>JAQPPZ010001280.1:0-517508 GCA_028583015.1 Wollemia nobilis | reverse complement strand
ACCCACATAGTTAAGACATTTGCGCCATGGGTTAGGAGAACCCATTGCAAACAATAATTTAATATTTATTTAAAAATAATTAAAGGGAACCTTAAAAAGGTTTTTAATTATTTAAATAAATACTTCCTCCTGGACCCAAATGCATTAAACTAATGCATCCACCTGTAATATTTAAACCTGCCAACTTGGGGTTTACAAAAGACCTTTGAAGCTGTCATCTTTGTAACCTTCATCAAAACAAATTATTTGACATCAAATCAAATTCCTTCAAGAGATTCTTGACATCAATGACAACTTATACACTTGAGCAAAGGCAATGTACCCAAAGTGCCCAAAATTGCCAACACAAAAATGTCTTTGTTCAAACACAAAATATTATCTGAATTAAGTTGTACATTACCTAAACAAATCATCATGAATAATATTAAACCTCCTATAAGGAAGATGACATTGGCATAAAATATCAAACAATCCTAGAAAACAACAAATTTAATTAACAAGTATCCAACTCTTCTCATGCTATATGGAAACCTGAATATTATTTTTATTGTTTCCTTACTATTGAAGATATTTGTGTAGACATCACGAAGTGAATATTTACTTTTATTTAATATTTTATTCTTGTTCTTGGACTATATCATTTTATCATTAATTTTATGTAATATTTGAATGTAATTAAAAAGTAATCTATAAATTCAAATAATTAGTTACAAATTGTAATCACCGTTTTTTCAATATTTTGTTGGGACTTCTCTTATTTAAAAATTTTTAAAAGGTCAATTGTATTGATTTTCTAGACATAATATCATATAATCCAATTACATAATTTGATGATTAAAATAGTATGTATTTTTAACTAGCAGAAATTTAGTTATCAAAATAAGATATAATATTCCTCACTGATGCGGATATTCACATGAAAGACAACAGGAGGTTATAGTGGAAGCAAGAAGTAAGATTTGAACCCACTATAAATTGATGAAAAAATAAAATGTAACAAATTCCTCTAGTAAATGCAAAAAAAAAAACACATGAATTTTGTATTTAATTTATTTAAACAACAAGATCATTACCGCTTTATAAGTGATTTATAACAAATATCTTCCATTAAAAATAAAAATATATATATGCTTCAATCCTTTCTTAAAGATATAATTCAAAAATATCTCTTTCAAACACAAAATATTATCTGAATTAAGTTGTCCATTACCTAAACAAATCATCATGAGTAATATTAAACCTACTAAAAGGAAGATGTCATTGGCATAAAATATCAAACAATCGTAGAAAACAACAAATTTAATTAACAAGTGCTATTCAACTCTTCTCATGCTATATGAAAACCAAATATTATTTTATAGTTTCCTTCTTATTAAGGATATTTGTGTAGACATCACGAAGTGAATATTTAATTTTATTAAATATATTATTCTTGTTCTATAAATATATTATTCTTGGGCCCTCAATAGTACTACTTTTGTAGAATGGTAGATATCTAAATAATTTTACAAAAAACCCACATATCCCAATAGCTACCTTAGCCCAAAGAGTAGTCTTGTATGAGCCTCTCCATTATTATTTCAATCACAGCTACCACCAAAGGGCCTCAAGAAGATTAAAGAATTTTTGAAGGGCTAAAATCCATTCCATATCTAAAACCAAGGTGTGGAAAGAATACCATCAAGATCACCTTTTCAAAATCAAATAGGTTTTTGTAATCAAATGTAATGACCATCCTCACATCACTAACCGACCAATTCCCCCTTAAGGAAATATTAGGACAAAAATACTCTCTTGAAGATAGCCTAGAACATGCAACTATAGCTATGCAAGGCATAGTAAATCATATGAAGGAATACAAACCAAATCCTTTTAGGCCTCCACCTTAATCCTCCTCTCATTGATCATGGTTCACAAGTTTTGTAACATATCGAGAAAACTACTTAGTTGGGAAAGAGGTATGCATAACAAGCACCTACTAACTATTAAACAACTTTTCTATAAGATGTTATGATTATACAACATGAAGAGACCCCAACTCTCTCCTTGGTGGAGGAAATTTTATGACTAAAAATTAATAAAATTGGGTTTAAAACAATGATTGGCATATTTTTTGGGGGACACTTACCAATCCCAAAGTAAAAATATTGGATACAAAATAATTGAGGTCCCTTTGAGGATCTATATTTCCTCTCAAAGAGTTTCATTTTTATTATTTTCAACAACAAAAATAAGAGAAACATAATTTTAAATGGAGGTTTGTGGTATTGCAAATAATTATAACTATATATTGGACCTTTGTCCCAAAGGTTCTATTGGTACTTTCACCACACTAAAAATAAATTTTTAAATTCATCCAAGTATGAAATGCATCTAGTGGTGAAAGAATCACCCCAATATCCTGAACGGTTTGAGAGATATTAAAGATTTTATCTCGAGAAATCTTGCCAATGAAGTTTAAAAATAAAATTTGAAGACTTTAGAGGCCCCAAACGAGGATGACAAATTTTATGAAATGATCTTTAGATATGTATTTGTTGTAGATCATTTCTCAAGCTTTCGAAAGATATATTACAAGAGACAATTGGGTCAATGAATTAAAAGTTATGGCTCTAGGAAGCTATACCACCGAAAATCATTTTGGGCAATTTTTTGGCGAAAATCCATTTTCAGGCACTTTTCTAACAAAAAATCATTTTCGGGGTGAAAATAATTTTCAGGCACTTTTTTGGCGAAAAATCCATTTTCGGCACTTTTTGGCAAAAATCATTTTTGAGGCGAAATCATTTTGGGCACTTTTTGGGCGAAAATCAATTTTGGGAAGTTTCTTCAACGAAATTGATTTTTAGGTATTTTCTTCAACGAAATTGATTTTTGAGCAGCAAAATTATTGTTTCAAGCATTATTTTTGGCAAAGACTAGTTTTGACAAATGACCAGGGGTTATCCAAAATTAAATGTCATCATTTCCCAAAGTGATCTGCTCTTATATGATGTTGCTAATTTTTGAGGCACTGCCCATGAAGGTGAAAATTCTACCGATGATTCTTACTGAGTCCCAATATGTTACTAGCTGTAAATGCTTGCTGATTTTTGAGCCATTGTTTGATTTGTTCATCATTGCTATCGAGGAAGAAAATACTGCCGACCATGCCACTGACTTGCCACCATTGCCACTATTTTATTTAATGCTTATTAAATTTTAGAGGTGAAATCCTCTATAAATACTAAAAAACTTGATAAGTTTGAAGGATGGATATTTTCTTGTGAAAATTCTCATAGTTTAACATTTGCTTTAATTCAAGGACTATTTGAATCTGAGTTCTTGATCATTTTGTGTATTTTTATACTTTCTGCTATGCATTTCTCTTAGATTTATATTGTCATTGGTGGATTAAATTCTAAGTCTAGATTTAATTTTCAATGAGGAAAAAATTCTAGAATGCTATTAGAAGTCATGTTTTATACTCAGTTCAATTTTTAGTTTGTCCTTATATTAAATGTTGTTAGCTTAAATTGGATTTTTAATCTTGCTGTTAATTCATCCACGCTTATCTCTTCGGCTTACAACCATATTTCCCTTACTTTTTGTTTATTTCTTTCCCTAATATGTATACCATTTTTATAGTAGAAAGGGAACTAGCCCTCTCTAGAGATTGGTCTGAAGGATATTTCTTTCCTTTAGCATTTTATTGTTGGCCGAGTGTAGGGTGCACATACATTTTATTCTTAGGCAAATTCTTGACCAATAGTATTTGGCACATCCAGTGGGATGAATAGTATTCATGTTTTAAGGGAGCCCAAGTTTGGTGAATCTTTGGCTTACCTTCATCTGTCAAAATCACCTGGTGAATCCATTGAGCTAAAGATCCGGATCTCATGATCGATGGACTCCTTTTATGCTAAAATAAGACAACCTAGAGAACCCAAGGTTTGGTAAGCAGCCTTGACCTCACAAGCAGAGAAAATAATGTTTTCCTAGAAACTTTGACTTAGCGACAAGGACCGTGATCTTTGAGGACCATTGCTATGATGGCACAGGTATGCTATCCCAACTAGGATGATCCAGACCCTTTTAATCTCCAAAGTTAGCATGAGATTCCCAAAAGTATCCTAAAGACCCTAACAAAATACAATGGTACTAAGGAAATGGATCGAGAGCACCTTGAAGATGTTGTTACTCTAGAAACCCTCCATGGCATAACCCACAAATATGTCATGATCAAACTTCTAGTATTATCTCTAGCAGGAAGGAAACTGCAATGGTATAAAATGCTCAAGCGTTTAAAGCATCTGCTCATGGGTAGACTTAGTGGGAGCACTCATCAACACATTTAATAACTTTTAGGATCATTTTCAACTCTTGATGCACCTCTCCACCATCATGAGGGTACCTCTAGAGTGCATCATAGATTTCAATATCCAATTTTGGAGGAGTTGGAGGAGAATTCTAGAGGAAATTTTGCCATCACCCACCTAGACCCACTTGTACTATGTTTAAGATTTCCACCTAGACATAAGCCTCCTCCTACAGTAATCTAGAGAACAAATATTCTCTCAAGTCTTTCAGGAGGAAGTACAAGCAGAGCGCCTCCTACTCCAAGCAGGAAAGTTGTAGTGGAGATAACTCACTTTCCCATCACTTCTTTTGGTGGTTGCTACCCCAGTCCATCCTGCATAGTACCCACCATCATGATCATAATAAATTGTGCAAAATTTAAGAATACAACTATTCGGAGTGCAAGGGGTGGATATCTCCTAGCATCGATAGAAGAAATATGCAAGCATCACCCCAGTAATGAACAATATGGTAGCTTGCAACTTCCTTCAGGAGAAGGACTAGGAAGAAGAGAAGGGTCTAATGATAAGCTCTGAGTGTGAAGAGGACACAATTTTTCACCTTTTTTGTATCCTTGAACATAGCACATAAGTACTCGATCGAGACCCAATAAGCATACCTCTTCAAGAGGTTGATCTTGAGGAAATATTGACAGTAGGGCTATCACCAGAAAAATCCTACTATCACATCAAGGAGTCAGAGGAGCACGTACCCAAGACCCCATAGCTACTAGACTCTCAAAAAAGGTGACATTGGAGCTAGCCATCACCACAACTGGTACTCAAAGAAGGCTCGCATGTGGTAAATCTTTTTTCCATATTATTCATTAAATATATGAGTACTGGCATACATGATAACCTACCATGTTGCATATTGTTTACAACCTGGTAAAATTTGGGAAGAGGCCATCTAAAATTCAAATATCGATTGAAGTACAATCAGATCTGGTTTGAACACTACAGATTCATCAGGTAGGTGCCCAATGCCAATTTTGTTATGATGGCATGCCAATCATGTAAATAATGTAAATAGATCAACTGATAAATAAGGTGTAGAGAGCACAAAGTGGTGTGATTTGGCATCATCAGATCTGGGTGACTCAAAGTGGAAATCTGTTGCCCAATGGATAAAAGGCCCTGGGGTCGATTTGCATTCAAAAAAGCCAAATACCCCGCGAGTTGCCAGAAGTGTTGGCATTTTTTCCACACTAAAAATAAAATTTTTAATTCATTAATGTATGAAATGCATCCAGTGGTGAAATAATCACTCTAATATCCTAAACAGTTTGAGAGATATTAAAGATTTTATCTCAAGAAATCTTGCCAATGAAGTTAAAAAATAAAATTTGAAGACTTTAGAGGCCATAAACTAGGATGAACAATTGTACAAATTGATATTTAGATATTTCACCATTGTAGATCCTTTCTCAATATTTCCAATGATATATTACAATAGACAATCGGGTCAACGAATCAAAAGTTATGGATCCGAGAAACTATACCATCAAAAATCATTTTTTGGGCACTTTTTTTGGTGAAAATCCATTTTCGGGCACTTTTTTGGCGAAAATCCGTTTTGAGCACTTTTCTAGAAAAAATCATTTTCAAGGCAAAAATCATTTTCTGAAGAAAATATTTTTCGGGGTGAAAATCATTTTCGGGCACTTTTTGGACAAAATTCAATTTCGGGTTGTTTCTTCAGCAAAATTGATTTTCAGGTAGTTTCTTTAGCAAAGTTGATTTTCGGGTAGCAAAATTAAATTTTCAAGCATTATTTTCGGTAAAGACCAATTTTGACAAATGACAAGGTGGTAGGCAAAATTAAATACTATCATTTCCCAAAATGATCCGCTCTTTTACGATGTTGTTGATTATCGAGGCACCACCCATGAAGGTGAAAATTCTACTGATGATTCTTGTTGAGTTCCAATATGCTACCAGCTATAAATGCTCACTAATTTTTGAGGCACCATTTGATTGGTTTGTTATTGTTGTCAAGGAAGAAAATACCACCGATCATGCCATCGACATGCCACCATTTTATTTAATGCTGATTAAATTTTTGGGGCAAAATCCTCTATAAATACTGTAAAACTTGATAAGTTTGAAGGATGGATATTTTCTTGTGAAAAATATCGCAGTTTAACATTTGCTTTAATTCAAGTACTATTTGGCTCTGAGTTTTTGATCATTTTGTGTATGTTTATACTTTTTGCTTTGTATTTCTCTTAGATTTATATCGTCATTGGTGGATTAAATTCTGAGTGTGGATTTAGTTTTCAATGAGGAATGAATGCTGGAATGCTATTGGAAGTCATGCTTTATTATTTGATCTGAGTTCAGTTTATATTTTATCCTTATATTGAATACTGTTAGTTTAAACTAGATTATTAATTTTGTTGTTAATTCATCCCCGTATTATCTCTTTGGCTTATAGCCATATTTCCCTTCCTTTTTGTTAATTTCTTTCCCTAATCTGTATACCAGTTTTAGAGTAGTAAGGGAACCAACCCTCTCTCGAGATTGGTCTGAAGGACATTTCTTTCCTTCAGCCTTTCAATGTTGGCCGAGTCTAGGGCGCACATACATTTTATCCTTAGGTAGATTCTTGACCAACAGGTTCAATGCAAACCAAAAATTTGGTGTTCATCCTCTCAAATGGATTTATCTTTATGACCTTCTGATTGAGATGTGGTAGACAAATATTTTTGAGGCTATAAAAAATAATTTGATAAATTTTGTTGACTCAACTAGATATACATAAATAGGCTCTTC
Source organism: Wollemia nobilis (assembly GCA_028583015.1). Lineage (NCBI taxonomy): Eukaryota > Viridiplantae > Streptophyta > Pinopsida > Araucariales > Araucariaceae > Wollemia > Wollemia nobilis. Next base: position 510,396 of record JAQPPZ010001280.1, on the reverse strand, counting down.
CATGACATACCCCAAGATCTACTTTCAAGTAGATCTCATAAGAATACTACCTGAAGTTATCACCCTACATACCCCAATAGGTAACTTGGTCCAAATTTATCTATATGAACCTTCCACTATCATTTCAATCATATCTACAACCAAAGAGTAGACTTCGAGGGCCCATAAGGATAAAGACACAACTAACCAAAGACCTCAACAATATGAAAGAAATTTTTGAGGGCTAAAAATCATTCCATATATAAAACCATGATGTGCAAAGAATACCATCGATATCATCTTCTTAAAATCAAATGGGATTTTATAATCAAATTTAATGACCATCCTTACATCATTAACTGATCAATTACCCCTTAAAGCAATATTAGCACAAAAATGCTCTCTTGAAGCTATCCTAGAACATGAGGTTATAGCTATGCAAGACATAGTAATTTATATGAAGGAATATAAACAAACTCCTTTTAGGCCCTTACCTTAAGCCCCCTATCATTCATGATGGTTCACAAGTGTTGTAAAATAGAAATTTCTAGATTGAACATACTACATGGTTGGGAAAGAGGTATGCATAGCAATAACCTCCAATACATGTTAAGTGTTGGATCAAACAATAGTTAAAAGTGTGAAAGAGATGAACAAAATAAACTCACCATCAATGGATAGAGTAACCAATACTCATATGGGGTATAGCTCTTTAGAATCCTCCATGAGAACTAATCTTGAAACTATCCATTGGTCAGCTTATAAGTCAATCTCCATTCACTAAATCGAACACCTCAACATTTTAATAAACATGATCCACATAACTAATAAAAAAGGAAAGTCTACAAAATGTGACAAGAAGGCCCTAGAAGGAATAACTTTAGATAAACAACTTTAGCTTCATGATCTTCTAAAGTTTGGATAGTTGGATGCCCACAACATAAAAATCAAGATAAAATATTAGAAAATTAGGAAACCAATTTTCCTTAACAAACATCATCTTTATCATAAGAAAATATTCTCCTTTAACAAAAATATTCTTTGCCTTCGAGTAACTAAATTGAAAGATAACAAACTAGCAAAATAGCATGCCAAAAATTAAAAAGGTTGGAATTTTAGTAGAATCGGAGCACAGGGTGTTTATGGGAGTTTAGTTATTTTGTGGATAAGATATTCTTAAGTTTTAGAAACTCATATTAAATCAGGAATAAGTTGGAGTGCAACTTCCTTAAAGAGGTACTCTAAAAATATGCAAGTCATCATGGCAAATGTATATGGTCCACACAACCTAAATGCTAAGATAAGAGTCTAGATTTAATTAAAATATTTTTTTGAATTCCATGAAGGGAAACTCATTATTCTTCTAATAAGCTTACCAAATATAAAAGGAGGCAATTTACAAATTTAAAGGAATCTTGATAATAGGCACATTTGTAGCTTGGAGTCTGGGAAAATCCCCTAGACCTAATTGTTTTCCATGGGCTATTTTCAATGTTTGTAGGGATTGTGGAAAATGATATCTTGTTATCCCCTAAAGCGAGCATAAAGTTCTAAAATATCCTCAAGGACTATAACAACACAAATATTACGATTATTCCTATATGTGATAACCCCAAAATATTTGGGGATTTTTGACTCATCTCTATATGCAACACCATCCTTAAAGTATTGATAAATATTTTAGTGGATAGAATAATGTTGATTTTTTCGAAGATAATAACTCTTGAACAAGGTGTTTGCATTGATGGAAAACAAATTTTGAATGGTTTTTTGGTTGCTTGCATGTCCACTTGTGTTTTCATTGATGGAAAGCAAATTTTGAATGGTTTTTTTGGTTGCTTGCTTGTCCACTTAGTGAAATGGAGGAAGGATCTAGTTATCAAAATTAATGTTAGAAAGGCTTATGTTCACACAATTAGTACTTTCTAGATAGAGTTCTAGCTTAATTTATTTTTAGTTACACATGAAAACATTAATAAACGATTTTATTACTACTTATTGATTCTCATTCCTAATCAATGTGGCCTTGAAGGTTACTTTAATATTTAGCATGACATTAGATAAGGAGATTTTATATCCTCATAACTATATAGCATAATGGGTAGAGAATTAGATAGAGCAATATATACCACCAAATAGGCGAACCTCATTACAATATTGAAAATCACATGTTTCATAGATGGTTGCACACAACCAATTTGTGGATGACACTAATATTTTTGATAGAGAAACATATAGAAAACCTTCAGGGTATGATTTTCTAGTTGATAGGTACTCCATAGCATTGGGCGAGAAGGTCAATACAAATATCATGTTTCTTCCTTCTTAATTTATATGATAGGGTACAATGGAATATGATAACTACACTACACCCAAAAACAAAGGTCTTTAAGGGTGGTTATTCAACCCCCATCTATGAAGACATTATAAAAAGTTCGTATCATACAACAACGGTTAAAAACCACTTCAAAAAACCATCCTCTTAGGGTTTAAGAGGGCAGTTTTAAACCACTCTCGTAGCCTTAAGAGGGCAGTTAAAAAATATAAAACACATGAAAAGCTAAAAGCTAGTTTTATAAATACATGAGAATCTTAGTAGTTTATAATGAATAATTGTTTATTATTACATAAATTTTGTAGATAAATAGGTGACTAATCCTAAATTTGATTTTTCTTACGACTCATATAACGCTATTTTAATAAAATAGGGGTTTACAAATGCAGAGGAAAAATGAAGTGGTGCAGTCGCTTATAGTTGAATTTCCCATTGTAACTTATTTGGATTGGATTTGGGAAAATTTAGAAAAAAATTAGAAGCTTTAAAATGAATCAGCACTGGAAAACAAATGTAAGGAATGTACAGACTGAGCTCTCCTCCCAAGAAACAAATATGTTAAATCCATGAACAAATTATGCAAGAACTGCATGCCTAACAACAAAGCCCACATGAAGAATTTTAAACAGGGTCATTGGCATATGAAAGAATGATGTTTTCTGAAACCATTTGTTTTTTATTAATTTTATTTTAAAATTTTCTTCATGACTTGAAATATGAATAAAATAGCCCACCTTTAGAGCAATTGTAGACCAATCACTCGAAAGTTTTGAATTGCAAGATATCCTCTTTGGTCCAAATACAACATAAAAAGTAGTAACATTGTAAAATTCAAAACCCATTACTTCCAGATTTTCATCTATGTCATTGTAGCTTCAAGTGATGATGTCAAATTGAATTCCACAAGCAAAACACCGCAACCCCAACAACAACAAAATGCGAGGCCGACAAGCCTGTAAAAGCATTTAACTCCTCCCAACCATAAAATGACATAAAATCATTCCTCAAAATAACATAAAATCATTCCTCATGATAATTGCCATAGCCATAATTTTACAAACATCTCATAAAAACAAAAAATAAAGTAAATGATGTCAATGCCAGACCTAGGCTAACACAATCTCCTGATTAACTAAAATATAAATGAAAAATGAGTTTTTTAAGTTGACCCTATGAATATTAACATGTGACTAATAGCATGTATTTGTACAAAACTGAACTGCTTTGGAACACAGATCGATTAATAAAGACTTCAGGACATCTTCAATACGTGCCATAAACAGTAAAAAGGATTCCAAAAACTAAAATGGCCATATCAATGGTTTTTTTTTTTGGAAAATTTAGAGAAATTTTAAAAACTTTAAGGTGAATCAGTGCTGGAAAACAAATGTAAGCAATGTAGAGATTGAGCTCTCTACTCAAGAAACAAAATGCTGAATCCAGGAACAGATGATGCAAGTACTGCATGCCTAACAACAAAGCCCACATGAAGAATCTTAAACAGGGTCATTGGCATATGTAAGAATGATGTTTTTTTAAACCAGTTGTTTTTCATTAATTTCATTTTAAATTTTTCTTCATGACTTGAAATATGAATAAAATAGCCCACCTTTAGAGCAATTGTAGACCAGTCACTCAAAAGTTTTGAATTGCAAGATATCCTCTTCGGTCCAAAACCATCATAAAAAGCACTAACAATGTGAAATTCAAAACCCAATACCCACAAATTTTCATATTTGTAATTGTAGCTTCAAGTGATGATGTCAAACTGAATTCCACAAGTAAAACACTGCAACACCAGCAGTAGAATGCAGATGCAAGCCTGTGAAAGCATTTAAATCCTCCTGACCTTAAAATGACATAAAATATTTCCTCATGATAATTGCCATAGCCATAATTTTGCAAACATCTGAAGAAACTAAGTGATGTCAATGCCAGACCCAGGTTAACACAATCTCTCCATTAACTAAAATATAAATGAAAAATGAGTTTTTCTAATGCTATAAATATTAACATGTGAACTATAGCATTTATTTTACAAAACTGAACTTCTTGGGAGTGCATATGGATTAATAAAGACTTCAGGACATGTTCAATATGTGTCATAAATAATAAAAAGGATTCCAAAAACTAAAATGGCCATATCAACGGTTTTACTTTGGAAAATTTAGAGAAATTTTAAAAGCTTTAAGGTGAATCATTGCTGGAAAACAAATACAAATGTAAGTAATGTATAGACTAAGCTCTCCACCCAAAAAAATAAATATGTTGAATCCAGGAACATATGATGCAATTATTGCATGCCTAACAACAAAGCCCACATGAAGAATCTTAAACAGGGGCATTGACATATGAAAAAATGATGTTTTTTGAAACCAGTTGTTTTTCATTAATTTTATTTTAAAATTTTTCCCCTGATTAAAATAAAATAGCCCAATTTAGAACAATTGTAGAACACTCACTCAAAAGTTTTGAATTGCAAGATATCATCTTCAAAACCAACATAAAAAATAGTAACAACATAAAATTCAAAATTCATTACTTCCAAATTTCCATCTCTGTCATTGTAGCTTCTAGTGATGATGTCAAACTGAATTCCACAAGTAAAACACTTCAACCCCAGCAGCAGAATGCGATGACTGTAAGCCTATGAAAGCATTTAACTCCTCCCGACTCTAAAATGACATAAATTCATTCCTTATGATAATTGCTATAGACATTATTTTACAAATATATGATAAAAACAAATAATAAAGTAAGTTGATATCAATGCCACACCCAGGTTAACACAATCTCCCCCTTAACTAAAATATAAATGAAAAATGAGTTTTTCTACGTTAACGCTATGAATATTAACATGTGACTTATAGCATGTATTTGTACAAAATTGAACTTCTTGGGAATACAGATCGATTAATAAAGACTTCATGACATCTTCAATATTTGCCATAAACAGTAAAAAGGATTCCACAAACTAAAATGGCCATATCAATGGTTTATTTTTATTTGTTTGAAAATTTAGAAAAAATTTAAAAGCTTTAAGGTGAATCAGTGCTGGAAAACAAATGTAAGCAATGTATAGATTGAGCTCTCCACCCAAGAAACAAAGATGCTGAATTGAATTCAGGAATAGATTATGCATGTACTAAATGCTTAACAACAAATCCCACATGAAGAATCTTAAAAAGGGTCATTGAAGAATCTTAAAAAGGGTCATTGGGATATGAAAGAATGATGTTTTCTAAAAACAGTTGTTATTCATTAATTTCATTTTAAACTTTTCTCCATGGCTTGAAATATGAATAAAATAGCCCACTTTTAGAGCAATTGTAGAATGAGTCACTCAAAAGTTTTGAATTGCAAGATATCCTCTTCGGTCCAAATATTGCATAAAAAGTAGTAATAGTGTAAAATTCAAAACCCATTACTTCCAAATTTTCATCTTTGTCATTGTAGCTTCAAGTGATGATGTCAAATTGAATTCCTTTAGCAAAACACTGCAACCCCAACAATAGAAGAATGTGAGGCTTGCAAGCCTATGAAAGCATTTAACTCCTCTGCATCTTAAAATGATATAAAATCATTCCTCATGTTAATTGCCATAGTCATAATTTGATAAAAACAAAGAAGAAAGTAAGTGATGTCAATGCTAGACCTAGGCTAACACAATTTCCCCGTTAACTAAAATATAAATAAAAATTCAAAAATCTCGACTACGAATCTAAAAAATAAAAAAACACACCCGCGAATATAAAAAATAAAAAATACCGCCAAATCCTTTATAATATTTTTAGGGTGATTGTTAAGGTCTAAAAGGGCGGTTTTAAACTGCCCTCTTAGACTTAAAATGGTAGTTTTAAACCCTTGTAGAAACCGTTGTATTTTAAGTGTCGTTAGAAGTTTTTTTATGGTGAGGGTGGTTTAAAACTACCCTCTTAAGGTCTATTAGGGCGGTTTATTACTGTTGTAAAAAACCATCATTTTTTAGCAGCCCTTGCAACATTTTTTTGGTGTAGTGACTATGTTACAACTCTCAACTAGTTAGCTCCTAAACCAATATCTAGGCATACTACTTTTCTTAATTAGGTGCCTTATAGCCCTATGGAAGGACATAATCCATTATATATCTATTAATATGACCAACTAGAAAGGTATGAATCGTGTCCGAGCTAAAATGATTATATTCATCATTTTAGTACTACAAGATTTTATAGTTCTTTTATTACTAAATTTAGAACATCAACTAGAGTTATAACCAAAAAATATAAGATCGTGTAAACATTCCTCTAATAATGTACTTTAGATAACCCTGGGATTTCATTGCTTCATCGGGTTAAATAATGTAGGAAAAACAAAATAGGAAGTGTAGGGAGTAAAAACTTATCAAAAATCAAGACAAAATTATACATCAAAATGATATGGAGAATCTATTAAGACCACGATAGTTATTGGAACATCATGAACAAGGTTAAATACCTTGTTAATGGGGAGAAGAAAATAATCTTTACTATCAAAACTATTTCTTTGGGCTCATGCATATGGGTCCTTCTCTTTTCCTATTGAGATCTTATTCTAGGACATCTATGATGGCACATCAAAGATGGATGAAAAGTAGCCTTCCAAACCTATGCTTTGTTGGGCCATTAACCAATCATAAAATATACAAGCCTCCATCCTGCTATACAAAGAGCCTAGGTAAGCATAGGATATAAGGTGTATGATTAATTATCCATAATGATTATAAATAAGGCTTCACAAATAATTTTAATACCTATCTCTAGATTGAGTCATTAGATACTAAAAACTTATTAAATAAATATGTATCAACCAAGAGAACAATTACATGTACATGGAAGGATATTCTCAAATGGTTAGTCAATCCCTTTAGGAATTATAATGTGAAGAGAGGATACGATACTATTAAAATATAGCATGAACATGATGTATCTTTGAACCCTTCTATCACGATGGTTTTTATTGTCGATGCAACATTGACACCCTAGAGAACCGAAGGTTTGGTGAGTAGCCTTGACCTCACAAGAAGAGAAAAGAGTTTTCACCATGTAACTTCGACTCAATGGCAAGGAACATGATCTTTGATAACCACTGGTATGATGGCACAGGTATGCTTCCCAACTAGGATGATCCTGACCCTCTGAATCTCCAAAGTCGCCATGAGATTCCCGAAAGTGCCCTGAAGACCCTAACGAAATACAATGGTACTAATAAAATGGCTCAAGAGCACCTTGAATATGTTGCTACTCTAGTGACCCTCCATGGCATAACCCACGAATATCTCATGACCAGAATTCTAGTCCTATCTCTAGAAGGAAGGGTGCTATAGTGGTACAAAATGGTCGAGAATAAGAGCATCTTCTCATGGGTGGACTTAGTGGGAGCACTCGTCAACACATTTGATAACTTTTAGGATCCCTTTCAACTCCTGATACACATTTCCACCATCATGAGGGTACCCCTAGAGTGCATCATGAATTTCAATATCCAATTTTGGATGAGTTGGAGGAGAATTCTAGAGAAAATTTGATCGTCACTCGCCCAAGCCCACCTATACTATGTTCAAGCTTTACACCCAGACATAAGCCTCCTCCTACAACAATCTAGAGAACAAAGATTACCTCAAGTCTTTTAGGAGGCAGTAAAAGTAGAGTAGCACCTGCTCCAAGCAAAAATGTTGCACTAGAGACAACACGCTTCCCCATAACTTCTTCTGGTGGTTGCTACCCCTGTCTATCTCGCATAGTACCCACCATTATGGTCATATCCACTATGAATAATTTCATAATATAGTTGTTCAAAGTGCAAGGGGTGGATATCTCCCAACATCGATAGAAGAAATATGCAAGCATCACCCCAGTAATGAACAATATGGTATCTTGCAACTTCCTTAAGGAGAAGTAAATGGAAGAAGAGAAGGGTCTAATGACAATCTCTAAGTGTGAAGAGGACACAATTTTATATCTTTTTTGTATCTGTGAGCATAGGACACAAGTACTCGATTGAGACCCAATAAGCATACCTCTTTAGGAGGTTGATCCTAAGGAAATTTTGATAGTAGGGCTATCACTATAAAAATCCTACTATCACATCAAGGAGTCAAAGGAGCATGTACCCAAGACCCCACAACTAGTGGACTCTCAAAAGTGGTGATATTGGGACCAACCATCACCAAAACCAATACTCGAAGAAGGCTTCCATGTGGAAAATATCTTTGCCATATTATTTATTAATTGTATTAGTACTGACATACATGATAACCTGCCACGTTGCATCTTGTTTGTAACCTAGAAAACTTTAGGAAGAGGCCAGTAGAACTTCAAAGATTGATTGAAGTACAATCAGATCTGGTTCAAACACTACAGATTCATCGGGTAGGTGCCCAAGGCCAATTTTATTATGATGGTATGCCAATCATGTTGTAAAATTGTGTAAATAATGTAAATAGGTTGACTGATAAATAAGGTGTGGAGAGCACAAAGTGGTGTGATTTGGCATTATCATATCTGGGTGACTCAAAGTGTAATGTACTATCTTTATTTACATTTTCTTGTGTCTGCATTTTTTTGTAACTTTTTTGTCCAATGGATAAAGGCCCTGGGGTCGATTTGCATTCACACAAGCCAAATACCCCGTGAGCTACCAGAAGTGTTGGCATTTTTGCCACACTAAAAATAAAATTTTAAATTCATTCACATATAAAATGCATTCAGTGGTGAAATAATAACTCTAATATTCTAAATGGTTTGAGAGATATTAAATATTTTATCCTAATAAATCTTGCCAATGAAGTTTAAAAAAAACATTTGAAGACTTTATAGGTCCCAAAAGTGGATTAAAAATTGGATGACATGATATTTAGATATTTCACCATTGTATATCCTTTCTCAAGTTTTCCAATGATATATTACAATAGACAATCAGGTCAATGAATCAAAAGTTATGGCTCTGGGAAGCTATACCACCAAAAATCATTTTCGGGCACTTTTTGGGCGAAAATCAATTTCGGGCAGTTTCTTCAACAAAATTGATTTTCAGGTAGTTTCTTTAGAAAAATTGATTTTCAGGCAGCAAAATTAATTTTTCAAGTATTATTTTCAGCAAAGACTAGTTTTGACAAATGCTTGGGGTAGCCAAAATTAAATACCATCATTTCCCAAAATGATCCGCTCTTATATGATGTTTCTGAGTTTTGAAGCACCACCCATGAAGGTGAAAATTCTACCGATGATTATTATTTAGTTCTAATATGCTACCAACTGTAAATGCTCGCTAATTTTTGAGGAACCGTTTGATTGGTTAGTTGTTGCTGCTAAGGAAGAAAATACTTCCAACCATGCCACCAATTTTCCACCATTACCACCATTTTATTTAATGCTTATTAAATTTTAGGGGTGAAATCCTCTATACATACTATAAAACTTGAGAAGTTTGAAGGATGGATATTTTCTTGTGAAAAATGTCGTATTTTAACATTTTTTTTTAATTCAAGGACTATTTGGCTCTAAGTTCCTAATCATTTTGTGTATGTTTATACTTTATGCTCTACATTTCTCTTAGATTTATATCGTCATTTGTGGATTAAATTATGAGTTTGGATTTAGTTTTCAATGAGGAATGAATGTTGGAATGCTATTAGAATTCATGCTTTATAATTTGATTTAATTTCAGTTTCTATTTTGTCCTTATACTGAATGTTGTCAGTTTAAACTGGATTATTAATTTTACGATTAATTCATCCCCGTATTATCTCTTCGGCTTAAAACCATATTTCCTTTCGTATCTGATAATTTATTTTCCTTATTTGTATACCAGTTTTAGAGTAGCAAGGGAACCAACCCTATTTAGAGATTGGTCTGAAGGACATTTATTTCCTTCAACCTTTCAATGTTGGCCGAGTCTAGGGCACACATACATTTTATCCTTAGGTAGATTCTTGACCAATAGGTTCAATGCAAGCCAAAAATTTGGTGTCTATCCTCTCAAATGGATTTATCTTTATGACCTTCTGATTGAGATGTGGTAGACAAAGTTCTTTGAGGCTATAAAAAATAATTTGATAAATTTTTTTGACTCAACTAGATATACATAAATAGGCTCTTCCATGACATACCCCAAGATCTACTTTCAAGTAGATTTCATAAGAATACTACTTGAAGTTATTACCCTACATACCCCAACACGTAACTTGGTCCAAAATTATCTATATGAACCTCCCACTATCATTTCAATCATATCTACAACCAAAGAGTAGACTTCGAGGGCCCATAAGGATAAAGACACAACTAACCAAAGACCTGAAGAATATGAAAGAAAATTTTGAGGGCTAAAAACCATTCCATATATAAAACCATGGTGTGCAAAGAATACCATCGATATCATCTTCTTAAAATAAAATAGGATTTTATAATAAAATTTAATGACCATACTTACATCATTAACTGATCAATTACCCCTTAAAGCAATATTAGCACAAAAATGTTCTCTTGAAGCTAGCCTAGAACATGTAGTTATAGCTATGCGAGATATAGTAATTTATATGAAGTAATATAAACAAACTCCTTACCCTTACCTTAAGCCCCCTATCATTCATGATGGTTCACAAGTATTGTAAAATAGAAATTTCTAGATTGAATATACTACATGGTTGGGAAAGGGGTATGCATAGCAAGAACCTCCAATACATGTTAAATTTTGGATCAAACAATAGTTAAATGTGCTGAAGAGAAGAAGAAAATAAACTCACCATCAATGGATAGAGTAACCAATACTCATATGGGGTATAGCTCTTTAAAATCGTCCATGAGACCTAATCTTGAAACTATCCATTGGTCAGCTTATAAGTCAATCTCCATTCACTAAATTGAGCACCTCAATGTTTTAATAAACATTATCCACATAAGTAATAAAAAATTAAAGGCTACAAAGTGTGACATGAAGGCCCTAGAAGGAATAACTTTAGATAAACAACTTTAGCTTCATGATGTTATAAAATTTGGATAGTTGGATACCTACAACAGAAAAATCAAGATAAAATATTAGACAATTAGGAAACCAATTTTCCTTAACAAACATCATATTTATCATAAGCAAGTATTCTCCTTTAACAAAAATATTCTTTGCCTTTGAGAAACTAAATTGAAAGATAACAAAGTAGCAAAATAGCATGCCAAAAATTAAAAAGGTTGGAATTTTAGTAGAATCGAAGCACATGGTGTTTATGGGAGTTTAGTTATTTTGTGGATAAGATATTCTTAAGTTTTATAAACTCATATTAATTCAGGAATAAGTTGGAGTGCAACTCCCTTCAAGAGGTACTCTAAAAATATGCAAGTCATCATGGCAAATGTATATGGTCCACACAACCTAAATACTAAGATAAGAGTTTAGATTTAATTGAAATATTTTCTTGAATTCCATGAATGGAAACTCGTTATTATTTTGATAATCTTACCAAATATAAAAGGAGGAAATTTACAAATTTAAAGGAATCTTGATAATTTTCACATTTGTAGCTTGGAGTCTAGGAAAATCCCCTAGATCTAATTGTTTTCCATGAGCTATTTTCAATGTTTGTAGGGATTGTAGAAAATGATATCATGTTAAAATATCCTCAAGGACTATAAAAACACAAATATTACGCTTATTCCTAAATGTGATAACCCCAAAATCTTTGGAGATTTTTTACTCATCTCTATATGCAATACCATCCTTAAAGTATCGATAAATATTTTAGTGGATAGAATAATGTTGATTTTGTCGAAGATAATAACTCTTGAACAAGGTGTTTTCATTGATGGAAAACAAATTTTGAATGGTTTTTTGGTTGCTTGCTTGTCCACTTGTGTTTTCATTGATGGAAAGCAAAATTTGAATGGTTTTTTGGTTGCTTGCTTGCCCACTTAGTGAAATTAAGGAAGGATCTAGTTATCAAAATTAATATTAAAAAGGCTTATGTTCACACAATTAATACTTTCTAGATAGAGTTCTAGCTTACTTTATTTTTAGTTACACATGAAAACATTAATAAACGATTTTATTGCTATTTATTGATTCTCATTCCTAATCAATGCGGCCTTGAAGGTTACTTTAATATTTAGTTAGCATGACATTAGATAAGGAGATTTTATCTCCTCGTAACTATATAGCATAGTGGGTATAGAATTAGATAGAGCAATATCCACCACAAAATAGGCGAACCTCGTTACAATATTGAAAATCACATGTTTCATAGATGCTCTCACACAACCAATTTATGGATGACACTAATATTTTTGGTAGAGCAACATATAGAAAGCGTTCGGCGTATGATTTTCTAGTTGATAGGTACTCTATAGCATTGGGCGAGAAGGTCAATATAAATATCATGTGTCTTCCTTCTTAATTGATATGATAGGGTACAATGGAATATGATAACTACACTACAAAAAAAAAAAAAAGTTTTAAGGGTGGTTATACAACCTTGTCTATGAAGACATTGTAAAAAGTTCGCATCATACAACAACGGTCAACAGTTAAAAACCACTTCAAAAAAGAGTTTTAAAATGTCTGATAGCCTTAAAAAGTCAATTAAAAATATAAAACAAATAAAAAGCTAAAATCTATTTTTATTATTACATGATAATCTTAATAGTTTATAATAAATAATTGTTTATTATTACATAAATTTTATAGATAAGGTGACTAATTCGAATTTGATTTTTATTACAAATCGTATGACTATTTTAATAAAATAGTGGTTTACAAATGTGGAGGAAAAATGAAGTGTTTTGGCCGTTTAAGTGCAGTCACTTATAGTTGAATTTTCCATTGTAACTTATTTGGATTGGATTTGGAAAAATTTTAAAAGCTTTAAGGTGAATCAGTGTTGGAAAACAAATGTAAGCAATGTACAGACTGAGCTCTCCACCCAAGAAACAAAGATGTTGAATCCAGGAACAAATGATGCAAGTACTGCATGCCTAACAACAAAGCCCACATGAAGAATCTTAAACATGGTCATTGGCATATGAAAGAATGATGTTTTCTGAAACCAATTGTTTTTCATTAATTTCATTTTAAAATTTTCTTCATGACTTGAAATATGAATAAAATAGCCCATTGTAGACCAGTCACTCGAACATTTTTAATTGCAAGATATCCTCTTTGGTACAAATACAACATAAAAAGTAGTAACAGATTAAAATTCAAAACTCATTACTTCCAAATTTCCATCTCTGTCATTGTGATGATGTCAAATTGAATTTCACAAGAAAAACACTGCAACCCCAATAGGAGCTGAATGTGAGGCCTGCAAGCCTGTGAAAGCATTTAACTCCTCCATCCCTTAAAATGACATAAAATCATTCCTCATGATAATTGCCATAGCCATAATTTTACAGACATTTGATAAAAACAAAGAAGAAAGTAAGTGATGTCAATGCCAGACCTAGGCTAACACAATCTCCCCATTAACTAAAATATAAATGAAAAATGAGTTTTTGTAAGTTGACCCTATGAATATTAACATGTGACTAATAACATGTATTTGTACAAAACTGAACTGCTTTGGAACACATATCGATTAATAAAGACTTCAGGACATCTTCAATATGTGCCATAAACAGTAAAAAGGATTCCAAAAACTAAAATGGCCATATCAATGGTTTTTTTTTGTTGAAACATTTAGAAAAATATTAAAAACTTTAAGGTGAATCAGTGCTGGAAAACAAATATAAGAAATGTAGATACTGAGCCCTCCACTCAAGAAACAAAATCCTGAATCCAGGAACAGATGATGCAAGTACTGCATGCCTAACAACAAAGCCCACATGAAGAATCTTAAACAAGGTCATTGGCATATGTAAGAATGATGTTTTTTGAAACCAATTGTTTTTCATTAATTTCATTTTAAACTTTTCTTCATGACTTGAAATATGAATAAAATAGCCCACCTTTAGAGCAATTGTAGACCAATCACTCAAAAGTTTTGAATTGCAAGATATCCTCTTCGGTCCAAAACCATCATAAAAAGTAGTAACAGTGTAAAATTAAAAACTCAATACTCACAAATTTCCATCTTTGTCATTGTAGCTTCAAGTGATGATGTCAAACTGAATTCCACAAGTAAAACATTGCAACCCCAAAACCATAATGCAAGCATGCAAGCCTGTGAAAACATTTAACTCCTTCCGACCTTAAAATGACATAAAATCATTCCTCATGATAATTTCCATAGCCATAATTTTGCAAACATCTAATAAAAACAAAGAAGAAAGTAAGTGATGTCAATGCTAGACCCAAGTTAACACAATCTCCCCATTAACTAAAATATAAATGAAAAATGAGTTTTTCTAAGTTGACGCTATGAATATTAACATGTGACTTATAGCATATATTTGTACAAAAATTAACTGCTTGGGAGCACATATGGATTAATAAAGACTTCAGGACATGTTCAATATGTGTCATAAACAATAAAAAGGATTCCAAAAACTAAAATGGCCATATCAATGGTTTTTTTTTGGAAAATTTAGAGAAATTTTTAAAGTATTTAAGGTGAATCAATGTTGGAAAACAAATGTAAGCAATGTATAGACTAAGCTCTCCACCCAAGAAACAAATATGTTGAATCTAGGAACATATGATGCAAGTATTGCATGCCTAACAACAAAGCCCACATGAAGAATCTTAAACAGGGTCATTGGCATATGAAAGAATAATGCTTTTTGAAACTGGTTGTTTTTCAATAATTTAATTTTAAAATTTTCTCGATCACTTGAAATATGAATAAAATAGCCCATCTTTAGAGCAATTGTAGACCAGTCACTCAAAAGTTTTGAATTGCAAGATATCCTCTTCAGTCCAAAACCAGCATAAAAAATAGTAACAATGTAAAATTCAAAACCCATTACTTCCAAATTTTCATATCTATCATTGTAGCTTCTAGTGATGATGTCAAGTAAAACACTTCAACCCTAGCAGCAGAATGCGAGGACTGTAAGCCTGTGAAAGAATTTAACTCCTCCCGACCTTAAAATAACATAAAATCATTCCTCATGATAATTGCCATAGCCATAATTTTGCAAACATCTAATAAAAACAAAGAATAAAGTAAGTGATGTCAATGCCAGACCTAGGTTAACACAATCTCCCTTTAACTAAAACATAAAGGAAAAATGAGTTTTTCTACGTTAACGCTATGAATATTAACATGTGACATATAGCATGTATTTGTACAAAATTGAACTTCTTGGGAATACAGATCGATCAATAAATTCTTCATGACATGTTCAATATGTGCCATAAGGAGTGAAAATGATTACATAAACTAAAATGACCATATCAATGGTTTATTTTTATTTTTATTTTTTAAAAATTTAGAGAAATTTTAAAAGCTTTAAGGTGAATCAGTGTTGGAAAACAAATGTAAGCAATATACAGATTGAGCTCTCCATCCAAGAAACAAATATGTTGAATCCAGGAATAGATGATGCATGTATTACATGCCTAACAACAAAGCCCACATGAAGAATCTTAAACATGGTCATTGGTATATGAAAGAATGATGTTTTCTAAAACCACTTATTCATTAATTTCATTTTAAACTTTTCTTCATGGCTTGAAATATGAATAAAATTGCCTAACTTTAGAGTAATTGTAGAACGAGTCAATAAAAAATTTTGAATTACAAGATATCCTCTTCGGTCAAAATATTGCATAAAAAGTAGTAATAGTATAAAATTCAAAACCCATTACTTCCAAATTTCTATCTCTGTCTTTGTAGCTTCAAGTCATGATGTCAAATTGAATTACTTTAGCAAAACACTTAAATCCAACAGTAGAAAAATGTGAGGCTACAAGCCTATTAAAGCATTTAACACCTCTCCACCTTAAATTGATATAAAATCATTCCTCTTGTTAATTACCATAGTCATAATATGATAAAAACAAAGAAGAAAGTAAGTGATGTCAATGCCAGATGTAGGCTAACACAATTTCTTCATTAACTAAAATATAAATGAAAATTCAAAAATCTCGAGTGCAAATCTAAAAAATAAAAAATCACTTCCACAAATCTAAAAACTAAAAAGTACCCCCAATTCTTGCATAATTTTTTTAGAGTGATTTTTAAGGTCTAAAAGGCAGTTTTAAACCACCCTCTTAGACCTAAAAGGACATTTTTAAATCGTTGTAAAAACTGTTGTCTTTAATCGTCTTTAGAAGTTTTTTTTTTGGTGAGGGTGGTTTAAAACTACCCTCTTAAGGTCTATTAAGGTGGTTTTTTTACCGTTGTAAATAATTTTTATTTTTTAGCATCCCTTAAAACATTTTTTGGTGTAGTGACTATGTTACAACTCCCAACTAGTTAGCTCCTAAACCAATACCTAGGCAACTACTTTTCTCAAGTAGGTGCCCTATAGCCCTATGGAAAGACCTAATCCATTATATCTCTATTAAGTTGACCAACTAGAAAGGTAAGAATCTTGTCCAAGCTAAAATTATTATATTCATCATTTTAGTCCTAAAAGATTTTCTAGTTCTTTTATTTCTAACTTTAGAACATCAACTAGAGTTATAACAAAAAAAAATAAGATTGTGTATACCTTCCTCTAGTAATTTACTTTAGATAACCTAGGGATTTCATTGCTTTATCGGGTTAAATAATGTAGAAAAAAAAGAATAGGAAGTGTAGGGTGTAAAAGCTTATAAAAATTAAGACAACATTAGATATCAAAATGATATGGAGAATTTATTAGGACCATGATAGTTATTGGAACAAGATGATCAAGGTTAAATTACCTTGATAATGGGGAGAAGAAAATAATATTCACTTTCAAAACTCTTTCTTTGGGTTCATGCATATG
Source organism: Wollemia nobilis (assembly GCA_028583015.1). Classification (NCBI taxonomy): domain Eukaryota; kingdom Viridiplantae; phylum Streptophyta; class Pinopsida; order Araucariales; family Araucariaceae; genus Wollemia; species Wollemia nobilis. The sequence goes on along the minus strand of JAQPPZ010001280.1, from coordinate 493,221 downwards.
GTCCTTATATTTTCCTATTGAGATCTTATTCTACGACATCTATAATGGCACATCAAAGATGGATCAAAAGTATCCTTCTAGACCTATGCTTTGTTGGGCCATGAACCAATCCTAAAATATACAAGCCTTCACCCTGCTATACAAAGAGCCTAGGTAAGCATAGGATATAAAGTGTATGATTAATTGTCCATAAGGATTATAAATAAGTTTTTACAAAGAATTATGATACCTATCTCTAGATTGAGTCATTACATACTAAAAACTTATTAAATAATTATGTATCAACCAAGGGAACAATTACATGTACATGGGAGGATATTCTCAAATGGGTAATCAATCCCTTTAGGAATTATAAGTTGAAGAGAGAATACGATACTATTAAAATATAGCATGCACATGATGTATCTCTGAACCCTTCTATCATGATGGTTTTTATTATTGATGCATAATATTTGTTTGGTAATGGTAAGCTAGCACATACTCTCATTTACAACAAAAATATAATGATATGAAGAATAGTTTATTGTGACAACATAGTAGGGTGGCATAATGAAAAAAAAGAATTTTTATTACACGTAAATTGTGTAAGAGTACATGAGTGCTCATGAGATTGCCTTATTGAGTGAACACAACCCTCTTGTTGATCCTCATCCTCCTCTAGACTTACCCAATGATCATATTTAATATTTTGACTGTAACAATCTTGGCTACACCTTGGATAATAAGATATTATTCTCTAGCTAGCGTAGCTTGCTAACCATCAATATCTCACTAGATTCTAACTTCCTTGAGATCACACTTTCTCAACTTGCCTCCCATAAGGGGTTTATTGGGGGTTGAATGCAACCCTTGCGCCTCCCTAAGCATTATAACCTCTCATGGTTTTAGTATTTGGTCCTTGAGCCTCCCTTAGATTGGGTGCATCTAGGGACCCATGCCTCATGTGGGGGATGCCCATCCTAAGAAGTCTGGGAGAGCATGATACGTTGTTCCTATCAGATGACCTATGATGTCTTTTATCCAAGGCTGACTCCTTATATTTGGATGTGATCTTTGGGGCTCATATTATTTTGGTCCTACTCTACAAGAAAAGGAAAAGGAAGGAAAGTGATAAATACAAGAAACATAAACTGCAATATAGGAAATGAAAGCGATAAATGACAAGAAAAGTAAAATGTGAAAAGGGAAATCCTATCTAGCCTATGTATGATTCATGATGCGCCAAAGAAAATAATTAGACCCTATCATGTTGTGGTGGGTCAAGTGAACACATGCACGATGGTTGGTAGTGCACAAGGAACACAGGTCCCTCTAAGAACATGTAGCAAAGTATAACACCCACAATAGAACTAGGATAGAGGTTTTGTAAATAATCATAGATTATTATTAATGTGAACTGTGAGTTACGTATAGAGAGAGAAGAAATTCAAAAACTACACTATCGATTGAACAAGGCTCGTACCAGGATGATATGTAAGAGGTAATGAAGGAAAGCACCCCTTAGGATATGAATGCTTTTCAATGCTTACAATGAGAATAATATAGATATTTATAATAAGAAATAAGAGGGAAAAATCCCTCCAAAATCCATGCAGGACTTCAAAATTTGCATGAGCTAGCCAACATCAATAATGAACAATCTGGAGGTCCTAGAGGTATGTAATTTGATGGTGCAAAAAATATCCATGATTAGAGCTTCGTGAGCATATGTCATCAATGTATTGAGCATGCATTACCCTTTGGGCTATCCTTCCTATAACCACTTTAATACATCAACTATCACCTAGGAAACGACATTAAGTTATAGGATGTCATTATTGAGACCAGATTATCATCCCTTCTGTTTGTGTCTAGTCACTTTGGGTTGGTTCAAGGTTCCAGTGTTTGAAGCCTAGCTTATCCATATCTAGAGTAGGTTCCCTTGGCAAAGGTGTCCTTTGGTGCTTTTGGTAGAGGTAATGGGAACTACCTTCTATTTGAGGGAAGATGGTGTCCAAATTTGGATGGCCTTCTCCTCTTGTGCCTTATGTTGTTGTAGATGGTCAGAAAACCTTGTGTTCTTTTCCCTTAAGTCTAATTCAGTGTCAAGTATGCGTGGGGGAGATTTGTTAGAATCAGTGCTTCCCTAACTGAGGATCTCTTTCCAAAGGAGACCCCGAGGATATGAAGATCATCAATATAACTAGACTCCTACTTAATACTTTTTTGTATGGTTGTGTGTAAGTTGATGTAATGTTTATGTTTTTTATGTTTTAGGAGTTTAATTAAAACAAACACCTAAGGTTTTTGGATCTTTATCTATTCGAATATTTTCATAGAGGGCCAATAATATCCCATTCTAAGGAGATTATTGGCTATGGATAATCTACTAAAATATCTACAACATTATCCATCGTGGGCTTCCTTGATGAGAGCTTGAGCTTTGTTTACATTAACGCATCTTAGGAGTATGCCTTCAAAGGAGTGTTGATATAAGATATCTCCAATGATGATATATTTATAAGCTTTTAGCCTAAATTATCTTTGTTTATTTATAGTTAAAACCCTTATGGAACGTTCCTTTTTGAGGAATTTGAAGATTTATCGATACCAGGGTTCTTGAGGTATAAATATTTTGATATTGCATAAGTTAAGAGGTTGCAGACATGCTTTTATTATGGAAGATTCATCGATTGACCTTATAAGAATAAAAGCTTCTTCATATTCCAATTATAAGGGTTTGAGAGATGTAGTTTTAGCCAGCGCATTAGCATAGGGATTACTAGATCATGGTATAGCTTCTATGGTAATTTGGTTGAAGAAAGTTTTCAACTGGTCTACAATGTCTTTGTATGGCTTCAATTTCTCATATTTGATTTGATAAATCATTCACTTGGTTGATTACCAATTGTGAATCACCATATACTACTAAGTTTTCAATATTTAGCTTTGTCGTAGCCCTAAGCTCTAGGATGAGTACTTTGGATTCTATTGTATTATTAGTATATGAGAAGCGAAGTTTGAAGGATAGTGAGATGAGTTGTTGTTGCAGATTGCTAGGTCAATTACTGCCCCTATGTCTTTTGTGCATCTAGCCCCATAAAAATATAATACCCAAGTTTTAGGTTCTTGGGCTTCTATTGAAAAATATTGTTTCATCTAGAAATATATGTTTATGGGAAGTTTTCATTCTAAAGGGGATGCACCCAGTTGATCAGCTATGACTTACCCCTTTAGTGATTTTTTTTATGAATTTTATATTGAATTCGTTAAGAGTGATGCCCCATTTTGTAGTTCTTCCTGATAGATAATGTTTTGGCATTAGGTAGCACAATGGATATACCCTTGCTAATATGTAATTCTTTTGGCTAAGCATGTAGTATCTTATTTTGAGAGATAATAAAACTACTAGGAAAATCTTGTCTAGTAGTGTGTTTGTAATTTATTAAGATTCTACTAATAGAGTAGATTGTTCTTTCTCAATGTTGTTCATCATATTGGGCTAGAAAAGCTCCAAGATCATGTTCGATTACTGTTATGTATAGCAATAGTGGTTGATTCAGTTTTGGCGGTACCAAAAAAGGTGGTGTCAAGAGATAGGCTTTTAAATATTCAAAGGATTTTTGACATCTTTCATCCCATTCAAATTTTATTCCCTTCTTCAATATTTTAGATAAAGGTTGATATTTCTCTGTGAGTTAAGATATGAATTTGCATATGGCTTGTAAGATGCCTTGTAGGCTTTGCAATGTAGTTAGGTTTTTAGGTGGTGACATGTTTGTTATTGCCATGATACTGGAGGGATCAACTCCAATCCTATGATAGGACACAATGAATCTCAATATTTTTCCTAATGTTACCCCAAATATACATTTTTTGGGTTTTAGCCTAACTCTATAATCTCATAATCTTTCGAAGATACATCTGAGATCTCGAACGTGGTTTCACCTTTTTTGATATTGACCCGAGATGTCATCTATGTAGCCTTCTATAATTTTATGCATAATATCATAAAATATGTATGTCATTAACCTTTGATATGTTGATCCCACATTTTTAAGGCCAAATGGCATGACTTGATAGCAGAGTTGTTTTAAATTTATCTTCTAGTGCTATCTTGATTTGGTTATAACCTAAGAATCCATCCATTAAGGACAAAATTTGAGCCCCTGCAGTGAAGTCCACTATCATGTCTATGTTTGACATAATAAAATCATCCTTTGGGTAAGCATTGTTTACGTCCCTAAAGTCGATGTAAATTAGAATGGATCCTTATTTCTTGGTGACAAGAACGATGTTGGATATCCAATTCAAATAATCTATGACATTTATGAATCTGACATATAAGATTTTTTTTATTTCATCTTTTAGTGAAATAGCAACTCTTAGATACATAATTCTTAATTTTTATTTAACAAGTTTGGCATGAGGATGCACTACCAAATGATGGACTACTAGTGAAGGGTCGAGTCCTAGCATGTCATCATATCCCCAAGAAAATATGTTGGAGAATTATTTCAATAGATTTGTGTATTCTTCTTATTTTTATTGGTTCAAGACTTTCTAAATTTGATAATGCGAGGATCTTGGTCTATCACTATGTTGAATTTTATAATCTCTTCAATTAGGGTTTACAAATCATCTTCAAAATGGAGAGCGACATCTATTATCCTTAATTATTTAAGTTCTCGTAGATCCATAGATTTTTATTCTATTTCAAGAAGCTAAGTTGCATTTAAGTTGAATATTTTTTTGAGAGATTATTCTATATGATGATCACTCAAAGAATATTCAAGATTTTCTTTGGTTGTTATTGATTATGGATGAACTAATTCTAACGTGTTGATACTACCAAATTTTATGGTTTTATAGGGTGTTTGGTTAAGGAGCGACCATAGTTCTTCTTTGTCCTCGTCACCCTATTGGGAGCCATGTATCAACTCAGAATAATTATCCTTGTCATCCTCTTCCAATATAGGAGAAGTTTGTTTATTTTTTGGGAATGAATCCAATCCCACATCATGATGGGTAAGGTTCATCTTCTAGGGGTTCTTTAATACCTTGTTCATAATGACCTAGTACTTTACCTTGATATCCCATGTTAGAAAGTATTTTTTAAGCTATGGAAAATGAAGGTGACATATAGAACGTGGAATATGTTCGTTCACTAGGCATGAGGTTGTGCCCTTGGATCTTTTCATCAAGGATAGTTCCTCCATGAATGAAAGTACAAATTCCTATTTGGATTTGAAGTCCTTTCCTATTTGGAAAACCTATATCACAAGGGGATAGGAACATGCTTACTAGTTCTATAAAGGGATATGGTTTTTGATGAATGAAGTTGACTTGATCATTGGAAGAGGATGATTGCGGAATGTCCTCTAAGTTTATGAGAGGTTCATGTAATATTTCCTTTCCTTTATCTATTTTTGGTTGGTTACTTGACTTAGTAGGTTGTATGGAAGGGCAAATATTAATCTCTTGTAAGTCAATCGAGCTGCACATGGAAAAATATTTTGGATCTCCAGGAATGTGGATAATCCTCCCTTGATACTCATATTTGAGACATTGATATAAGGTAGAAGGTGCAACCCTTATAGAGTTTATCCAAGGTCTTTTGAGGAGCATGTTATAGGACACATCACATGATATGATGTAGAAGAGGGTATTTAGTACATGAGGTCCTACTTTTGTAGGTAAAGTAATGGTACCGATTCCTTATCATTCTTTATTTCCAAATGCCCCAATGATGAGGTCTGACTTTTGTAAGTGATTTTTTGTTAAGTTAAACTTGATATTGGATATGTTCAAGGCTGATCCATTTTCTACCAAGACTCTCTTGATATTTTTATCGTTTATTTGAGTTATGATATAAAGAGGAGAATCCTCTTATATGGTTTCAAGAGTAGTACCTTCATCGTGGAATGCTAATATAGCATTGTTAATTCCAGTTAACCCAACCATTTTGGCGATGTCGTTTGGAGATAGGTCTCGAGGGATTTCTTGTTCACTTAATAATTTCAACAATGTTTCCCTATGAGCAAGTGATGTTTTTAGCAATTCTAGGAGAGAGATCTCTGTGGGTACATCCTCCAATTGTTTATGAAAATTGAATATATGCAAAGTATTTTACGAAGGTTTGATCACCAAAGGTGATTTTTTAGGAACACTGATTCTTACCTTTAGGATAACTAAAGGAGGTTGATCCAAATATTGATTCTTTGCCTATTGCCTAGTTATGGCATGTGAAGACCTAGATAAACAAATGTTGTCTATGAAGTTGGTCGATTTTCTATCATACGTTGGTAAGGGGTCTTGAAATATTCACATACCTTTGTTGGGGTTTTCCATTTTATTGATTTTTACATTTTCTTCCTCAATGAGGTCTTGAATAATGTTCTTTAAAGTTCTACATTTGTTGGCAGTGTGTCATTCTATTTGGTGAAACTCATAGTACTCGTATTGCCTATACCAAGAGGGTGCTCGCTTGGATAGATCCCAAGGCCTAACAAGCAGAAGTTCTATTATTTTAGAATCAAGGAGAATTTTCAGCATAGATGTTTGACTTTATCTGGTATTCATATATTGCCTTTAGGGCTTCTCTTATTTTTAGATAACCAACTTCTGAGAAGCATTTTAGGTATTTGTTTCCTTTAATTTTTCTTTATGTTCTCCTTTTTCTTTTATTTTTCTCTTATTTCATTTGTTCCTTTTTATTTATTTATTTTAAGAATCAAAATGTGCTCCACTTGTGTTACATCATGACAACATAGTGGTATTATAGCAATTTGATAATTATGCATGTATCACTTATTAAGATTTGAGCATGGGTCTCTTCCTTTAAGGTTGAGTAGTATAACCCGTTGAGCTAGTGCCATTTGATTTATTTTTATTTTTTTAATATTTTTTATTTTTAATAAAATTTTCCCCTTCTTTATACTTTTCTCTTCCTTATATTTTTTTTCTATTTTCTTCTTAGGATTTCAATTTCTATTATTTTCCTTCTCTCTTTTATCTTTAAATTACTTATTGTAGGGAGGGGGAAATTGCCCTACTACATATGATTCTCAGTTGGATTCGCAAGGAAACCAACGTGACCACGGGGGTATGTTGTTCTCTATATATCGATGTGAAAATAGGAGAAGGGAGGGTTCACCAGGAATGGTTTTAAGACTTGCTCTAAGTTCAGGGGTTTAAGAATATTTGATGTATTTATTTTAATACAATCACCTATGTTTGTTCTTTCTATATTTAAGCTATGAAATATAAATAACAATGTAGAAATACATAATGCAAGAAAACAAGAGCTAATATTGGAATGATTTTTTCTTGAATTATTTCTAACCTAGGGCTGTAAATTAAAATCCTTTGATCAAGGGTTCAAGAGAAGATGCACAAACAATTTTAAAACCCTAAGTGCACACTATATGCTTTTGTCATTTCAGTGCCTAGAAACTTAAATAAAATATTGCAAGAACTTGACATTGCATATGTTCAAGGCTGATCCATTGTCTACCAAAACTCTCTTGATATATTTATTGCCTATTTGAGTTATGATATAAAGAGGATAATCCCCTTATATGGTTTCAAGAGGAGTATCTTCCTCATGGAAGGCTAATATAGCATTGTTAATTCTAGTTAACCCAACCATGTTGGCGATATCGTTTGGAGATAGGTCTTGAGGGACTTCTTGTTCACTTAATAATTTCAACAATGTTTCCCTATGAGCAAGTGATGTTTTTAGCAATTATAGGAGAGAGATGTTTGCCGGTACATCCTCCAATTGTTGACGAAAATTAAATTATGCAAAGTATTTTACAAAGGTTTTATCACCAAAGGTGATTTTTTGGGAACACTGATTCTTACCTTCAGGATAACCAATGGATGTTGATCCAAATATTGATTATTTGATTGTTGCCTAGTTATGGCATGTGAAGATCTAGATAAACAAATGTTGTCTATGAAGTTGGTCGATTTTCTATCATACGTTCGTAAGGGGTCTTGAAATGTTCACATACCTTTGTTGGGGTTTTCCATTTTATTGAATTTTACATTTTCTTCCTCAATGAGGTCTTGAATAATGTTCTTTAAAGTTCTATATTTGTTGGCAGTGTGTCATTCTATTTGGTGAAACTCAAAGTACTCGTCTTGCCTATACCAAGAGGGTGCTCACTTGGATAGATCCCAAGGCCTAACAAGCAGAAGTTTTATTATTTTAGAATCAAGAAGAATTTTCAGCATAGATGTTTGACTTTATCTGGTATTCATATATTGCCTTTAGGGCTTCTCTTCTTTTTAGATAACCAAATTCTGAGAAGCATTTTAGGTATTTTTTTCCTTTAATTTTTCTTTATGTTCTCCTTTTTCTTTTATTTTTCTCTTATTTCATTTTGTTCATTTTTATTTATTTATTTTAAGAATCAAAATGTGCTCCACTTGTGTTACATCATGACAACATAGTGGTATTATAGCAATTTGATAATTATGCATGTATCACTTATTAATATTTGAGCATGGGTCTCTTCCTTTAAGGTTGAGTAGTATAACCCGTTGAGCTAGTGCCATTTGATTTATTTTTATTTTTTTAATATTTTTTATTTTTAATAAAAGTTTCCCCTTCTTTATAATTTTCTTTTCCTTATATTTTTTTTTCTATTTTCTTCTTAGGATTTCAATTCCTATTATTTCCCTTCTCTCTTTTATCTTTACATTACTTATTGTAGAGGGGGGAAATTTCCCTACTACATATGATTCTCAGTTGGATTTACAAGGAAGCCAACGTGACCATGGGGGTATGTTGTTCTCTATATATCGATGTGAAGATAAGGGAAGGGAGGGTTCACCAGGAATGGTTTTAAGACTTGCTCTAAGTTCAGGGGTTTAAGAATATTTGATGTATTTATTTTAAGACAATCACCTATGCTTGGTCTTTCTATATTTAAGCTATGAAAGATAAATAACAATGCAGAAATACATAATGCAAGAAAAAAAGAGCTAATCTTGGAATGATTTTTGCTTGAATTATTTATAACCTAGGGCGGTAAATTAAAATCCTTTGAGCAAGGGTTCAATAGAAGATGCACAAACAATTTTAAAACCCTAAGTGCACACTATATGCTTTTGTCCTTTCAATGCCTAGAAACTTAAATGAAATATTTACCCTTTTTATTTATGATCTAGGGTTATGAAAAAAATAGAAATCACACAACAAATAACCTAAATAATTATTAGGGCACTTATCTCATCCGGTGGTTGATCCTAGCTTTATATTTTCATCCAACAATATCCAATGCTCTCTATTCCTACAAAATAACTTAGAAAACACTTGAAAAATGTGATTAGCTTTAGGGGACCTCCTTAGGCCACTATATAGCAATGCTTGGAGGTGCAATAGCCCCTAGGTCCTTTTAGCTGACCTTTGAAAATGCAATATAAAGTTGATATTTGTAAGATGAAAATACACAACGAAATGCAATAGAATAGAATGATAAAACAGAGCATAAAATACACTAATATGATCTAAATACAATGTATAATATAGATCTAGGGTTTAGGGGTAGAAGATTAGCCCCAAATATGGTGTGTGAAATTGCACCGTACACAAAGTGACTGTGATTTCCTAGATCGATAAAATTGTGCCACGAAATTATTGGGTGTAATTTTGTAGAAGTGAGGAGAAAAAATCTAGAAAGATATGAATTAAAATATACATAATAAAGATAATTAAAATGCAAATGTAGATAAGCAAAAATGCCTAGTAGATAGTATAGAAGCAAACAAAAGGGTTAACACCTTTGAATAGTCAATCTCTCCTTAGGGCTTCAACACTTGTCCATCGAGATCAATGACACACAATTCAATGCAGTAGAGAACAAAAGCTTCAACAAATCACACTTCACACTTGTGAGTTAGATTGCTTGCATAAGAAGTCAAGAACTACAACTTATATCTCAAAATGGTTCGATTGCAAATATTGATCACTTCCCTAAAATGAAGACTTCAAAACGTCCTTTTATAGCATATGTAAAAGAGAAAAGAGTAGGAAAAATGAGGAGAGCTGATGCCAATAATACGCCAACCCAAACGAATTAGGGTTCTTTGATAAAAAAACCCTAACTAAGCAAAATCTCACCCCATAGGGACTGACCATGATTCCGTTGAAGGAGGAAAACAAAAATAAACTAAGCTAAGTGAAATATTTTTCTGTTAGACGCGATCATGATTTCACTGAAAGAGGGAAAAAAAACAAAAAAACGAGGATAGGGAAACCTAAACTTACTTACGGCAAGCTTAAAGGGTCTCCTTGAGGAACTAAGAAAAATGACTCACTCGAGTGGATCAATTTTTTGTGTCTACACTTATACTTATTAAAGAAATATGTAATACTAAATCAAAATAAAATATGTAGGCTAGTTCTTATGTTAAAATTTTTATGAATGGACCACTTAAGTTAAAATAAATAACTATTATGGATAGATTAAAAAACTTTCCTTATACCTTTATGGTTTATTTAACAAATATTTAAAAATTAAATTGAATTAGTATTAAAATTTTAATATTAACAACAATTAAATAAAATAAAAATTTAAAATTAAATTAACATTATTATTTATGTCTATGAGTTTTAGGATAAGCATTTAATACAAGTTCAATTTCATTTTTAAACCTTAACATTTTGTCATGGGATTTAAGACAAGCATTTGAGAGTTAAAAATTTTAAATTATGTTCCAAATCTCATAGGTGAACTTCAACATTTAGCTAAATTGAGTGAAGCTTAATTTTATAAGATTTTTATAAGTTTAAAAATTATTTAATAAGCTTAAACACATGTACCATCACTTCATTCAAGTGACAAATTTGAAATCTTTCTAACTAGAAAATTAAGGTATTCATAGGTTGCTTTTAGTTAGTTCTAATTTTGTTGGATACACACATTTTTTTAGTAACTACCAAGGGTTCAAACCATGGGGGGCTGCTCCAACAAGCTTATACCACCTCATTATTGTTGATACGGCTTGAGGGGACCACCACTCGCTTAGGATTCATACTGTTGTTGTTGTCATCGATCCGACGCCCACTCAAAGGAATTTAGAACAGATTACTACCTTTGCAACATGCATACCCCTAAAGGTTAGGTGAATTGATAGTTGTTGGTCTACCAAACACCTATCAAAAAGACACAAAAGCATTTATAACTAAAAGCATTTATATTGGCTTTTAGTTAGTGTTAATTGATAACATAGTATTTATAAATCAAAAGCATTGACAAAAACAGTTATAGAACTATTTTGTCTTTTTTAAGTCACATCTGCAGAGTCCATTTATTAGCCAATATATCAAATTAAGGAATCATATTAGTAGTTCTTGTAAGATAATGACATCAACGAATCAATCTCCACCACTTATACAAAGTGGAGCACCATTGTACATGTGAGAGACAATTTGTGTCAATCATTGATGAACGTATTGGGTAAACTTACTATTATAATAATAGACATGGAAAGATAAAGAAAGTAATTTACTGATCATGGAATCTAATTGGGAGAAATTACGTTTAAATTATAATTTTTACCATTAATATAAATATTTATAATTAAATTTTAGAAAAACCGAACCATTTGCTATATAAAAATAGACTACTCCCACCTCTTTCCCTTTCCTAATCTGGTACGCCCTTCCCTAGTTAGCGCTTCCCTAAATGAACGCGTCTGTACCAACTCTGACAATAGCGTTTATGTACGTTATAGCCATAGCCATATAGTGCCGCCGAGTTCACTGTCGAACTCTGACTATACCAACTCTGCTTTCTGCTTTGCAGAGATCTATTGATACCATCACAGATATGCCCTTCTCGAGACCACACCAAATTGTTGGTAGTTCCAAGGAAGTCGGGCTTTGTTAACACAGGTTTGAGTTCTGAGCTGTGAGGGGGTTATTTCCAGAAAAAAAGGCAGGAAGGTACGTTTCTCATTCTCAAAGGAAGTAAAAAACCTTGGATTTTAAGTTCTATTAAGTAACATTGTTATGTTTGAGTTGGTATGCGAATGCCGTCTGCCGCGTGCTTCATGAATGGTGGAGATAGTACTGGTTAAAATTTTAGAAATTTAAATAAAACCTAAAAAATAGGTTTATACAATATATATTTTTCAGAAGATTAATAATATAATATAAACCTTGGTTCCTTCCTTCTGCTGCTCTAATAATGTTGTTGTGTTTATCAGATGGGGCAAAGGAAGCGAGAAATGAAGAAAATAGGGGACGCAACCAGCAGGCAGGTCACGTTCTCGAAGAGACGATCAGGGTTGTTGAAGAAGGCGAAAGAATTATCAATCTTATGCGATGCCACTATTGCTCTCATTATCTTCTCCTCTACAGGAAAAAAGCTGTATGAATACTCGAGCTCCAAGTATGTACTCACCTGCTTGAAACCTCTTTTATAAGTGTTTTTTTTTCCTTTGGCCGCATGATCCGACAATGTACTGTTTAATGTTTATTATTTTTTAATCTGTATGGAATAGGTGTGCTAAGATTTTAGTTTAAACTATGTGTAATGGCCTAAGAGAAGTTTTGGAAGAATCCTCATAGGGGTTATGGGAGGGTTCTCAAACCTTTACAAAACCATAAAGATATTTAAAACACATTAAAGAAGATCATAAATGGGATCGCATCTCTAAACAGAAACTAATTCAGCATCCAACAAATATTGATCCAACACTTGAAATAGTCAGATCCTGCAGATCCAAAACAAATAGTATTTCCGTCTAAACTTCAAAGTCTAAAATCAGACCTGGAAAGGAACTTCTTGCCCAAGCCGTAAATCTAGAAAATGGGATAGTCATCCATGCCATCTGATGGTAATTTAATTTTCAAATTTATAGAAAATGCTTAATTTTAAAAAAAATTGTTGAGACATCATGAGCGCTAAAAAAAAACAGAATAAAAACATTAGGCCTTCCTGCCAAGGACTGGAATCCTAATTCTGAAAACTCAGGTCTCCACCAGCAGGTACCCAACACCTTCATTAATTACTCCGCAACAACAAACTAGAATCTTGCCCAAAGATGGGGTTTTGAAAAGCTCCCCAAACCTCAAACACTCCAAAACTTAAACAAAGGGGTTTTGAAAGGATCCCCGAACCTTAAACAAGGGGGTTTTGCAAGGATCCCCAAACCTCTTTATACATGGTTTTGAAAGGCTCCCACAACCTTAAAAAAAAGTCAACCCTCAAGCAGAAGACCAAAATATTTTGGAAGGCTTCCTGAACCTCAAGGGGGGTTTTGTAAGGCTCTCCAAACCATTACAAATAGGATTTTGAAAGGCTCCCAAAACCTTATACAAGTGGATAAGTCTTCAAGAAGAGGACCACTAGGTTTTGATAGGCTCCTTGAGCCTAAACAAGCACAAGGATGGAAATAACAACCATTTCCCATCCAAACAGAACCAAGAATACTAAAATATTTTGAAAATCAAATTCCCGCTCAAATACTAAAAGTGAAATGAAAAAGCAAGGCTCCCAAAACCTTCTATAAATGGATCAGGCCTCCAACAGAGGACCATAGGGTTTTGGAAGGCTCCCCAAATCTAAAACATGCCAAGATCCTAGAGATTTGAAATAACCAGAAGGCCAGGGTAAATAGGACACATTCTCGTTGAACATTAGATTTAAAATTTGGAAACTCCCTCCTAGTCCAAACGATGAAAAAATTACAAATAGAACAAATAGGAAACAACCACTTCTTGCTCAGATTTGAAACTGGAAAAAACTATCCCTTCCGAAAAGGCAACAACCCGATAGACCACCAAAAATTCTAAAAATCACGAGGAAAGAAAAAACATATCAAGGTCATGCAAAGAAAAATGGATGATACCCAAGATCATCCGTAGCTTCTCGAAAATGGACATAGGAATAAATTGTGCCCTAATAGAGGGCAAGCTTCAAACAAAAATAAATCTAGAATCTAAGACCCATCCAAGAAATGAAAACATACCCCTAAAATAGGGTATGAGGAAAGAGGTAGGCTCCCTAATAGAGACATTTTAGCATTAGGACCAGCACTCATCCACCAAGTCAAAAAAGCAGAACCAACGCATTGAAGAACCAATAAAGATCAAGGTTTAGAGATCCCCAAATTTTAGGTTAGAAAGAAACCTCGAGAGTTGCTCTTAGGTGGCCGACAATGTCATCCCATCTAGGTATACCACTATCTATAGGGAAGCCACGAGAGATTTTTGTGTGTCTCCTTTTGCATCACAAAGGTTCAAATCGTGGACCTCCTGTTCAACATGTGTAAACTCACCTTCTCCACTTGCGCTACAAAGGTGGACATGGAGTATTTTAGATTCACCTAAAGGCATGAATGGAATTTGTTCCAAACTATTTATAATTTATATTGTCTTAATATTTTAATTATTTTAAAAAGATCGATTCAAAAGATATTGTCTTAATTTTATGATATTTGTAGAAGTTTTATTATGTCATTTAAAAATATATATAGTTTTGAAAAAAAAATATTAATAGATTTATTAGTTTTATTAAAAAAGATATGAAAATTTATTTTATAGATCAAGTAATATGTAAACGGTTTTTTTATTTTATTTTGTACATATGTAAATGTGTTTATACATTTTAAGAGAAGGAAATAAAGATTTAAAGACAATAGAAGATAGTAATTAATGGAATACAAATGACCTCTAAATAAATCTTAAATAGTCCTTATAGAAGTTTATAACAAATTTCTATTCTAACATCTCCCTTAAGCCAAATTCTAAAGGATAAGAACTAGACATTATCTCTCATTACCTTAATGTTAGTTTCATCTATCTTGGGCAATGATTAAAGTTCTATGGAATGTTCTTTTAGGATTCAACATATAACCATTGCTTCTATATATCCAAAAAAAAAACATATCAACAATGTGATGACCCTTGCTATAGAAATCCTTTGTTGGGCTTAGAATTATCAATTGCAAAAATTTTACTATAGTAGAAAATTTTTAGTAGTTTTTGCTATTACAATGTCTTCAAGAAGGTTTTCCATATGGTCTTTGTTGACATATTAAACCACCATGATACTCAATTTCAATGGTGGATATTGTACGTTGGTTTTAAAAAAATTCTTTATAGGGCCCTCCCCCAAGGCTAAAAAGGTACAATAAGTAGATCTATGATCATCTACATTAGTCAAATATTTTAGTTTCAAAGTCTCCCCTTTGGAAATAGGATACTTAAAAAAACTATTTTTTGATATGCAAATATCTTTTATTAATGCTTTTTTATTTTCTAAAACTCTTGTTGATAAGCTAACACCATTGGAAATGTGTTTTGACCCATAACTGATTTTTGGATGATATTAATAATTTGTATTTTTGAGGCTTTTGAAGGTGTTGTAGAAGGATAAAAATTTACCAATCATAGTTTAGCATTACTTAGTCTCATTGTTAGGAAAATATTGTTCTATGGGTATAACATCAAAGCCAATCAAAATTTTGGTGCCCAAGATATACCCTCAAAAAGTTGCCCCTATGAAACTTGTCTTGGGATTTACCCACAATAATATTTTTAAAATTTTTGTAGTGATTTATCATCTGATGATCCCACCAACATTTTAAAATGTAGTAAAGAAAATCATATAGAAAACAAAAACCTAATAAGAATTTGAAGATCTATACTCCTACAATATTTTAATTTTTTTTAAGGGACCTATCATGTAATCGTTATTAGTATTATTTGTATGGAAGTAAAGAAAATCATGTTGAAAACCAAAACTAATTAAGACTTTCAATATCTCCTTTTAAATAAAAATAAATAGGAGAATCTAAAAAAACTAAATGAAAGGATGAGAGGAGATAAGAGGTTTGGGTCTAGTAAATATTTATGAATGTGATCTTTGATTTACTATTGCTTTATTTTGAAAAATCTCTAGTCTAGATTTATTTTTCCTTTTTTTTAAAACCTAGAAATGTAAAAATATATAGATGATTTGCTTTCTAAAATTATTTGTTTAGATATGCATAGTAGGATATAGAAATATAAAAATATAAAAAATGCAGATGGATAGTACAATTAATACAATAGGAGGCAAATCATCTTTAAAAAAATACAAGGGAATAATTGAAAGTAGTCCAATTTTGAAGCTTAATAGGGAAAAGCAGGTGATATTGTGGGTAATGGGGTTTATTCCCCTTCACCATCCTATGATAGGGTGGTGTCTGGCTAGGTTTGTGGTGAAGAGTTTTCTCCTTGCGAGGTTAGCTCAAAATATTTTCAAATTCATGTTTTGGATAGCACTGTTAATTGTTGATTAAAGAAAGGCTTGTGGGACCTGGTTGGTATTTTATTGGTAGAATACTATCCCTTGAATTTCTTAAACATTGGGCATTGTCCAAATGGAAGTCGTGGGGCTCTCTGGACCTTGCCACCCTCCCTAAAACTTTTTCTTGATCAGGATTTCCTTTGAGGAAGATTCTAGCAATATTTTAGAGGGAGGTCCATGGTTTTTTAGAAATTGTTGGCTCTTCCTTAGGAAATGGGTCTTTGACTTCATCCCGGCCCTACAGAGGGTTAATTTGGCGTCACTATGGGTCCGTATACCTGATTTTCTGATGTTCCTATGGCACAAAAGTGTTTTTAGAGTTGTGGCAAGCTCGATTGGAGATTTTGTTTCCTTAGATAAAGTTTTTTTATTGGTTGCCCGTTGTCAATTTGTAAGAATGTATATTATGGTGGATATTGAGAAAGAGCTTATGAGTTTTGTGGAACTCATTTCTCACCTGGGAAGTTGGGCTCAGGCTGTGGTTTATGAAAATAAGCCTCAAGCTTGTCAAATTTATGGGCTGGATGGCCACCATAAGAAATTTTGGCCTTAAAAGAAGCCTTTGAAGCCACTTGTTCAACAGACACCGAGTGGGAGAAAATGCGTGGACCCCCTTCCTAGGAGGACCCCTTTTAAGAAGTAGAAAGTTTGGCATAGAAGGGCCTAGGGGGCTTTGAAAGGTAAGGATATTGTTCCTTATCAGCCTAAGAAAGGGATCAATAGTGGGGATCTTGTTTCTAGTCCACGGGGTTCAACCTTGGTCATGAGTGGTTCTCCGAGGCTGGAACTCCAAAATAATTTGGAAGAGAGGTTCTTAATCCAGATCCTCCAGGGAAAGTTGTTGATATTCCTCTTTCAAATTCCTTTGAATGTCTTGGATCGAAATGGGGTGAGGACAACCAAACGATTAGTGACTTGGAGACTTTGACTCCTTGGGCTGCTAGAAATTCTTCTTCCCCGATGGAGATCTCAACTCCTAGGGTTTCTAGGAAATATTCCTCTTCAAGGGAGCTTAATGGTTCCCTTGAGCGTGGCTCATATAGTCTGATGGTTTCTCCTAAGATCAACTTGGAGAAAGGTTCACCCGATCTGAAAATGAGGAGTCACCGTAGAAAGGGCATTGATATTGGGATGGCAAAGAAACTTGGAAGACCCCCAAGTAAATATGGAAGGAATAAAGCCATGGATGAGGCAGTTGCTAATGGTGTCCAAACCATCCTTGTGGTGAAGGAAGGAAATGAGGAAAGATAGTTGAAACTTGATGGTTTCAAATCCCCTCTTAATGGGGGGGGTTGGGAAGAATATTTCTTTTTAATTTTCCAATGAAAGTGTGTTCATGGAATGTTAGAGGGCTTAATAGCTCTTCTAAAAAACATTTTTTAGCTTCGCTAAGAAGGGAGAGATCTCCTAATATTTTGTGTATACAAGAATCCAAGTTGTAGGCTTCCTCGTGTGAGTCGATGCAAACTATTGTGTGGAAGATTTCAGGATTTATGGCCAATGAAGCGTCTGGTTCTTCTAGAGGTTTACTTTTCTTCTAGGACTCTTCGAAGCTTGACGACCATGTAATATCATCCTCTAATGAAGTGATTAACATTTTATTTTGGTGTAAAGCTTCTCAAAGGAGATGGGTGATGTCTAATATCTATACCCTAAATTCTTATAATGATAGGTGTAAATTTTGGCTTTTGTTGCTAGATATGCGGGAAACCTTTCGGAATGAATTGTGGGTCGTAATAGAAGATTTTAATTCTCCTTTATATCCGTATAAGAAGCGTGGTGGTAATGTTGTGGATGATAGGAGTTTGCAAGATTTTATTGATTTCATAAATAAGGTAGAACTCCGATATTTGGATTTAAAAGGGGTGAAGTTTACTTGGAGTAATAGAAGGTCGAGAAATAGTCTTATTTTGAGTAGATTGGACAAGATTTTTGTTTCTAATTCTAGGTTCAATCTGTTTGGTGATGCAACATTGTCTACTCTTCCTAATATTGGATCCAACCATAACCCCTTATGGCTTGAGGTCCCTGATGGTCTTCCATTTCTTCCTCGACCTTTTAGGTTTGAAGTTATGTGGTGTTCCCATCCTGATTTTGAAGCCCGTGTTAAGGAATGGTGGCAGGAAGACATTCCTGGTGAAGGGATGTTTAAATTGTCCAATAAACTAAGGAAAATCAGATTTAATCTCAAGATGTGGAACAAGTTTACCTTTGGTAACATTTTCAAAGAAAAGGAGAGATTGTAGATGCAGTTGAAGGATATTGAAGTCGTGATGGATGCTCAAGGTTGCTCTGATGAACTACTTAGGGAAGAAATATACCTTCTTTCTGATTTTCACAATAAGCAATTAGAGGAAGAGCTCTTTTGGAAACAAAAATCGAGAGAACTTTGGTTAAAAGAAGGTGATCGTAACTCCCATTTTTTCCACACTTCTACATTGCGTAGGAGTCAAAATCGAATTAGAGAGATATAGAAAGGTTGACGATGTGGTGTCTTCGGATGTGATGGAGTTTAGGGAGGAAGCCATTGATATTTTTAGTTCATTGATATTTTTTGCTTTTGCTCATGATATCTAAGAAGAAGGTTTGATATTAGAAGCCATTCCAAGGATTGTTTTTGATGATTGGAATGAGATACTTTTGGATCCTTTATCAGATGAGGAAATCTAAGCGACTATTAAATTTATGGGACCTCTTAAAGCTTCGGGGCTAGATGGTTTTCCCCTCTTTTTTTTTCAAAAGTTTTGGCATGTTTGTGGTGAATATGTCTACTCGGTGATCAAAGATTCCTAGCGTTCTTTGGTTATTTTGAAAGTGGTAAACTCAACTCTCCTGGATCTCATCTCTAAGAAAGACTCTACATATTCCTTTAGTGATTTAATGCTGATAAGCTTATGCAATACATTTTAAAATATTCTTACCAAGGTTATAGCTAACATACTCAAGCCACTCCTTCCATTGCTATTGATGCTACACATAGTGGGTTTATCTTGGGGAGACAGATCTTGGATGGGGCAATTGTAATTCATGAGTTAATGCATTTCATCCAGAAGAGTGGTAGAGAAATATTTTTTCTTATGGTGGATGTTAGCAAGTCTTATGATCATGTATCCTAGTCATTTTTATTCAGTATCTTAAGGAAATTTAGCTTTTGTGATGCTTAGATTAAGTTGGCAAAGGCTTGCATTTCAAAATTTTGGTTCTCGGTCCTTGTCAATGGCTCTCCTGTTGGGTTTTTTCTTTCATGTCGTGGAATTCTTCAAGGTGATCCGCTATCTCCCTTACTATTCATCCTCATGGTAGAAGCTCTTGGAAGATCTATCACTCAAAGACATGATGATTTTGGTCTACGTTTGGAGTTACCTTACAATCTAATTTCTCATCAATTGTTTGTAGATGATATCTTTCTTTCTTGTGTTTCTTCGGTGGTTAATCCTAGGGAAGTTAAGTCCCTTCTGGATTGTTATGAGAGGGCAACTGGTCAATATATTTGTGAAGAAAAAAATGAAACACCAGATATAACTAACTGAAAATGAATAAACCACATAACACAAGAAATTTCACAATAAAGTAGATTTGATATTATTATAGTTGGGGGATTTGAGTACAATCAAATGTGACCCCAAATAAGGGATTTACATAGTTTATTCGATACAATAAATGTAATAATGCTAGAGTTTTTTGAAATCCTAGCTAGAAATGCTTGTGGTGTCTATAAACTCGTTCTTGCTAACAACAGAGTTGATTGGGCTTCAAATATTCGTTGAATCGGGCCACTCTAGCCTAAACAGTTGTCCAATGTTGATGAATCTCCAAACCTACACACATAAAAATAATAATAGGGAGTTAGTAATAACTGGGAGGGCTCCACTGCGTGAGACCCTCAGATATCAATAAAATCCTAGCTATTGATAAATGAAAATGCATGCAAATGTAAAGATATTGAAATGAAATAAAAGAGATATTTGATTTACCTTGATACTTGTTGATTGTCCTTTGATGGCTAGATTTGTTGCAGGTTGATGGCAAAGACGTGCCCTAACATCGTACAAAGGTAGGAGGTTTTTAGAAGGGCTTACATAAAATACCCATGGGTACCTAGTGACTGCAGAAAATTCCTGTGGGTACTTGGTGTTGGTAGGGAGACACCCAAAGGTGCCTGGTGTTTATAGAAAGCACCCGAAGGCACTTGGCGGATGATGGATGATTCTATAGAAGTAGATCGGGCGAGGGCGTAGGATGTGGTGGTAGTGATGACGAGCGAGGGGCAAGGAATATGGTGGATGGAAAAGGATTAGGGCACAAAAGGCTTGGTTAAAGACTTAAGGCACTTAGGAAATCAGGGAACTCAAAAAACTTAGGAACTCAGGGACTTAGGGAATTCGAACACTTAGGGGTTGAGCCATCAAAATGGCTCCTATTTAAAATCTAACCTAGGGCATGCTAGGGTTTCAATGACATTAATCGTGTGGCTGATATTAAAGCACATATAAGGGTAGATAATAAATCTAGGGCGTGGCATGGATTTATGTGGATGAATGGATAGGATTAAATGAAATCAGATGGTTGGGACTGATATATATATATATAAATATATATAATATTATAATTTAAATATATATAATAAATATATATAAATAATAGGCAAAAAATGGCAGGAAAGCTAGGATCGAGGGTAAATGACTATGTTTTGGGTGGTGGAAATGGCGGGAAAGCATGGATGAAGGACAAGTGACTATGTTTTGGGTGGTGGAAATGGCAGGAAAGCATGGATGAAGGACAAGTGGCTAGATTTTATTATCTACAAGATTAGTTTTTAAAAAACAATTTATACTTCATCAACACTCCGAAGGCTAGCGAACGTAAAATTGTCGAT
Organism: Wollemia nobilis; assembly: GCA_028583015.1. Lineage (NCBI taxonomy): Eukaryota > Viridiplantae > Streptophyta > Pinopsida > Araucariales > Araucariaceae > Wollemia > Wollemia nobilis. Next base: position 472,053 of record JAQPPZ010001280.1, on the reverse strand, counting down.
ATTCTAAATTGTAGGATTTCTTCTCTTCTGACCTCTTTTCTAGGTCTTCCACTTTTTGTTGGTCATGTTAAAGACTCTCTTTGGACTTCGATGGTTGAAAGAGTCCAACACAAATTAGCCTCCTGGAAAGGGGCTCTTCTGAGTCAAGCTGGTAAGGTGGTGTTGGTCCAAAGTACGTTGCAAAGCATTCCTATTTTATTTTTATCCCTTTTCATCTCCCTGGTAAAATTGTAGCAAAACTGGATAGTATTTGTAAGGCATTTCTTTAGGCTGGACCTGAGCTCAAAGGAAAATTTTGTTTGGTGTCATGGGAGAAAATTTGTAGAAGAAAGAGGGATGGTGGTTTGAATTTGAAGAATGCAGCTCGAGTGAGCAAGGCCTTGGTGGAAAATATTGGCTGGAAGGTTACCTCTAATGATGTTCATCTTTGGTGTAGGATCCTAAAATCCAAGTACAATTTTGAATCCTTCATTTTGGATTTCCTCCCCACTGGTGGTTGGGACTTTTGGAATAGCCTTGTTAAGTCCCGTGATTTTATTAAAAGTAATTGGATATGGATTGTTGAAAATGATAGGGTTGTGAATTTTTGGGAAGACTCATGGTTACAAGATTGTCCTTTGATAGAGGATATGAATTTTAGAGACCTAAGTCAAATGGCCAGATTAGCTGGATTAATTAAAGTGGTTAATTTTACAATGGTTCATGATGGTAGAAAATTTTGGTCTAATTCCCCTCATATTGTGAGGAACACCATCGATCTTTAGTTTTGGAATATTTTGATGGAGGAGCTTCATCTCTATGTTGAGGATCGATTGGTTTGGAATAAATATAGTGCAGGGTCATACTCTGTTAAGTTGGCATATGAGCTTCTTAGCACTGACTGAGATGGCCAATTTCCTATTAGCTTGATTTGGTTAAAGAATTTAACCCTAATTTTAACATGTTTTTCTGGCTTGTGATGCAAAATAAGATTCTAACAATTGAAAACCTTCTTAAGAGAGGCCTAAATCTGGTTAATAGATGTTTTTTATGCAAATATGATTTGGAATCATATTCTCATCTATTAATCAACTATCGAGTATTTTAGGAAGTGTTTTCATCTATCCTTAGCTAGCTTGGAGTGTCTTGGGTGATTCCTAGTTCAATTTTTGACTATATCTCTCAATGGGCTTCTCCTTTTTCCTCGCCTAGACTTAGGTGTTTCTGGAGGTTCCTTCTACCTCATGTGATGTGGGGTGTTTGGAAAGAGTGAAATGCCATAGTTTTCAAAGATAAGTAAAGGGTGGGTCTTCGATTATGTTCTAAAATTCTTTGGAGGATGGTTGAAAATGTATCGTCTGATTTAAAGGAGTTGGATTTTTTGGTAGCAATCATCTTGAATGAAATCTTTCTTGAGGATAGACTCATTTTTGGGTATGTAGATCATCCTCCACTAGCTCCTAACCCTAGAAGTGTTGTTCATTGGGTCCCTCCTCCTATTGGGTGGTTTAAATTAAATTTCGACATGGAATCAAAAGGAAACCTTGGATTGGTCGATGTTGGGAGGGTCATATGTGATAGTAGGGGGAGTCTAATTCTCATGTTTGTGAAAAACCTTGATGTCTAGTCCTCTTAGTTTGTGAAAGCAAGAGCAACATTCTCAGGTGTTTCTTTGATTAAAGACTTGAGAATTCAAAATGCTATCATCGAAGGTGACTCTTTAAATATCATTAATATGCTCAAAGGGACCAATCAGATTAGTTGGAAGGTGCCCAACCTGATCGATGAAGTTTGTTGGACTATCTGATAATTGGATAATATTTTGATAATACATGTGTTTAAGGAAGGTAATGCGATGGTGGATTTAATGGTAAATATCAGATATTCTCATCTAGGATTCTCATTCTAGTAGAGGGACTTCCCTCTAGAGGTTATTCATTGTTCTAATGATGAGGTCCCTTAATTATTGTCATAAGACTGTTCTTATGCGATTTTGGTGGGGACGGATTTGGTACAGTAGAAGGTGTTGGTTGGAGTACAGTGTGGCTGCAGTTGGGTTTTATGGTGGTCGTTATTTATTTATTGTGCCAAGCAAGGACTTTTCACTTTCAAATTTTTAATTTTTATAGTTTTTGCCCCCTCGATGCTTGCAATTTGGTCCTTCTTGAAGTTTATTTGGCTTCCATTGGAAGTCTTTTCCTTGTCAGTCCCTCTTCCTTGTCTCTTTCTTTTCGGTTTTGATGTACGCCCTTGGGTTGTGGAATTTACCTTGTTTTATGATTTGGTTTTGGATCACCCCTCTCGTGTCTCTTGTAGGAATTATATGGTGATGGTGGAAGGTCCTATTAAATATTTGTGGTGTGGTTATAAAGATTAATTTATTTCTCTCTTGGAATATATTTTTGGGCAATCATTGTTCGGTTTGGCTTTGTTCCTCATTTTTTTTTGCTCCTTTTTGTGGCATTGCTATTGTGTTGAGATTCTTAGTGATTACCTCTAGTAGTCATGTACATGTCTTAGGACTCAATTTCTCTAGGCCATGTGGCTTCATGCGGGGTGGCTGATTGTTTTAGCGTATGCTTATTGTTGAAAGGGTTGGTATGGTTTCTATGTTCTTATCTCTTGAGCCTTGGTTTTTTATGCTTCCTATGATAGTCAAGGATTTATCTCTTCTGTTGAGTACCTTCTTGTCTTTGGAGTTTGGGTGGAGAAGCACTATTTCTATCTTGGTTCTTCTCGGTGTGCTTGGATATCTTTTGCTATTGAATTTTGAGGGTGTCTTGTGTGGCACAACTTTATCTATGAAGATGGTGAATGACTATTTATATTCGGGTTTGCTCTAGAGCCTTTTGTGTTTTGTTGTTTATTTTGGAGTAGCCTCCTTTGGTCTCCTTTTGTGGAACTGTGTGGAGCTAAGGAGCGGAGGGTTGTGGTTAGATTGAATATAGAGAAAGCTAAGTTGTTTAGATCCAAGTTGAGACATGCTAAATCTCGGTTGGAACCTACTTCCTTAAATATTGATGACAAAGTTAAAGCTTTTCTGAATAATGGTGGTGTATTGGAGTGTGTCCAAAAGTTTTATGGGTATAAACCAGTGTTTTCCATGTGGATGTGGCATTGTGGAATTATGGTTGGGTGAGAATCATGTCTTAGTACTTTGAGATCTCTATGGAGTTGATTAATTGTACTACTAGTCTCGCATTGAATGATACCTATCACAATAGAGATAGATACTCGTTGTTCAAAGAAAGTAGTTTTTTCAGGATGGGGAGGAATTTATTCCTAAAATCCATAATGGCTATAGCGCCAAGGCCCTATATCCACCATGGGATAGGGTGGCTATAGTCATTATGGATTATATTACTTTGGACTCTATATATGATGTCACACGTAGATTCCATGTCATGTTTCTAAACCATATTAGGAGGTAAATATGGATGAATATTCCCTTATTTTTATTCCAATCTATAAATAAGTCTATCGTGGATGTGCAAGGATATTATGGTTAGTTTCCTTTCCACCAAGGATTGGTCCTTTAATTATTTGAGCAAGCAGTGGTGGATAAGTAGATGATGGTGGAGGAAATTTTGAAATCTTTAGTTGATTTATTGGTCCCTACACTTATCTAGGCCAAGGTGGTCTCTGAAAGCTCTAGTGAAGGTTGTGAGGATATTTACTCATTCTCACTAGGTTCTTGTATAGATAATATTTTTCGTAAGATTCATGTCTCAACTAAAGGTGTGAGGGGAAAAGCATCGAAATGCAGCATTGATGATGTGGTGAATTTTTTTTAGTTTTTCCTACAACCTCGCCTAAGGTGGGGGACCTTCCATCAGTTAGCCAAGTGGAAGGAAGTGGTACCCAAAAATCATTGTGTATTATCAAAATAAAACTAGAGGAGGATGGGTCTTCCCCTTATTCCACCCTATTGATGTGGATATTCTTCCTAGGTATTTCCATAAGGATGAAATGGTAAAATATGTTTATGCTTTGGGAGAGACCTCTCCAAGGAAGAGTGTAGTTCTGCACAATATGAAATTGATTAAAATTAAGCAGCACATTGTTTGGATTTTCGTGAAGATGGCATTAGACTACTCTGAGGAGGTATCACAAATGTCTGGAACAATAGCCCACAAGATCGATATGCTATTGTAGAACTCCCTCGGTTCTCTCTTGTTTGATCTTGTCTTTGTTCTCTCTTGTTGTATTTATTTATGCCTCTCTATCTTTGTTGGTTGCTTTGTGTGGTTCTTCTTGTGGATGCCTTTTATGTTGGTTGTTTTGTAAAAGGTTGTGGGGTCCCTTCCAAAATCCTCTTTTCTCTTAATAATATCAAAAAACATATTATTATTGTCTAAATTATATCAAGCCTGAATAAAATCTATTGATATCACAAGAACATTAATTTTTAAATGTCTTTACTACTTACTTAAAAGTATTCATCACATTTTGACATCATGTGACCATAATTACTTCTCATTATAAGTGATTATTCTCAATATTTAGGGATCATTTTTATATGATTTGTCTTTGAATCCCTTCCATTAGTAGTTATTTACTAAGTTGAACTTAATATGTCCTTCTTTAAGGATGAGTGTAGTTCCCACTTCATATCTTATAGGGTTATGTCTAAGATGAATAAAATGGCTTTACTCACAAACAACATTTACAAGTGTCCATAATGCTATAACTAGAATACTACAAAATTTAGATTAGTTTAAACTAAGCAAGCCTACTTAAAACATATTAATATAAAAGTAATAACATCAATGTTACAGGAAAAAGAAAGTCTTTAGTTTATAATAGAATATACAACTTTGTGCTCTAATGGTATAAATTGGGTTTTTTTCATAGGCTAGACACATTGTCATAAAGGATACCACAATCTCATCCTTTTTCACTAAAAGTGATAAACTATAGAACATTTTTGCCTACATATAGGAATAAATTTCTATAGCAAGGCAATATAAAATCTATTAATGCACACAAATAGTGAGTCCTTACAAATAATACATCTTTTCTAAGTAAGGCATGATGTCATCCTAAATCATTTTTGCAAACATTCTCATTCCCATAAGTATAACATTATTATTTTTTACTTGGATATCAGTTCTTGCTTCAATTGAGACCATTTTTTTATATTCATTCAATTTAGTCTTAGTCAAGTTACAAATCCATTTGCTATAAATAGTCATGTATAGAACTGATACTATTACTATTTAGACCATGTGGTTCAAGAATACAAGCACTCAATATCAACAAGTTTACAACCATACCAAATAAGCATTTATTTTACTCCATGTTGTCAAGCATACACCAATGATAATCCATTCATTGCATTTTGTCAAGTATACAATAATGCCATATAAGTACACTTATTTCATGTTGTAAAGTATACAACAATATCATATGTATTAATTTCATGTTGTCAAGTATACAACAGTGTTACAAAAGCATTTATTTTGTATTTTCAAGCATACAATAGTTATATACAAGCATTTATTTTGTGTTTTCATGTATACAACAATGTCATACAAGCATTTAGTTCATGTTGTCAAGTATACATCAATATCATACAAACATTCATTTTGTGTTGTCAAGTATACAAAAATATTACAAAAACATTTAATTCATGTTTTCAAGTATACAATAATGCTATACAAGCTCTTGTTTTATATTGTCAAGTATACATCAATGTTATACAAGCATGTATTTTAATAAGTACTAAAAAGTTCCTAATATAGTAGGTACATTCTTCAAATTCTACATAACTTGATAAGTTTGATAAATATTAACACTCTTATAAATCAATCATAATTGTTGTTGCTATTTAGAAGATAGAGTATCATTGAGGCATTTATCGGTCTAAAGAAAATATTCCCTATCTCATGTTCCTTCATGGATGTTTTGACCCTCCAATGAAGATACAAATGACTAACACCAGTTAGAAAAAGAGATAAACATGAGTGTAAGTCCATATTCATGCAATTTAATCAAAATGATGAATATTATGATAACACACTCACACTTTACCCAAAGTTTTAGGTATAGTGATCAAATTTATTTCTATAAAAATGTAATTATTGTGCATATCGTAATATCATTCTGTATTTGATACATAGTAGTGTGTTACTAACATCCCTTATTGAAAGTAACCTAACCCAACATGTATGATAGTCTAAATGTTAGGATTGGATAATATGATACTCAAATTCCTTTGAAACCAAATATTTCATTATCATATAAATTATCTCAAAACTCATCATTTTAGTAATTTAAATCACAACATATAAAATCCTTTCACAATACAAAATAATGTAATCAATCTAGGTGCAAGTGTACCGTTTAATTTTTCCATTGAATTAATAATCATTGTGACAAATTTGCTACCATTCAAATTTTTCCATGTAATATTTTTCACTACACCAAGGCTTTGTTGCCATATATTTGTCACTCTATATAATTTAATCCAAATATCGATGGTACACATGTTGGATGATCCACCCAAGGTATGGATGGATGAATAAATTGGTAGTGAATACATAAATATATAAAATTATTATAATGCTAGTAACTTTTATCCACCACAAAGCAATGATATTTTATATCTAAACTACTTTCTACCTTTGCAATAACCTTTTTAATTCCCAAGAATGTATTTTTTTTCAAATTATTTTATTTTTCTCTAAGAAAACTCATGCATGTGCTTTTTTACATTAAGCATTACTTCTACTAACATTCTTCTCCTTAATGCTTAATCTTCTAATTTTTAATTTATGGAACAATATTTTTTTCTTGAACAAAAATTTCTCATCAACATTTTGTTGCACACACAACTTTACCAGCTTAAACACTTTCACACTTTTGTCATCCTCCTTTGTTGAAAAATTTGTTTGATTAATTATCTAATTGTTGACTTATTTTCTTCTTCAACATGGGTGTGATCCCATGACTTAACTAGAAGTATCCTCATAGTACCCTTCCCATCCTACTAGACTATGGATAACCAATTGTTACAATAGCTAAGTGTAATAGAGTAGATTATTGCTTACAAGTTTCATTCTCTTATTTACTACAACATGATTTTTATTGCTTTATATCTTCATCTCTTTGAAGATATTTGATAATTTCTCCTCTCTCATTGTAAGTGTTTGTACGACTCCAAATATTTATCCTTCTATATCTTTACTATCTCATATCTTTATCTCTTATGTCATGCATGGAGCCTTGCTCCTACCAGACATAACTTTCATGCAACGATTCTCATCACTTTCCCTTTCTCTTTTGGAGATACACTAGCTATTACCCTTTCTATTTTGGGTTTATTCTTTCTACTACTTATCTTCTTCAATATTATTACTTTGACTATCATACCATGTTAAAAATATGAACCAACTACGATTCAAACTTGAACTCTCCTACTTATAGATTGCTCTACCATTGAATTTTTAATCTCATTTTCAACTTCAACATGCCCCTTAAGTCATAATGTTGGTGCTTGCAGATGCTACCTTCAACTCTGGTTCGTAGCTTAGGATTGAATACTTTGATATTTGAATTCATTTGAAACCAAATATTTTAAAAGCATACAAATTATCTCAAACTTTATCATTCTATTAATTCAAATCACAATATTTTAAAATATTTGCATAATACAAAAACATATGCTCGATCTAGGTGCAAGTGGAGTGCTAAATTATTCCATTAAATCAATAATCATTGTGATAGATTTTTTGCCATCCAAATTTCTCCAAGCAATATTCTTCACTACACCAAGCTTGAATACAAGAATATATATAATTATTACAATATTAGTAATAACTTTTCTCAACCATCAAGTAATGATGTTTTGTTTTTATAACTACTCTTTTATTTTACAATGAACTTTCTTATTCCAAGAAATATTTATTTTTATCTTTATAAATTATTTTTTCTCTAAGAAAACTTGTGGATAATATTTTTCATATTAAGCATTACTTTTACCAATATTGAATGTTTGTTTTCTTATGTTCATTCATATAGTCCTATATAGACAACCTACTTTACTAAACGATACTTTGTCCATAGAAGACTAATGCCACTATGTATCTAATATGATTTCATTCTAGTTCCATAGTCACACCATCTACCAATATACATTTAAACATTGTTGAACTTGGATTTATTTAGTTCAACAATAATATACCACAAGTAACTATGCATATACATTCAACTTGGATGTCACTTATAATATTTAAACCCTCAATAGTAGACTAGCCGATTTACTCAAATCTAGAGATGTATTCAAGCATTACAATTCAACAATAATAACAAGCCTTTTACCCAAAATTTGAGATGCATTTTATTACTATATTCAATAACAATAACTAGTCCTTTTATATGAAATTAGAGATGCACTCACCTATTGCAATAAAAATATCAACCCTTTTACCTATAATTATGATGCATTTGATTAATGCAATAAGAATAACAACTAGCCCTTTAACCCAAATTTAGAGATGCATTTAGTCATTTCAATAACAACTAGCCATTTTACCCAGATTTTGGGATGCATTCAATTATTATAACAACTTGGTAAATAACAAGTTCTTTAGTTTGTTATAATTGTATTATGAGAATCTAAGCCTTTATCCCAAATGGAATGCATATAAGAAATTAAAGGGAACCACAACATCCTTTTATTCCATTAATACTTAATACTCAATGGACAAAAAGGAACATTCATTACACTCAACCTAGCATACCTTTAATATTAGATTTAATAGTGGTCAACATAAAAACATACTACAAATTATTTATCATTTTTTATGCAAGTAAAAATCATTCTTAGAAATCAAAATCTAGATATATATTCAATACCTCAAGTCAAGATTAAATTCGATACCAATGACCAAATAATTTTACCAGTCAGGGATAAACAAGTATTTGAAACCACCTAAAGCAATTCTTATTCTAATTGAATAAATTCATTTATTTTTGGTTTACTATCCAACACTTAGTTATTTTTGTTAGTACATATGACAACAAAGCATTTGAAACCATAATACTTGTATATTCATAGTTGATTCTTATAAAATGTAGGATTAGCAACACTAGAATACAAACCCTTAATGCACTTACCTATTTCCTAATATCTAGGTATAATCTTTTATAAGCATTGAAATTTCCATAAGAGAATTTATTTAAGATTCCACACAAAGTAGATTCATCATACATGTGTAGACTAGGTTATAAATAAAACTTTGGAGGCCTCGTATGGGTTAAACTATATCATTTTAGTAATTAAATATGTATAAATATAAGTATTAAAATAGAGATTCAAAGCATAAAATTTTTATTTTGTTAGTTACATATTTTTATTATATTAATTATTAAAGGTATGTCTTAAAGTTAAAAATAAAAATAAACTCTTATTTTCTAGCAAGCATACAAATTTTAAAACACATAAAAACTTATAAATCATATCCATGCACTAGATCTATTTGTCTACTTTAATTCTTTATAAAAAAATGCAGATATTTTTGTGCCCACAGACCTACTCGTGAAAAATTATCAAAAATTGTGTACTTCTTAAGTTGAAAATTAATTAGAATTAAAATAATGAAAGAGCATTATGATAATTATATTCATTTTGATTTATTTGTATATAATACATATTTATAAAAGGTTTCTCAAAATACTCATGTTATATAGAATTATCAATCACTCATGCTCAGTTTATTGTGAGAAAACTTTATAAAATAAGGACTTTAATATATATATATATATATATTTATTTAATTTTTTAAAATAAGAATTATATTCCAATTACATACTTCATTTTATTTTTTCAATTTACACCTTTCTCTAATTCTTAACCAAAGTAGTAGTTATTCCATGGTGACATGGACAATACTATTTTTTTTAAAAGAAATTGTTGTTTAATATAGACGAAAACTATGTAATAATACATTGCTTTTATCCATTTTTTTTATTAATGTTTGAGTTGTCACCAATTTATTGTAGAAAATTATAATTACTTATATATTCAGGCATTTCAGCTTGAATTAATGTCTATAAAGACTAATTGTAGAAGATTATAATTACTTCTATTCTTCAAAGTTACTCAAAGCATGCAACATAGATAAATAAAATATAATAGAATAAAGATATGAAGGAAGAAATTATACAAAGTTTATATGAATTCTATGTTGAATTATAATATTATTAAAATTTTCTCCTAAGTCTGTTTTTCCAACTGTGATCCTTGGATATATAAATAATAAAAACATTCAATACAAAAAGCAAACACAATGTGAGTAACATGCTTGAAAAATTAAGTTTACTTATTATATAGAATCTACAAGAAGCATGCTTTTATCTTAAATTGTTGTATTGCAAGCTATCATTATATGTTAAAAATATTTATATCAATCTTTTAAACCTTCTAAAGATTCTAGAAAACATAAAAATTCTAAATAAATTTGCTTTTGCATTAGAGTAAGTTTTTAAACTAAAATTTTATATTTATTCTTAAATAAATTGAATTTTGGATTCCCTTTGAATTAAATTTTAAATTTTAAATTTTATATTATTTTTATATAAAATTTTGAATTTTAGATTTCCTCATAATTGGATTTTGAACTTTGATTTTCCTCCTCAATAATTTATTATTTTTAAAACCTTTTAGGAACTAAACTAGTGCTACATAACATCATTTTAATATCATTGTAGCATTAGTATGGCATTAGAAAACAAATTCTAATGTATGATATTACACTAGGGATATAGTAGCATCACTCAAATATCCAGTATTTGTGGTGCCATTTTAGCACTACTAATATAATCTAATGATAGCATGGCATTGTATCATCAAAATATTTTTCTCTCAATAAAAAAATTTATTATTCGGATAGTGGTGTTAGCCCATCATAATGATAATGTTAGAAGATAAAAATATAGTAGTGGACTAGCACTTGGGTTTGTTGGTGTAAGACTTGCATCTAACACTGTATAGAATGACATCAATATATAGCATTTTTATCATATACAAAATTTATTTTTAATGTTAAAATCATCTAGAAAAATTCTACAATTTGTAATTTCTACCATGTCGGCCTTTGATAGTAGTTTTCAAAATTTTATATTTTAGGTAACAGACATATTAGGAAAGATTAGGATAAGAACATTTGAAATATTGAGTTGTATATCGGACTCTTTCCAGAAAGTTCTAAGATCTTATAAATTGAAGAAAATGTAATCAATTTGCATGGTGAAAGCAAAGAAGATATAATAAAAGTGTAGCAGTATATTTCTTTGTAGTTGCATTTCTTTCTTTATATTGTTTTCTATATCTTCCCTCACATCATGGTATCAGAGTCATATCGTGAGCCATAGATCTAGGTTCAAAAGAGATTGTTGAAGTATCCATCATAGGTGTGAAGGAGAAGTCGGCCAAACAGTTTCAAGTGAATAAGGTCGCTATTTTTTGGATGAAGAGTAGAAAGAAGCTGTAGCCACAGATCTAAGACATAGAAGGCAATTGCAGTAGCAAATAAAAATAGCATCAGGCAGTAATTATCTGCAACTTCAGATCCCATTTTTCTTAGGTAAAAATTATGATGATTGGGCAATCAAAATGAAAACTTTATTTTGTTCTCAAGTTTTTTTGGGTATGGTAGAAAATGGATTTGTTGAGCCATAGGATGAGTCTGCATTATCCCAAGCTGAGAGATACCAACTTCAGGTGAACAAATGAAAATATGCAAGGACATTACAAATTATTCATCAAGGTATGGATTAAATCCCTTTTCAGAAGATTAAAGGTGCATTAATAGCTAGAGAAGCATGTAAAATTTTAGAAAGGTCATATCAAGGTACATCTAGAGTAAATATAGCCAAACTGCAAGCACATAGAAAAGACTTTAAAATTTTACAAATGAAGGATTCTGAATATGTAGACCAATTCTCGGGACAAGTTATGAATATTGTTAATTAGATTGGAGCTAATGGAGATGATTTATCTGATCAAAAGGTGGTAGAAAGGGTTCTAACAAGTGTTCCAAAAACATTTTAGTCTATAGTAACCACCATTGAAGAATGTAAATATATGTCACAATATCCTCCAGATGAATTGTTTGGTTCTTTAACATCTCATGAGTACAGGATAAAAAGAAATGACAATGATTCATTATAAAATGCTTTCAATACGTAGATGACATTTGGCAGAGGTAGAGGAATAGGAAGCCAAAATTTTAGAGGAAGAGGAAGATCAAATTTCATAGGAAGAGGAAGAGGAAGAAATAATTTTTCAAAGTTAGGAAAGTAGTCATGATCTTGAAGTTAGATCAAGTCAAGGGTTCAGCTCTAGAGGATGTGGTAATAGTAATCAGGTAAAAAGGTATAATAAATGGAACATCCAATGTTACTATTGTAATAAGTTTAGACATGTTGCAAATGAATTTTGGAAGAAGCAATCTGATGTTGGAAAACAAAAGGTAAATTTTACTAAAAGTAGTCAAGGATCATTGTTTATCACTTGTCATGTAGCTCAAAACAACTTAAGTGATTTTTGGTTTTTAGACAGTGGTTGTAGTAATCATATGACTGGAAATAAGAAATTATTTGAAAGTTTTGATAGCTCAGTTAAATCTAAAGTTAGATTGGGCAATAATGATACAATTTCAGTAATGGCCAAAGGAACAATAAATGTCATGAAAAATCTTGGTAAGAAGTATATTTCAAATGTTTATTATGTACCTGGTTTGAAACATAATTTTATAAGTGTGGGTCAACTCATTCAAAAGGGTTACAAAGTTTTATTTTAGAATAATGTTTGTAATATATTTGATGTATTTAGTAGAGTTATGATTGCAAATGTTGAAATGACAAAAAACATGATGTTTATATTGCAAATAAAGAATGAAAGGATGGAAGATGTAGAAACAAATTTCAAAGTAACTTGTCTTGATCAATCATGGGTATGACATTTAAGGTATGGTCATCTCAATTTTAAAGGTTTGAGTTTACTGCATAAAAATCAAATGGTAAAAGCTTTTACCCCACTTCAGGAGCCATCAAATTCATGTGATAGTTGTATTTTGGCAAAGCAACATAGAGAAATTTTTCATATGGTAATATCATATAGATCTTGGGCACCTTTAGAACTTGTACATACAGATATATGTGATCCAATGCAAACACCATATTTAGGGCGGAGCATTTATTTTCTAACTTTCATTGATGATTTTGAAAACATGGGTTTATTTTCTGAAGTATAAGTCTGAAGCATTTGAAAAGTTCAAAGAATTCAAAGCATTGGTTGAAAAGCAAAGTTGATATTACATCAAGGTGTTGAGGTCAGATAGAGGAGGAGAATATATTTCAAATGAGTTCTTATATTTTTGTAGTTACTATGGAATAAAAAAATATTTTACCATAAGATATACACTACAACAGAATGGTATTGCAGAGAGGAATAATAGAACAATCATGGAGATGGCAAGAAGTATGTTGAAAGGTAAAAGTTTATCTAATGATTATTGGGTTGAAGCAGTAGCTTGTGCTATCTATATTTTGAACATGTGTCCAATAAAAAGTATGAAGGATATGATTACGTAGCAAGCATGGAGTGGCAAACATCATAGTGTGTCTCATTTCAGAGTTTTTGGTTGTGTTGCATACGCATATGTTCCGAAGGAGATAAGAATTAAATTGGATGACAAAGGTGAGAAATGCATTTTTGTTGATTATAGTGAATAATCCAAAGCATACAAGTTATTTAATCCTATTACTAAGAAGGTGATCATAAGTAGATATGTTGTATTCAAAGAGGAAGAATTATGGGATGGTTGTATAGAAAATACAATCACAGTTGGAGTAGCAGTACCTTCTAGTAAAGAAGGACAAGAACAAGAACATCAAGGTGAACACTCAAGCATCAAAGAAGGTTCTCCACAAAGAAATCTACCAAGAGAACAAGGTGAATCAAGCCATCAATCTCCTGTAAGTAGTGATTCAAATCCCACTCTTGCTACACTGAGATCAAGAATTAAGGAGAATAAAACTAGTAGTTTGAAAGGAATCTATTATTAAGGTGAAGGAATTGATTTGGAATCACATTTTGCATTGTTTGCTTAAGATCCAATTTATTTTGAAGATGCAATAAAAGATGAAAATTGGGTTAATGCAATGAATGAAGAAATCAAATCTATTGAGAAAAATAACACATGGGAGTTAGTAGATTTTCCAAAGGGAAAAGAATGCATAGGAGTGAAAACTAAGTTTAATGCAAATGGGAATGTAGAAAAACATAAGGCAAGGCTAGTAGTTAAAGTATTTGCAAAAAAATATGGCATTGATTATAATGAAACATTTGCACTAGTAGCCATATTTGATATGGTTAGATTGATATTAGCCATTGCAGCTCAAAAAAAATGGAAAGTTCATCAAATGGATGTTAAATCTGCATTTTTGAATGGATTTCTTGAAAAATAAGTGTATGTTGAGCAGCCCCCAGGTTATGAAGTAAGAGGATCTGAAGACAAAGTTTACAGGTTGAAGAAGGCTCTCTACGGAATCAAGCGGGCACCTAGAGCATGGTACAACATGATAGATTCGTATATGTTGAGTAATAGATTTAGAAAAAGTCCTAGTGAGCCTACATTATACACAAAAATTAATGAGCAAGGTAGATTTTTGTGGTTTTTTTATATGTGGATGATCTAATTTATACTGGAAATTTATCAGTAGATATGTTCAAAAAAAAAATTAAAAGGGAGTTTGAAATGATAGATTTGGGGCTAATGAAATATTTTCTTGGCATTGAGGTTGTGCAAAATGATTTAGGAATATTCATTTTTCAAAACAAATATTCTAAGGATGTATTGAAAAGGTTCAGAATGATGAATTGTAATCCTGTGACTACTCTCATTCCAATAGGAACAAAATTGAGTAGAAATGATAATGGGTCCAATATTGATTCAACATTTTTTAAGAAGCTAGTTGGTAGTTTGATGTATCTTACTGTAACTAGGCCTGACAATATGTATGGAGTTAGCTTAATATCTAGATTTATGGATCTACCAAAGGATGTACATTGGCAATTTGGAAAAAATATTTTGAGATACATTTTAGGAACCATTGATTATGGCATATTGTACTCTTCAATAGAAAATTCTAAGATGAATGGATATAAATATAGTGATTGTAGGTAGCATTGATGATAAAAAGAGTACTTATGGATATGCATTTCTTTTGGGTACAGGTATAGTAGCGTGGGCATCTAAGAAACAACCTATTGTGATGATTTTATCAACTAAAGCAGAGTATGTAGTAGGGACAGCAGCAACATGTCAAGTTGTTTGGATGAGAAGAATCTTGAAGGACTTGTTGCATGATCAAAAAGGACCAACTCCATTTTTTTGTGATAATAAGTCAACTATAGCACTATCTAAAAATTATGTTTTTTCACAAGAGAACCAAGCACATTGATACCAAATATCACTTCATCTATGAAATGGTGAATAATGGAGAAATTAATTTGGAGTTTTGCAAATCTGAAGAACAGTTGGCAGATATTTTCACAAAGGCTCTACCAAAAGATCAATTTGAATATTTGAGAAATAGTTTAGGCATTGTTAGTATATATGTAATAAGTGGTAGAAATTAGGGGGAGTGTTAGAATCATCTAGAAAAATTCTACAGTTTGTAATTTCTACCACGTTGGTCTTTGCTAGTAGTTTCCATAATTTTATATTTTAGGTAACAAACAGATTAGGCAAGATTAGGATAAGAACAGTTGAAATGTTGAGTTGTATGTCGGACTCTTTCTAGAAAGTTCTAAGATCTTATAAATTGAAGCAAATGTAATCGATTTGCATGGTGAAAGCAATGAAGATATAATAAAAGTGCAGCAGTACATTTCTTTGTAGTTGCATTTCTTTCTTTATATTGTTTTCTGTCTCTGCCCTCACATTTAAGTCTTATATTTACATTGGTATTATTGATGATCACTATGATCAGGACTAAGTGACCTTCACTCTTCTTAAGCAATGAGCCATCATGACCACTATAAATTTAATAATTAATAGGTTCATGACTTATGATTACTCACATACAATTTCTCAAACAAGTGAGATTTATTGATGATAGACACACCCTTTAGTAATGGTTGGATCAAATTTACTCTATGTAATATTTGGATTAAAAGATAAATTAAATTCACATAAGTATAATTTCTAACAACCCAATAATTTTCGTTGTATTCTTTTGATACTTATCAATTTATGTAGAACAACTAATAAAAATAATTTATATATACTTAAAAAATTAGAGTTTTAACTTCCATATTTTACCAATCTTTATCCTTGATAAGATGTAGTTGATAACAACTTTATTTTATCATCGCTATATATGTCATGTTAAACCTTTGTTAATTGAATAAAACCTTCTGCATTTAATATCTATTTTAAACCCTCTTAAGTTATATATGAACCACATATTACTAAAAGTAATTTAAATTAATTTTTAATTAGTAAAACATCTAATTTTGAAATATTAAAAATATTCATCTATTAAACTTATGATGAGTAATTTTGGTTAAAATTTCACTAATGGAGGAACATGAGCTCAAATAAGACTACCTTTAAATGTAATATCACTCTTTATAAATTAACAAGTATTAATACCTTAGTCTAAAACAAAATAGCCTCAAAAAATATGATCTTCACTTCTTACAATGTACTTCTTTAAAGGAGACTTGGATTAATTTATTGCCTAGCCAAAATTTGAATTTATTTGAATATACCACCTAAATTTGGGTAAGGTTGAATTTTTGGATCTAAAGATTGATTTGGAATTAGATAGAGTCTTAGACGATTAAAAAAATGGTTTGTGTATATAAATTTGTTTTTTGAATATTTATATAAGGAAATGCATATTTTCATCTAAGATTATATCTATTTTTGGAAATGGTTAATTTTTATTTAATATCAACTATTAAAATTGTGTTATTTATTTGTGTATTACTTGATGTAGCATGCAGATGATTATAGAGAGGTATTTGATGTATCCAGAGGAACTTAATTCTTTTATCTCTTATATACAACGTACTAATGTAAGAGTAACTTCCTAACCCTTTCCATGTAAATAAAATTAGAAGATAGCAATAAATATTTGCAAAAATAAATATTTTATATTATCAAGTTTTTTATTTTTCTCTTTAAATATAAAACTTAAATAATTATTACTTTTGGTAATTGATAAAAGTGTTAGATATTATTGTTTGTTGCTCATTCAAAAACTGTTGTAATATTGCTATGATGATGTATTCTTTGATTATTATTTAATATGAAGTATTTTTTCAATAAAAAAAATATTATTTTTGGTTAATAACATTTTTTAGTTTATAAAGCTTAATTTTTATTTATTTTTAATATACTATTATATATATTTTACTTTTTAGTTGTGTGACTCTCTACAAGATCATTTAACATGACAAAATAATATTTTTTAGAATTGTTTATATTATATTGTAATTCTTATTTTGTCCTTAGTTAACTTCAGAAATTTTATTCTAGTACATATTTGCTTATTGAAGTGTTTAAAATTAGTTACATGATTCTTATGATATTATTAGTTTTATAATTATAATATTGAGATAAATATGAACACAACACGCTTAACATAAACATGAAATATAAGATGATAAGGACTTTTTTGAGTGACATATTTGATTTTTAAACTGATGTGATTCTTATCATTTGTGTTTAGTATGGTTTCATTTTTACTGTTCACCAATTGTTTCAAGTTTTCTCTTATGTTTTTGTACCTAGATTAATGACATTCTTTATATTGAGATATCATCAAAGAGGATAGATATTTTTTAAAATGTATTAAAAAATCCACTATTTAAAGTGCTATGATACCATGGGCAGAAATGTTTAAAATTAATATGTTATAAAATATAAAAAATATATTTCAAAAGTTTAGGTTTCACATTGGATTGTCTTTCACTCTAGACAAAAACCATTTAGATTCTTATACTAATATGAAAATACATCTGCAAATTCTAAATATATAGAAAATATTAGTGTATAACACAAACAACTTTCATTATTGCTGTATTCTAAATTGAGATGTTATGGAGAACAATTTTTTTTGTTTTATTTATATATTGATATATTTTTTGTTTGTAGAAAACACACTTTTTAGGGTGCCACTTTTAGGTAAGACCCAAGGAAGCAGGGGTATCTATTACACCAAAATTATCCAAGACTCGCACTTGGTCTGCCCCCATTGGCACACTCAAGGAGCATACCTAAAACAACACAAACAGACAAAAACAATAAAAAATATAAAAACAACAAAAAAACACCCAAAAAAATAAAACACACACAAGAATAACAAACAACAACAAAACTAGCTTCAGACAATGGGGAATTTTCTGTCAAGACTGCTTATCTGATGCTTATTGATAATGATGAACCTACTTTCCCTCACTTGGAAGTTTGGCCCAAAAGCATTGTTTCGAAGGTTGGGTTTTTTGCATGGATGGCCATCCAAAATAAGATCCTCACCATGGATAACTTATTAAAAAGAGGTGTGACTATTGTTAATAGGTGTTATCTTTGTATGTCTGAGTGGGAGTCTATTGATCATTTGTTTCTGTATTGTGATTTTTCTGTCTCAATCTTGTCAGGTCTGTTACAAGTGTTTCATATTTATTGGGTCCATCCTCAGTCCATATTTGACTTATTTGTCCAGTGGCCTTCTCCCTTTTTGAATAGGCGTCTTAGGTATATGTGGAAGATCTACCTTCATCACTACTTGTGGGAGATATGGTTGGAAAGGAATCGTCGGGCCTTCTTGGATAAGGTTTCTTAGTCATCCTCCGTCCTGTCAAAAATTTTAGTATATGCTAATGAGAATGCTTGTTTAGTGCCTGCGAGCATCTAGACCTCCAAATCCTTTTGAAGCTTCATTAGGCCAGTCATTAAACTTACCTCTCACTGATGGCCTCAATCATCCTCAAGTCTGTCCTAGAACCATGATCTCATGGACCCCACCCCCCCTAGGGTGGATTAAGTTAAATTTTGATGGGGCATCTAGGGGCAACCTAGGTGAAGTCGAGGTGGTGGCTTACTTAGAGACCACAAGGGTGAGGTGCTTGTAGCTTTTGTTGAACATCTTGGAGCTCAAACTAACAATGTGGTCGAAGCGAGGGCGGTTTGGAGGAGCCTCAAGGTGGCGGAGAATTATCCGGGAAGCTGTTGGTGGAAGGTGATTCTCTTATTATTATAAATCTTCTAAAAAACACTAAGAGAGCTCCTTGGAGATTTTATGACTACATCCACGAAGCAAGGGCTCTAATTCATGATCGACCTGAGGCCATAATTTTGCATACCTTCCGAGAAGCAAACATGGCAGCTGATAGGATGGCAAATGAAGGCATTGTAGCAGCAAATTTGATCACGTGGACTGAAAATCTTCCTCATGCAGTCTCAATGGTGATAGATAATGAAAAATTTTAGATTGGAAGGCTCAAAGTGGATTTTGTATTTGTTAGTTCTATTTTGCGTCTTTCTTTTCTGATGGCCATAATATTAGGCTTCCATAGTTTAGTTTTGCTGTATTCTTTTGGAAGAGTAGGTCTTGGCCCTTTTTGTTGTCATTTTAAACTTTCAGGGCTTGGCCTTTGTCCAGTTGGTCAGTGGACCCTATTTTGTAAAATGGTTTTGGGTCAACCAGTTAAAACCCGGTGTTAATCATAAATATTCTCTTACTTACCAAAAAAAAAAAACAAACAACAACAAAACAAAACAAAAAAAAATACACAAAACAACAAAACCATGCCAAAACACAAAACACACACAAAACAAAAAAACACAAAAACACATACACCAAAAATTAAAATGATAGAAAAATAGATTACATCTATGACATTTCTAGGCCACCATGCATTTTAACCAAGAATAAACACAATAAACATAATAATGATCTTTCTGATTGGTAACCTAACATACCTTGAATAGACCAAAGAGATGCTAATACAAATAAAAAGGGAACTAGGTACCTCTAGTATTGGACTCATCCATAGGAAGGATAGAAATAAAATCATCCTTGATATACAAATCCCACCATCTAGGAGGGTGGCCATAGCAAGTAAGATCATATTTATCCAATGCCAAATTAGCTAAAGCATCAACAATCATATTCTGTTATTTGACCACATGATTATATTTAAATTTAAAAAAGCCCATATGGATTAACTAAATTTTCTCAACAATTCTTTTTATTTTCTAATCAACCTTATGATTCGTAGGAGTCTTCAATAGATTAATCATGACATAGAAGTCAGATTCAACCATCACCTTTTTCCATCTAATCTTAGCAGCATCTCAAAGGTCTTTAAGGATACCATACCCCTCATCAAGGTTATAGGAAAGAATACCTAAATTCTCAGCAAAAGTGAAAACAAAGGAACCATCTAAAGGTTTACCAATTCCTTCCACACTAGATTTTCCAAGATTCCCCCTAGAGGCTCCATTTGTATTTACTTCTCCAAAATATTTTAGAGGAGGCTACCAAATCCTTATTCTATCGATATTTTGATTACTCACTTTCCCTTTAATATGGTTGCCAATAGTAGAGTGAATCTTCAATATTTGCATAACTTGATCCCATCATTGGTGCAAGTCCTGGGGGTTATTAAGGAGTTTTTGGACTAATTCAGCTAAGTTGATAATGATATTTTGCCAAATATAATGAATATCCTTCATTTCCTATTTAATAATTTGGTTTTTTTTTTTCTTACAAATATTCTAAGGTAGGATGGTAGTTCCCATACATACTAACTGTCTAGTAAAATGATCAACAACCTCTTATTTAGGCCAATTCCTCCAAAGTTGTTCAAGAGTACAAAAATTAGACCACTATAAACCAAGTAAGGTAGTCAATCTACTTCACAACTTAAATGCTAAGGGACACCCAATAAAAAATGGCTAAGATTTTTCATATTATTCCTCATATATCACATCTAAATGGATCATTACAGCCATTATAAGTTACTCACTAGTGAGCACCCTTCAATGTAATAAAATCCAAATACAAAATCTTACCTTAGGCTACAAATTTTAAGCCCATAACTATGTAAATATGTCATAGGAATTATTGGGATTATTGTAGCATAAGGACAAATAACCTTGAGTAATAGTATACTCACCCGTAGTAGTGTTGTTCCATCTATAACAATGCTTATCATAGGACCAAAATAAATATCTCATATGAAGGATGCATTGGATATCTTTCCTTTGCCTTTCTAGAATTTAGAAAAGGCTAGTCCTCAATAGGGATCCAATATCTACCAACCTTTAAATTACCAGTCTAGTACTAATAGTAATGAGCTACCTTTATCCTGTTAGCTTGGTGAAGCTTCTCCATGCAAGGCCTCTAATCAAGGAATCAAGTTATCAAAGGTTGGTGACCATCCCAAGAATACATCCAAAAATTAGCCTGTTGACCATTATGAATGATCTAAAATAACTTCTTCTTTATAAAATCCTCACCAATCCTAAGAACTACCAAAATGGGAGAACCTCTGCTAGGAAGTTGGTAGTGAACAAGGTCTTTAGTACTCTTGTTTTTGGTATATTTAGCATGAATATTATTTGCCCATAGGGCACTAGGGTTATTGAAAATCCTCCAATACAACTTTGCAACTAAAGCCTTATTATTTTTTATAGCAAACTGGAATCCTAACCCCCCTTCATACTTGGGAAGGCATAAAGTATCCCATTTCACCAAAGCCCATTTTATTTTCTTGAATAACTACCTTTTGGATATTCAACATAGCAAAAACATAAATATGTATAGATTAAAGGAGTGATTTTACCAAGGTACGCCCTTAGATGAAAGACACTTATTATTCAACTTTCCAATTTTCTCCTTTACTCTATCTAACAACTAATTCCAGTCTTTTTTTATCTCTGGATGTTGATAGGAATTCCTAAATAAGTGATCATATGGGAGGCCTTCTTATATCATAATTTATCGAGAACCATGGATTCTTGTGTTGGAGTACAGTGAAAGAAGATGACTCTCGATTTTTCTTCATTGATCAATTGGCCCATATCATTAGAGAAACAATGAATTTTTTGATTAAGTGTAGAGTATTCCTTAACCGTAGCTTTACCTAATAGAGTATATTCATCAAAAAACTAAATATGAGAGATATGCCTAGCTCCATGAGCAATGGTAACTCCATCAAGGGTTTTTTTTCTCTATTTTTGGTCATAGACGTGCCCTAGCGTTCATTAAGAATGATGAATAAATAAGAGAAGAGGGGGTCACCCTACTTAATACCTTTAGAAGCTGGTAGCACTTGTGAAGGGAAGTCATTGATAAAAATTGAGTAGGACACCGAAGATATACATTCCATAATCCAATCTATCCAATTCTAAGAGAAGCCATATTGCCTCAAAAATTTGACAAGGAAGTGCTATTCCACTCTGTCATAAGCTTTACATAGGTCTAAATGGATGAACATAGACAAATATTTTTATTCTTCCATGGAATGGATGGCTTCCTAATAAAGAAATATCTCATCCATAATCTGATGCCCTACCACATAACCTCCTTGTTCAATGGAAATAATCTTATGCAAAAGAGGTTTTTTCCTCTCCACCATGATCTTGGTAATGATTTTAAGAAGAACATTACATAAATCTAGTGGTATAAAAGCTTATATATGTTTTGTATCTTGAGACATTGGGACCAAATCTATATAAGTATTATTGATAACCTTCAAAATATATTTGGTCTTCCTGGATTATTCCACCGCCCCTAATAAATCAACATGAAGAATATCCTAAAATTCTCGATAAAATTTGATAGGAAAACCATCAGGTCCCAGGGTCTTCTCTTTTTGCATTTTAAAAACCACTTGTTGAAGCTCATTGATAGTAACTATAGCAGTGACAACAGAATTATCCTTAGAAGTGAGAAGCGTTGGTATCACTTGAATAATATTAAGTTGAGAAGCCAAGTCAAGACATGCATTAGTGAATTGTTTGGAAAAGTAGTTGACTGTGATGGCTTTTGAAGCCTAATACTTAATGTAAATATTACAAGAAAATAATCATAGGATTGAATATAATAAAGGTGCAATATAATAAATTCAATAGATAATTCAAAATATATCATAAAATATAATAACAAAATAATAACTCATAAATACTCACAGAATAATTATATGGAAATGATAGAAATACTAAAAATCCTACTGAATAAAGGTCTACTAATGCATGCATGAAGCTATGCATTTTTATACAGATTACAATGGTTTGTCATAAATATATAATTGTATTGACTTATCATATGGTGCACTCTTGACCTTGACTCCTCTTTGTAACTCTTCATTTTCCTATTATAATGACACGTGTGCACTCTTACATAATGGACACTTATGCACATTTACACACAACACTTGCACACATAATTATATGATACTTGTGTATTTTCTGCACATTATTACATTACATGAGATATAAAATCACACTCTAATGTAATACACACACGTAATCTAATAATGTACCAAGGTGGTACATCCTCATGTACCAAATAATGTAATATTCTCAAACATCCCCCTGTATTACATTATTTAGTTATTAAAGACTTTAGTCTTTAATACAGTATATGTCCTTATATAACTTTATAATGGACTAAATCTTGATCTGGTTCTTCTTCCTTTTTTATTGTCTTCATACATTTCTTCTTTGATTTTTATATGAATTTGGAATGCAACTTGTTGTTGTCCTCTCATCTTTTTCATCATCTTGAATTTTGGATTGAACCAATGTTTTCATTGGTAAAAAAATTCTTGATTCTCATTTATCGTAATATGTCTCTTAAAATATTCAACAATGTTATTTTGAACTAAAAAAAGTTCTTGGGAGAAATTAATTGAGTCTAAAGCATATATTCCATTCTTGATTGACCTTGTAGCTTCTATCTCATTTTAATTTTTAATGAGACACTTATTAACTCCATTTATATATTTGAACTCAATCAATATTTTATTTTCTACTAGCTTAGTTACTAAAATGAGATTAGATGTCAATCCAGGAATATACATGATGTCATGTAACAAAAAATCAAAAAATGATGTACTAGGTGTTACACATCCACATCCATGAACAAGATAGATTTTACCATTTGTAATTCTCAAATTAACATTGTCTTTGACCTCTAGATAATCAAACGATTGTAAATTGTTTGTCATATGATGACTTGTACCAAAATCTATGTACCAAAGATATTTATATTTTTGAACCACATGATTATACCTATTTGATGTTATCTTGCATTATTGATGATGGGTGTTAATTGAATTATGATCGTGTATCCTTACATTATGTTTTTTATGTTGATAAGTCCCTCCTGATAATTTATCCATTAATTTTCTTTGGTGTAGTCTACCTTATGTCGCCCTAAGTTTTTGAATGAAAAATATTTCAATTTTTTTAATTTCAGAAAAAAATTTGTTGTTGAATACTTTATGGCTCCCCAATTAATTAGAAATGATAAAACTAAGAATTTTTCAAATTTATAAATTCCTAAATTTTAAGTAGAATTACTTATCTCTCCATAGTTAAATTATTTGCCAATATTGTATGTTTTTTAATTTCAAATAATAAACCAATAAAGCTTTCAAATGTTAAATAATCCTTTGAAAAAAACTTCAAACTAAATATACTAATGCCTACTTATAACTCCTGAACTTTAAAAATAAATTAAGGTATTAATTTCCCTATTAAATTTCTTATCTCTGCATTAAACTTAATAAACCTTAGCAAAAATTAATAAATAAAAATATACACTCCTTATTTCTCCTTTTAACCTTTGTAAGATCTAATAAACCTTTAGAAACCCTAATTTATATATTTAATGGCACGTTGCTTGGAAAATATTCTTTGGTGTTGTGTTTCACTATGCTTCCCTTGTCTTCGAATGTGTGAAGAGAGGATGATAGCTTGGTTTCAATCATGTGAGGTTTTGTCAAGATTCCTTTCATGGATCCCTTTTTCTAAATCTCACCAAAATATGTCAAACTTTACTCATTCACTTCCTTCATGTTATGTGGTAGAATGCATGCAATGTTGGTTGGTGCTTAAGATAATTTCAAACGTTCTAATACTTGGAAAATAGTGACACTCGCCTGCCCTTCAACTACCTAGTATTTATGCACAGAAAATGATTCCACTTCCCTTTATTTGATGCTTAACATTTTAGCTTGTCCCAATCCTATGGTGCCTATGTTGCTCTATGATGCTTGTGCTTCTCTATGGCACTACAATGGAATTTTGACTTATCAAAAATGCTACCCTTCTTGTTGACATTCATCTCCACTATGGCATTTTTTGCTTTGATGACACTATTTGCCTAGATGATTATTTCTCACATTTGTAATATTTAATTCCATGGTGGCTTCTTTATGTCACTATTTTCCATGATGGCACTTTAACACCTTTGCTTCCATGTTGTTATGAAAAAGCACTATGCTAGTCATCATCTAAATGATTATATATATATATATATTATGTTGGATTCCTATATGACACTTTATCTTATGATGACGTCTGGTTGGGATCTAGTTGTCTAAGTAGTGCTTCTATTATATGGAGCTTATCTCCTTGAGATTTTAAGTATTGCAAGTACTATTGCACTCCCTTCAAATCTTTTGCTTTTTTACACTAGCATCTTGTTATAGTGTTGCATTTGGTTGACTTTGAATGATGCTATGTAGATTAATGGCACAAAGAATGATCTTTCTTGTGTACTCTCCTTTATATAACATTACATTGTTTTTTGTCCTAGCTGTTCTTTTCTTTTTGTAGGTACAAATATCAAGTTGGTAGAAATTATTAAGACTTTTGTGTCAAGATTTCAACATGCATTATAAGAATGGCATTTGAAACCTCTTAAACTCTTTAATCTCTTTGTTGTCTTCCTTGCTTGTGTTGTCTCCCTTTCTTGCAAGTGCAGGTGCAGGGTACTCATGCATTGAATCGCTTTAATATACAACATTATTTACCTTGTATATTATTATTTTTTAATCTCTCTGTAGAACAGGTGATGGTGTTCCTAATGAGGGATGTGAATTGGAAGGTTTTAAGATGAGTTCCAATAATTTGTACTCAATATGGTCCAATTCATATAATTGTATTTTAACAACCGTATGATTCCAAAAAATATAATTAGTGAGTATACAGTTACAAAATATTCAATTGTATGGTTATAACCATACAATAGCTTGAACAATTTGCCAAACTTAGTTATTGAGCAATAAATTGATCATTTTGTAATCGTCAACTTTGCCAATCAACAATTCTACTTTGGTAAGTAAAAACATGCAACTACCATAAAAATGCAAAGTTATTAACCAACTATATGCTTAGGGAGGTTGATTGTACGGTTACAATAAATCCTTAATAAAAATACTTAATCTCAGATCTACAATGTTTGATATAATATTTTGATATAACAGGAATTGGATAACTCTAATTATGGGATTACTAAATTAGTAATCCATCATGTATAACTGGAATTACAAATACTATTCCCAATCCAACCATAAAATGTACTACTCATTCTATAAACCATACAACTCCTTGCAAACATAGAAATTACAATGTACATAAAGAAATTAATGAACAATTCTTCATCCACAATTCTCATACTCAATTGGGTATCAATCAATACTTTATTCTCATTGTAGAATAATCCCAATACAATAGTATATCTAAAAAACTACATTAAATCCTACAATCCATATGCAACCAGTAACATGCACATACACAACAATGTAGAATTATGACCTACAATTCTCCTTAGAAATCAACATGATCTTGAACAATAATGGAAAACACTAATCAATTATCCATATCATTGAAAAACCTACAAAAATGGAATGGGAGGGCTTATAATGCATGTCCAGTCTATTCCAAAGTGGTTCCTAAGGCATCACATAATTTACAAATACCATCCGCAACTTCCTAACCAACTTAATTTCATTAGTGTTTTACAAATGTTCTAATTTTATTTTCACCAAATTGCACATTACAATGTATTTCATTTTATTTCATGCATTCACATTTATTTCCCTACATTGCACAATTAAACAAACCCTACATTGTACAATTAGAAAAACCCTATATTGTACAATTAGATAAAAATTATACTTTCACCAAAATTGTGCAAATCCACATATTGTCATTTCTTCTTCTAAGAGGTGGATTTACTCCTTACATATTCCCTCTCCTTTAAATTAGTGAATATACCTACCAACAAATCCTTCTTGGTCTTAGATGATTGATCTTGCTAGAGATCTTGTAGTTGAACTTGGAGGATGGCCTACTCATTTTGCAACTTGTTAGAATAATTATTGATCCCTACAAATTTTAGTTCATGTGTGTTGGTGTTCTCTTCTATGGTATCCAGGAGCTATGGTAACTCTTTATCCCTTTTAGTTGTACCATTGCATAGCTTTTATTTCAAAGAAACATCTATCCATATATCTAGAGCAAGATCCTCATTCTTCTTCACAATCACTTGATCTCTCTACTGCAATTCAGATTGATGAGTTTGTTGAAGTTCCTCCTTGACTTGAAGCATAGCCTTATAATTCATAATTATTTGATTGTAGTAGTTGGTATCTTTTACCATTTCCCAAATTTTATGATCCTTTAGTTGTATTTGCCCATCATACATCTTCAATTGATATTCATGTTTTATTAATTGCCCCTTCTAGGCTATCAACTATTATACTTCCTACCTGAGTTGTTGGATTTTCAAACTTAACTACTACTCCTGATGTTTAATCTAGGCCACATAAAATTATAAAAAATAATCTTGTTCCTACAGTTGCTTCTTCTATTCTTCCATTTGATGGACCAAAAGTTGTTTTTCCTTTTCATGTGACTATAATGTATCCTCATACGCTTGCTTCATACTCATAATTTCTATTTCCACCTGATTCAACTTCTCCTCAACTACTTTATTGCTATGTTCTAATTCTTCCTCAATTGTATCTATTTTTTCTAGCCACTTCAGCTTTTTCTTCCTGAGCTTCCTTAACTTGATAGATTTGTTCAAGTACAAAGCTAAGCCATTCAATCCAATGTGTTAGGAAATTGAATTTTCAAAAAATAAAGGTTAATTTCGGTGAGGTCCTTCAGTATTCTGTGTCAAATGTATTCAATTGAAACCTATTATTTTTGTCCAAATATAGATATGATCATGGGTGTGATCTCTAATTTGTCTTCATTCCTTTCAAAAAATCATCAATTCCTAACATATTTATTACCTATCCTCTCGGTAATTATCAAGGGTGTTTTGCATGTATCTATGCTATACTCCTTGTTGGATCTACACTGACACCCACTATATGACCTTTTTAATTTCTATGAAGATTCTCTGCTTATACTACTTTAGCTATCTTATACAGCCTATGTGAAACTACAATCCGATAGCTAAGAATATTTCATAGATCTACTCTAGGAAATGGTCCACTTGTTCATCTGTATCTTTTTATTCCCCATAAAAAATTCCAAACTACAATGCTTCAAGAAAAAATATTATATAAAGTGTGTGATCCATTTCTTGTTTCTGATTATTTTCCTCCTCTTAGTCATGCGAAAGTGATATTTATCTGATTACCTTAATGGTACCTATTGTAGTCTCTTCCTATAGTGAAATTTGAGATATAGTTTATGTTTTTAGTCCTCTTACTCCAATATGAGGATGTCAATATCAATGACTTTGTTAGTCGAATGTTGTTCTTATTCAGGCACCTAGACTTCATCATGTGGCTTTGATTGTTATTCTTTCCTTGATTTAGATACAAGTACCAAATTAGATTGCTCTTGTACTTGCATCACATTTATCTCCATTGGCTGACTATTGCCACATCACATGATAATCATACTTGTGGATTCTTCTCCTTTTTATTTTCCAGTGGGACCACCATCATTTATTTTGCTTTCATTTATGGTGGTTTTACCATTCTATCCATCTAGTTCTTGGATACCTCTAATAGTTCAAACTCATTGGCATTGATCATTGCAGGAGATCCCATTACTTCTCCTAACTAACCTATTTCCATTGACACATATATTTTCCAAATCTAATGCTTCTACTCCCAAGTTCATTTTCTTTGCTATATCTGTGAGCACTATTTGTAACTGCTCACTCTACACAAGAGATTTTTTCTACACCTCCCCCATTGCCTTTTTGTTTGCACTATAATTGGTGTTGGTGTTGTTGCTACCTCCTCCTTGTGAGATAATGGTTACTCTTGTAGCTTTTGTATAGGTACCTACTACTCTAGATCATATTCCAGATGCATTTGGTAATGTATTTTTGATGCAGGAGCATCCAACGAAAGGCAAAATACAACAAAGTACAAAAAGTGTCGTGATATCACGACATGTCGGTCGAGAAGAAAATATGTCACGATTTCGCGACATGTCGTGAAATCACTACCAAAATCCGAGAGAAGGCTCGAGAAGGAAAAGTGTCGCGATATCACGACATGTCGCATTTTCACGACCAGAAAACGAGAGAAGGCACAAGAGAGAAAAATGTTGCGATATCGTGACATGTCGCATTATCGTGACTAAAAGAGATGAGGAATAGCAAGAGAGAAAAGTGTTGCGTTATCGCGACATGTCGTTTTTTTGTGACTCAGGAAGGAGAGAGAAGGCATGGATCAAAAATGTCATGATTTTGTGACATGTCGTGAAATCGTGACCGAACGAAGATATGAAAGGCCAGAGAAGAAAATGTAGCGATTTCATGACATGTCACGAAATCATGACTGAAGGAGTAGAAAGAAAGAAAGGAAGGAAATTATCGTGATATCGCGACATGTCACAATTTCGCGACCCAAAATAGAGAAAGAAAGTAGAGAGCCAAGTTGTCATGATATCGCGACATGTCACGATTTCATGACCCGAGAGGCAAGGAGGAGGTAGAAAGGAAAGATGTCATGATTTCGTGACCGAAAGGGAGAAAGAGGAGCCAAAAAGGGAAGATGTCGCGATATCACAACATGTAACATTTTCACGACCAAGGGACGAGAGAAAACGCAGGGGAGAAAAAGTGTCGTGATATCGTGACATGTTGCATTTTTGTGAACAAAAGGCATGGGAAGGCGTAGGAGAGAAAAGTGTTGCGATATCGCGACATGTCGCATTATCGTGACCAACAGGTGAAAGGAGGCGTAGGAGAGAAAAACTATCATGATATCACGACATGTTGCATTATAACGATCAATAGGCGAGATGAGGCGCAGGAGAGAAAAAGTGTCGCGATATCATGACATGTCACATTTTCGTGACTCACAAAGGGTAGGAAGGCCGAAAAGCAAAAGTATCGTGATATCGCGACATGTTGCATTTTCACGACTCGCAAGGGGCTGGAAGGCAATGAAGCAAAAATGTTGCGATATCATGACACGTCGCGTTTTCACGACCAAACAAAAGGAAAAAAAAGGCAGGCAGTTACAAGGGCCGTTACAGAGGAAATCATCGATCGATGAGTATTCCGAATGTCATCATGGGTTGACAGGTAGACAGAGTCTACAGTGGCAGCACTAGACAAACACATGGCACCAAGGTGCAATGAAAGTAGACGAATATCAAGAGTCGAAAAGAAGGACGTTTCAAAAGCCTAGGCAATGAAGAGGCACGGGAAATGAAATGAAATATCAGAAAAGGGAAACGGAGAGTCACGCCAAATTTTTGAAAAGGGGAAGTGAAGGCATGCACAAAGGTCAGAAAACTATGGAGACAGAGTTGCAGACATGAAGGCAAGAGGGTCATTCTGGACCTGTTAGGCTATTTTTCTTCCAAGCGAAAGATGTTGTAATAGAAACTATCTTCCGGGATAAAGGAGTTAATTTGGCAGACTGCTGCCATTACTGTAATATTTTTCCAATTTGTTGAATGAGAATATAGAATTGGCATGAGTGATTTGGTTCCCTATCAATTTTTCATCGATGGTGGATTTCTTCCTTTGAAGTCTCAGTATCTTCAATTAATATGGTTTTTAGTCTTCTTGTGTGCTTATACTTTAGCTTTTTTGGAGTAGCTTTGGGGATTGGTACTATCTTCACCCATCATAGTATGGAAGGATGATCCTTCTGTAGATCTCGTGGAGTTGTTAACCCATAGAATGGTAGCCAAGAACTCCATCTATAGATGTCAATTCTCTATCTTGATAAAGGTGCAATTCTTACTAGCATCATAATATTGTACCATCTTCAACAAGTACTCATTAAAAAAACCTTGTCTAGTGGAGGTACTCATACCAACACACTCACTCCTACCTAAGTTAATGCTAACTTTAGCTAGTGATATTCATCATGTTCATTCCACCATTTTTAACACAATTCACTTGTTGACTATGTGAAAGAGATATCATTCAAATCTACTTGTCCTTCGTAGTATTTTCTAGGTAGGTCTACATGATTTTCTAGTGTAACTTCCCTATGAATTTCACTTAGAAGATTCCTTTGGTGTGATTTAGAAGGTTCCATTTGAATCTCTTCTTAGAATTTTGGTTGCTCCCTTCTTCTATCACCACACAAATTTCTATATCCCCTCCACGACCTATAACCTCTTCCCCTCCAAGGATGGTAGCCTTGCTCTCCTCTTGGCTAAAATACTTATCTTGGTATTATATAGGGTAGGGCACTTCTCCTTGCTTAGGCCATGAATTTCTCTACTGTAGTGGACTTGGTGAGCATTCAATTCTGGTTGTCACAATTCATCATATATGAGCCAAAATTTTCTACTTGGTGATCATCTTTTTGGAACCCCTCTTCTTCACCAATTTCGTATGATTAAAAAAATTTATAAGATTTACACTCAAACCACACAATCTACCCTAATTTCGTACAAGTACATACAAAAATATATAATTGCTCCCAAAATTATGCAGTTGCATTGTAATTCCGTACAATTGGACCTTAAATCATACAGTTATATCCAAAATCATACAATTGGGCTTCCAAATCGTACAATTGCACTCAAATCATACAATTATGCCCCAAAATTGTACAATTACACTCAAATTGTTTAATTGAGGTCCCAAATCATACAATTGTGTCCCAAATATTTCAATTGCATACCAAATTGTACAATTACAGACCAAATCATACAATTTCACTTTCATATCATACAATTAGCTTTAATTCATTTTATTTCTTCCCAAAGTCATACAATCTATTGTTGAAACATGTTCATGACCCTAAAATTGGTCAAAGTTGTATGATTTTCCCTTTATTTTTATCATTGTTGTGCAATTTCTGCTTCTTTGGTATGATTTTTGGCTCACTTGTGTAGTTTTTCCTTCCAATTGTGCAATATTTCAGATGTGCAATTCAAAATTTGTACAATTTTTATGGTGTGTACAACCTTCTCCCTTTTATTTGAATGCAGGCAATGGGTAAAATATCTTCTTTGTGGAAATTTTCCTGTACACGATTAGGGTTTTTAACTTCGTACTCCTTCCTTTGCTTTTTCTAAAACAACCCAACAAACCCTAGTTTTTAAAAAAATTCTAAAACCCACAACTTAGGATTTGTCTTTAGAAAATTCTACAAACCCTAGATTTTTTGAAAAAAACAACCTCGACATTTTTCCAAAAAAATCCTTTCATCCGTTCACATACACTTCGCGTTATGCTTGATTTTCCTTGCAATTTCGAAATAAAGGAAACTCCTTGGTGCAAATTCATAATGGGTGTGAAAAATGAGTTAACTAGTGTTTGTTTGCATGCCCATATGGTAAATTCCTTGGTAAATTAAAAATTGCACTGCTCCTTGCTCCTAAAATTACCTAATTTTACTTGTTCAATTCTTTCAACTAATGAAACAAATGTGCATGCCACTCTCTTTTATAGCTAAAACATACAATTGCATGAAAACCTACCACCTCAACCTTCATTGCATGTGTTTTTATTTGTTTGTATGGATGATTGCCAACTCAATTCTTTTTGCATGCAATTTTATAATTTTCTTTGCTTTTTAACTAATATTTTATTATTTTTTATTTTTAACTAATGTTTTATTATTTTTGCTTTTTTCTTTTGTTTTTTTTCTTTTTTTTTTCCTTTTTTTTTCTTTTTGCTTTTTTATTATTTATTTTTCTCAAAAAAAGGCTATCATTTCTAGTTTTCAACCATCTTCTATCTTGAATATTTCCTGAAGGGATTTTCGTAACTAGGATTATATATATATATATATATATATTCAAAATTACCTACTTTTCTAACTTACTATCATGGGAATCATACAATTATATTCAATTGTATGGTCCTGTCTATCAATGTGTCAATTAGAGGTTTTACCACTTCATTTCATGTAATCGAGGGTTGAGTAATTATACAATCTGATTCTAAATGATCATGTGTATAGTTTACTATCCCTTGCTAGTCATTTGTATGATTTGTAACCATACGATTATCAATTGTATGATATGAAACCGTACAATTACAATTTGTGTGATTTGAATTTATATAATTCCCACCTTCCAAAGTTATATTTGGTTGTTTGAGGCTTCTCCTTTGCCCTGTTGGCTGATCATTTGATGGATATTCCCTTGTTACCTAGTTCTCATTTGGATGATTTTGACTCTTATCCCCTAGGACTAAATTGGCCTTTAAACTTGGTGAACAAGTCCTTTGTCTACTTCAAATTCTTTCCTCTTGAATTCATATTCTTCCCATGCTAACAAGGTCTCTTCCTCCATCTGTCTACCACAAATTTGTCTTCTTGCTATAGAACCTCCTTGAGGATTGAATGGAAATTTTATTCCATGAAGCAATCCTCTTCCTACTTCCATTCTCCTTGGTCCTCATGGGAACATTGGTGGTCATCCTAAATTTCCTCTATGTGGATGTCATCCCCTAAGGTTTGGAAAGAATCCACCTTGCCAATTATGTCCTTGTTGTGCATTCTTGGTCACATTCAAGGGTGTGTGTGATGTCTCCTAAGGCTGCCTAGGCTATCTTGGAGTAGGATGTCGATTCCTTCCCCTTGCTCCTCTAAGTGAAGGATATAAATGATTCCTATCCTCATTTACTTATCATATTCCCCTTCGATGACCCTCCTACCACCCTATGGTATTTGGAACTCCTTTTTGGTGATCCTGTTGTTGGTGATCCATGAACTTAATATTAGCCAGGTGTCCTTTGTTATGTTTCACTCCTGGTGATATTTGTCGTAATGTTTTGAGTCCATTCTCCACATACCTTAGTCATCTTAGCTACCTCTATTGCTCAAAATGATGTTTAGGGGTGAAGCTAGCTAATGCTTCTCTATAGTCTTCTAAAAAATCAAAAGGTATGCTTGAATCATTATGATTATCTTCATGTTTTACCCTTCCACTCCGTTGGCAAGTCCATTATTCTTTGAAGCCTCCTCACTTCCTTTCTTTTCCTTATTAATTATTAGTAAGTTATCACATAAGCATCCAAATTGGTACAATCATGAGATTCTTGTACTTGTGCCAAGAATCATCACTATGATTCTCTTGACTACTATTCCTCATGAGTAAGGGAATTCCTTCATCACTAGATTCATTCAAATTTTTATGTAGATTCCCTTGAGGTTCAAGGAATGTGAGATCTCCTTCAATATCCCACCAAACCATTTCTACTACTTTATTTGTGATTGGTGGGTCTTGATTCGAGCCCCTTAGCTCTACTTGTGATTATCCCTCCTCACTAGAACTTGGACCTGCTTGGTATTTTTTTTGTCTTCATTGTAACAAAGGTTCCTTGTTATTTCCTTCATTTTGTGAGTCAAGTTCTCTTTGCCTTACAACCTATTGCTCATAAAGTTGTTGCATGTTATCATCTAATTCTTGAATCACCCTCAAAGTTGTACACTATGGGTTTGTAATATTTCATACTCCTCTTGCAATTGTTATGCTTGATTGCACATCCTCTATTGTATCATACCTATCTAGGCTAATGGGGTAAGCCTTATTAACTCCTCCTCTACAATGCCATTTTCATTTGAATTTAGAATTTCCATATTGAAAGTATTTGTTGTATCTTCATATTGTACCATTAGTCATATCTTACGTTGTCGTTCTACTTATCGAGGCAACTCCCTTATTCAACTTGTAGATACACGACCACTTCTTCTGATTGAGAAACTTCTTCTTGTCACTCCCAATGTAGTATTAATGATGCTTGATCTTGATTTTGTATTTTATTAGGGGGAATTCATTCCTCCTCCTATTCTTCAATTTTACATTCCATCTACGAACCTCACATGTACTCACATCCTTATCCTTTCACCAGGGCAAGGTACCAATTTCTATTGTTCTACAATTGGTCGTGCCTCCCCCTCTTCTGCAAATATATGTGTAATCCCAAAATCATTATCCCTTTCTGGTGGGTCTTGATTATTTTGGGTTGTTTATTGTGGTTCCCTAGATTATGTTTCTTGTTGTTTTTATTCTTTTTTTTGTAAAGTGATGAACATACATTGTGCCTTATAGGGTTTTAACTTTGACCCATTCACTATTTTGGGTATCATTATCCCATACAACTTTTGTAATTTAACTACACCATTATCCATCACTTCTATAACTCTAGAGGGACCAAGCTATGATAATTTTTAGTTTCCCTCGCTTGATTTCTCATTTACCGTTAAACTTTAGAATTAAATTGCCTTGATTAAATTCTAATTTTTGAAGATGTTTATCATGCTAGATATTCCTCTAATTTTGAGCCACCTTAATCACCCATTGTGCCATGACTCTCCTCTCATCCAACTTGATGAGTGATACCAATATTTCCTCTAAACTTTCCTAGTCACCCAATCAATGGTCCACAACTACTCGTAAAGTAGGGATCAAGAATTCTACTAATACTACAACCTCCTAATCATACATTAATTGAAATGGTGTATGGTTCGTTGTTGGGTTGAAGGTTGTTGTATAAGCCTATAGAAAATATGGTAACATTTTTTCTATTCCATAGGTTTTATACAGCATGGAGACTAAGACTTGATTAGTTGCCTCTACCTACCCATTTTCTCTAGGATAATATGGAATTGACAACGAATGCAAAAATCCTAAAGTCACTTGTTTGCTTCTTAATAACCTCATTAAAAAAGTGACAGTCTTTATCACTTATTATTTGTAGCAAAATTTTGAATCTTGTAATCACCTATTCATACAAAAATTGGGTTGTAATTTTTGTTGTATTATCTAGTAGCACCCTTGCCTCTACCCATTTAGTTAGGTATTTGATTGCTACCATGATATATCGATATTTTTGTTGTTGGGTTGTTCTCAATGGTCCAAAAAAATCTAAACCTCATATTTCAAATAGCTCCTGAGGTTGCAATGGATGCAAAGGCATAAAATCTCTTTGTAATGGTTTTCCCACTCTTTGATAAGTACTACATGATTGTATATATTCATTTGCATCATAATATAATGTAGGCTACCATAAACCTACCAAAATTATTTTTCTAGCAGTAGCTTCCAACACCATGTGTCCTCCTGGTAACTCTTCATGGGCTTCTTTTAATGCTAATTTGAATTCATCCTCCATTACACATCATTGTAATATGTCATCGACACCTATTTTGTACAACAATCCAACTATCAACTAAAAAGGTGCTAACTTCATGATTGCCTTTTTTTTTGTCATTGTTAAATCTTGTGGCAAATTCTCTGTGGATAGATATTCTTTGATTAACTTGTACCATGATGATACAATGTTAATTGCAAATAACTATGCATCAAATAATTCATCTAGAATTATCATTCTTGTAATTTATCCTAACCAAATTCGAGATAACTAGTCTGCAATCACACGCTTCATGTTAGGTCTCACCACTACCCAGAATACAAATTCCTGCAAGGTCACGAGCCACCTACTGACTCACCCTTGTATCACTGGTTTATTTATTATGTACAATAGTTCTTTGTGATCAACATAAAATGTAAATGGTTTTGCCAATAGATAGTGCCTAAATTTTTGTACTTCATATACCATTCCCAAAGCCTCTCAGTCCATTGTACTATAATTCTTTTTCACTCTTGACAAGAAGTAGCTTGCAAATCATATAGGTTGGTTCAGCCAAAACTACCATTATTGAGCCAACACACATCCTATTGAAAAATTTAAAGCATAAATATGGACATGGAACTCTTTATCCCAATCTAGAAACACCAAAATTGGGCTACATACAAGCTTTACTTTTAATTCTTCAAAGGCCCCTTGATAATCCTCTGTCCAACTAAAGAAAATATTATTTTTCGTCAATGAATCCAATGGATAGGACATGTGTGCATAATTCATGATAAACCTTCACTAATATCCCATGGATGCTAAGAATATTTTTATTGAATGCATGTCATATGGCTCCTCCATATGTATAATAACACCAATTTTATTAGGATCTATCTTTAGTCCTTTGTTGCACACTATGTGTCCTATTATCTTCCCGTAAGGCATCATCAAATAACATTTCCTTGGGTTTAGGGAGATCTATATATTCCTACATCATCTCATACATTCACTTAGAGCTAGTAGATAATCCTTTATTTTACCATATATTGACCAATCATTCCAAGAATACCTTGAATTTCTTTGTTGCCAATTAGTCAAATATATACAAGATAATTTTTTGAAATGTAGCTGGTGCATTGTATAGCCCAAACGATATTCTATTATATGCGTAAATGTCATTATCCACAACAATGTGGTCTTCAATTTATCCTCTTCGGCTATACTAATTTGATTATAGCCAGAAAATCATCCAAAAATGAATAAATTTCATGACCGATGACTTCCTCCAAGATGGAATCCATGAAGGGAATAGGAAAGGGATATTTGATCGTTATTGCATTCATAATACAAAATTCAATGCAGGTCCAAATATTATCCACCACTTTAATATGGCCATAATAGAGGAAACCTATTCACTTATGGTAACTCTAAAGATAATGCCAACATCCAACATCTTTTTGATATTTGTATTTACCAAAGTTGCATACTTTGGGTTCATCCTATAGGGTCTCCCTATCATTGATTGTGATCTAGTTATTAATGTAGTTTTGTAAATACATAATTCTAGTGGTATCTCTTTCAGGTCCTTATATTTCCATGCAAAAATATCTTTGTATTCCAAAAATATCTTGAAAGTTATTGCTTTCAATACCGGATCCCAATTTTCACCGTAATGAATCATCCTTAGTTCATTCTTAGTTCCCATATTTACTTCCACTATTCGTAGTCCTTCATACTTAGTATTCTTTGGTCTACCTTAGCCTTTACCAAATTTATCATATGTGTTGATTTTACATCTATCTTCACACCTCTAATTGGGTATTCCACAAATTTTAGAAAATATCCATTTTTCTTGTTCCTCTTCTTTTGGTTTCTTGATGACCTTTTCATATTGTCTTTTTGTGATCTCCTCTATATTAATATAGAGGAATTTGGGCTAAAATACTTTGTACTCCTCCATATTCCAATGGAGAAGTTCACTATCAGATCGAGCTTCATCCTCACTACATTTCTCAAGGTACAACATCCCTTCTTCATTGGGTTCATGTTATTCATCACCTGAAGAACTCCCTGATTCATACATCATAGCAATATCCTCTCTAATCCTTTGATTTTTAGGTTGATCATGTACTTATATTGTCCCTTATTGAATGTGGTTTAATCTTTTCCCTAGTTTTGATTAACTTTGGTCAATCATAGACATCCTCTTCCTAACAATGCATCATATAGAGGCTTCGACATTGTAATCACAATGAAGTATAAAATAAATTCTTGGTCAACTATTATTACCTTATTTGTTGTCAACATCCCATTAGTCTCAATGTTCTACTAGTCAACACCATACAATATAAAAATAGGCACCCATAAAAATAAGCCCCGATATCTCTCCAAGTTTTTTGGGTAGTACGTTAACACTGGATCCTCTGTCCATAATAACTTGTGTTAACTTGTGCCCCATTATCTCCATATGGACCAATACTAGTTTCTTTCCCACATAAAACATTGGTATGGTCGAATCCATAAAGTAATCCTTCTTATCTAGTTCCCGCATTGGTTCACTCTAGACTTCCATCACCTTTTATGGTTGCATCTCATCCTCTATTACCTTATGTAAGGATGGTATGACTTCGAACAAACTACCCATTTTAATTTTTATTGTTGTATTCAAAACTTGTGCTATCATATTATTCTCTAATATTTTATCTTTTGGACCACTTGACTTCTTTAATTCTTTCTACTCTGCCAACCTTATTTTCTTAGACTTCTATGTTTCTTCCATAATTACCTTTTCACCTCCTACCATATCTCCTTCTCCTTAGCAAGTTTTGGGTAATTGTTTTATTAGCTTGAATTTGTATCACGACTAGTGCTTCCTTTTATTTTACTTCCTCCTTAACTGAGGGTACACCAATGTCCAAGAAATTAATATTCTACAGGCCACTTGTACTTAATTTCTTAGGATAATTAACTTCCTTGTGGTTTCCAAGACCACACCATCTACACATGTGTGTAGTATTATTTTGTGTTGTTTCTTGTATCTGAGGAGGGGTAATTCTTCAAAAATTATCCCCATTCTTGGTAATTACGATATTGTATGATTGGATTACCTTTCGAATCATACTATAACCAAATTTGACCTCCTTATTGATTATCTTGATATGGCCTTCCCCCTCTATGGTTATTTCTATAACCTCTATTGGTTGTGGCTTGTCCATTCCCTTGAGGTTTTGGTTTCTCCACATTCTCCTAAATTGATAAAGTTTGATGTCATACTTTTAAATTGAATGAACTATTCACCACTTCATGTCCCATCACATCACATAGATTATAGTATGCATTTCAAGGACAATTTACATTTGTATACCCTTCGGTCTTACATTCTGTACACCAG
Organism: Wollemia nobilis; assembly: GCA_028583015.1. Taxonomy (NCBI): domain Eukaryota; kingdom Viridiplantae; phylum Streptophyta; class Pinopsida; order Araucariales; family Araucariaceae; genus Wollemia; species Wollemia nobilis. The sequence continues at coordinate 432,104 of JAQPPZ010001280.1, read as the reverse complement.
ATATCCTTTTGATCTCTCCTTGTTTCACCTTTAACCTTATTCAACATCTTATTGAATTATTTTTTAAATTATTGGATGGTGTGATGCATCGTGTCCACTTCAATGCTATCAGATATCTCAGTTCAGGCATGTGCCACAATTCCCAATACTATCTATTTTGCCTCACTTTGAAAGTTTTCCACTTTTTATAGCACTTCTTCATATGTTGAGGATGATATTGCCTTCATATTTTTCTATATTTAGGAAGTAACCCATCAAGAAACCATCACTTAACTAGTCCATATATTGGTAGTATTTGCATCTTGTACACCAGTTGTTTTAATCGATATTTATATGTTTTAACATCCTCATTTCTTCCTTGTTTTCTGATATATATTTCTATTAGTATTTTAGTATCATATCTCAAAGGAAAAAATTCCTTGATGAAGGTATCTTTCATCTTGTTCTAAACCTATAATGTTGGTGTATTTTCTCGCTTTAGATACCAGTTTATCACAAGCCCTCGCAATGTAGTGATAAATAATTGCAACCACTCATCTAGTGGATTTACACCATTTTCTCTCCAAATGGTTATTCATGTGCCAATATGTCTAATTGGATCCTCCTTCCCTTCTCTTATGAAGGGTGGACATATCTTCTTTCTTGCTCTCATGGCTACATTAGCCATTGGTGGGGTTACTCCATCATTATCGCTTGATGAGGTGTCTCCTAAATTCCATGCTTGATTCCTCCCTATGGGTGATTCAATATGTTGCTCTTCATTGAATGTTTCTATCTAAGGTACCTTATTCTCACCAAACAATCATCCCTCAACTTCTTGTGCATCCTCACTCTACGACCTCCTTTTTTGGTGTCCTAGTTATGGTCTTGGTCTTTCTTCCTTAGACCTCACGTGTTTTTGCTCTGGTGCTTGAATCTCATCCTTTACACCCATTGAAAACCTACTCATTTCTTATTTAGGTGTTACCATCCACTCACTATATCCTCACAAAGTATCTATGTTAACGTATTCCCTTACGTCAACATTCTCCTCAATTATTGGGGGTTCTTTTACCCTCTCTTCTATTTCTATCAACAATGTTCATGATCTTTCAATATCTTCCTCATCTAAAGTCCATACTTGTTCTAATATTGGTTCATTTGAGGTATGTGATAAATTATTCATATTTTCTCTTTGAGCAATTCTGGTACTCCTCCTTTCTGGAACTTTTTCTTCTCTACAATCTCATATCCACATCTTCGTAGACTTGTATCTATCATTCACCTCCAATTTTAATTTATTTCCTTTCAAAAATTGTCAATAGTAGGTCCTTCTTGACTACAACAATTTGACCCAATTTTGATAAGCAATGATGCCAAATGTAGCACATGTGGTGGTATTCCTAATGAGGGAGGTGAAATGGAAGGTTTTGGGATGAATTCCAATAATTTATCCTCAATGGTCCAATCTATATAGTTGTATGGTTACAATTGTATGATTTCCAAAATGTACAATTGGTGACTGTACGGTCACAAAACATTCAATTGTATAGTTATAACCATACAATAGCCTAAACTGTATGATTTTCTAATATTACAATATGCCAAACTTAGTTATTGAGTAATAAATTGGTCAGTTTGTAATAATTCACTTTGGCAATCATCAATTCTACTCTAAGTACAAAAAATGCAACTACCATCCAAATGCAAAGTTATTGACCAATTATATGGTTAGAGAGGTTGACTGTATGATTACAATAAACCCTTAATACAATTTTTCAATCACAAATCTGAAGTATTTCATATAAGGTTTTGGCATAACTTGAATTGGATAACTCTAATGATGGGATTACTAACTTAGTAATCCATCATGCATAACTAGAATCACAAATCCCATTCTAGATCCAATCACAAAATGTACTACTCATTCTAAAACCATACAACTCCTTGCAAACATAACAATTACAATTTAGAGAAAATTAATGAATAATTCTTCATCCATAATTCTCATATATATTTGGGTACAAATCAATACTTTATTCCCATTATAGAATCATCCCAATACAATAGTATATCTACAAAACTGCATGAAAGTCTATAATCCATATGCAACTGATAACATGCACATACACAACAATGTAGAATTATGACCTGCAATTCTACATAACAATCAACACGATCTTGAACAACAATGGACACCACTAAACAATGATCCATAGCATTGAACAACCTAAAAAATTGAATTGTGGGGCTTATAATGCATGTCCAAGTCGTTCTAAAGCAGTTTCTAAGGCATCGCATCATTTACAAATACCATCTGCAATTTCCCAACCACCTTATTTTCATTAGTGCTTTACTAAGGTTCTAATTTGTTTTTTATCAAATTATATTTCATGCACATTACAAAATATTTCATTTCATTTCATGCATTCACATTTATTTCCCTACATTGCATAATTAAACAAACCCTACATTGTATAATTAGACAAAAATTATACTTTCACCAAAATTATGCAAATCCAGATATAGTCTTTTCTTCTTCGAGGAGGTGGATTTGCTACCTACACTCTCCAAATTGGTGCCTTTGGTATCTTGTCTTCCTGCCTTAATATTGTTGCTTTCTTAGACATATTTGACCTTTAATTTCAATATTTAACTTGGCAAAATCTTATCTATATGTTGTCTTCTATTTTTGCCTTGTCTCTGATTTTAGGTTTCTTTATTTAAGTCTATTATTAAACAAGCTTTTTCTTTAGAGCTTCTCAATATTGATGGGTGTATATTTTTCTATGCCATTGTCTTCACTAGTGCTCTCTGGCTACCCTTCAATTTGTCTTTAATATTAGCTATTCTTACCTCTTTACTCGTTATAGCTCCTTTGTACCTTAATTATTCCTCCCGTGCTCACTTTAATTTTGAGCATTTCTTCTCTATATCTATGACCTTATCATAGAATGGTGATGATTGTCCCAAATCTAGTAATATTTTTATTGAAACTCATTTATTTCTCTTAAAAATCTTCTCTGTCTCTTCAATTTTATTCTTCTATATTTTATTATTTTCTTGACCGAATATGCTACCTTCCCTAGCTTCAATTCTTCTTTTTGTGGTACTTTTGTGGTGCTTATCTTTCTTATGGAGGATGTAACAAACATTACCTTGTGTTCTCTAAACTTGTTGTCTTTTTTTTAATGCTACCCTTGTGGCTTTCAAACACTACCTTACTCTTCAATGTTGTCCTTGTGACATTCAAACACTTTCAATACTGCCCTTGTGGCATTAACTCTTTCTAAATATTACCTTGCTCTTTTGCTAACATGAATTCTCTAATTTTACTGTCAAATGTTGACTACTAATATGTTGCCTTTAATGTGCTATGTATTGTTCTTTAACTAGGACTATCCTCAAGACTTTCTTATGTCTTGAAGTCTTCTTGCTACCTTCAATTTTTCTCAATATCTTGAAGTCTTCTTTCTTCTATATTTAATCTTTAGTATGACCTTCTTGGGTTTCTAAATCTATCTTCAATGGGATTTTTTTCAAGTCTCCTTTGTCTGCCTCTAGTGGGACGTTTTTCAAGTCTCCTTTATCTACTGCTAATGAAACTTTTTGCAAGTCTCCTTTGTCTGCCTCTAGTGGGACCTTTTTCAAGTATCCTTTCTCTACTTCTAATAGGAATTTTTCAAGTCTCCTTTCTCTATCAATATTAAGGTCTATCTCTAAGAATTGAAACTATGTTGTAGATTGCCTTCTATTCCAAATATATTATTGGAATAGGTAAACTCAATCTATCTAAAGATTATATTTTGCTACAACAACTTGAATTGATTCTCTAAAATCTAAATCTTTAATCTTCACTGGTTTTCCTTCAACCTAGTAGTATTAATTCTTGGCTTCACTGGTTTTTCTTCAACTCAGTGGAAATACTTGTCTTCACTGGTTTTTCTTACCCAATGACAATATCCTTAGCTTCACTGATTTTTCTTATCCAGTGGTAATATCCTTAACTTCACTGGTCTTTCCTTAGCTAGTGGAAATATCCTTAGACTATTTGTAACTTTTAAAAACATGTGCAAGTAACCTTGTTGTGGCTCTGATACCACTAATGGCTTTTGAAGCCTAATACTTAATGTAAATATTACAAGAAAATAATCACAGGATTGAATATAATAAATTTGCAATATAATTAATTTAATAGATAATTCAAAATATAATATCAAATAGAATAACACAAGAATAAATCATAGAATAATCATATGCAAATACTAATAAAAATACTAAAAATGCTATTGAATAAATGTCTACTAATGCATACACAAAGCTATTGATTTTTTATACAAATTACAATGCTTTGTCATAAATATATAATTGTATGTGACTCCTCATATGGTGCACTCTTGACCTTCACTCTTCTTTGTAACTCTTCACTTTCCTATTCTAAGGACACTTGTGCACATTTACACTCGCAAAACTTGTGCATTTATTGCACTTTATTACATTAAATGAGATATAAATATTGGAAATTTTGAGTTATTATGTTGACATTGATGTCAAGTGTTATATGCAAGCAAAGTTCATCTCAGTGCAAGGGAATTGATAAAAAGAGGATTAAAATATTTATATTTTAAGCCCAAGAGATTTGGGACAAAGCTCCACATGTTTGGTTAAAATGTTGAAGGCCCTACTCTAAAAACCCCAAAGGAAGAAAATGTCTAGGCTAAAAAAAAAATAATATTATAATATTAAAGTTAAAAGGTTCAAGCCTAGAGATGCATTATAAAAATTATTATAATATTTATATTATAATTTTTATAACCCAAAGTGGGTTTGGTGCCAATATTCAAAAGTTTATTTTAAACAACTTCCAAGCACGGTCGATGTCCTTAGCATGGTGGTAAATCCATATTAATATGGATGATTTTTCTAACCGTAAGGTTGTGTGTTCGATGCACGAAAAACTTGGTTAATGTGATTTATCCTCCGTGCGCTTCGTGAGAAGAAAAATATAAAATTTATTAAAGGGAAAGTTCGACAATTTTAAAATAATATTGTTTGATCTTATATCTGACCAGGCGGTTGGCCTAGCGATATATTGAGTAGTATTAAGGTGCTAGGCAAACGGTAGGTTCTATGTTCGAATCCGGGTGATGATAGTTTTATCCATCATTTTGTTGGCAAGGAAATTGAGCAGAGGTCAAAGTGTTCATCATGTCTCTTCATACCCATGTGGGTGGTTGGCCTAGCGGTATACCAAAGGGTACTAGCATACTGGCAGGTGGTAGGTTTTGTGTTCAAATATCCCATGATAGTTTTTTTTTTTTAACATGGTGGAATCGGTAGCCGCCACGAATCCGGGCAGGCTATCCAGCTTTTATGGTGCCATAGTATTCTACGCTATCCACCCCAGAAGCCGCCACACAGATATTTGCACAGTCCGCCCCTATAACCGCCATGCCACAATCATTTTAAACTTTTTATGCCACTGAAAACACCAGGAAAGGGACAAGCATTCAGTCCGGTGAGGCCCAAGATTTGAACCTTGGATCTCCATCCCCCTTATGGGGTTTGGATGAACCAATTGGTCTACACCTTGGACCCCTACGATAGTTTTTTTTGGTAAGCATTAATTAATATTTTAATTGCATAAGGTTGAGGGTTAGGCGTATGAGGTGTGTTTTATTATTTGAGCACCGTTGACTTAGGGAGGTATAAGGGGAAATAATTTTTAATTAATTCTTGCAATTTCTTTTGGAGATAAATATTATGAAATGTTTTTTTGCTGAAAAGTCATTTTGTGGAGTAATAAGGATATTTGATAATTCTTTTTATGAATGTGCTTAAAATTAAGAGGGAGTTAAAAGGTGTATGAAGCATTTTTATTGCTTGTATTTTTCTTCATTTTGAAGGGCTTGGTTTTATGATTTAATTCTCTAGTTTGAGAAACCAAGAGAGTTGATTTGGAATTTAATTGTGCACGGTTGTTGAGAAAGGTTTCCCAATATATGAAAAAGTGTTGTGCTAATATTTTGAAGTTGCAAAAGATATCTTTTTGTGAGACATATTTTGAAGATATATCTTCATAAGAGAAAATTAAGAGGTATGGGCACATATTTCCTTGTTTAAAATGTTTTTTGGAATGAATGTTTTGGAACATAAGGTGGAGTGAAATGTATTGTTTGATAAGCATTGTTGGAAATATTTGAGTTAGGATTTGTGCTTCATGGTTGAAAATATTTGGGAGAGAATTTGAGAATAATATATGCTTCTATTATTGAAAGAGGTTAAGATATTTGTGCTAGAGATAGTGAACTACTTGTGCTAGAGTTGAATACAAGTTAGTGCATCTTTGTGAAATATTTTAAATATTGGTTTGAGAGATATTGATTGCAAGTGTGGAAGTGGTTGAGATAAATTTTGTGAAGGGAAATTGTGCATTAGTGTGATTGATATTTTGATGTAAATTTAGAATAAAGATATATCAATTTTGTGAAACAAGTTATACATTGTTTATTTTAATTTGAAAGAGTTTTTGCAAGATATAAAAATTTGATTAGTTGAATGCAATATTTGTGAATGTGAAGAACATATTGGTATTTTGATAGTGTACATCATTATCTATATGTTCTAGAGATTAAATTATTTATGAGTAGAATATATCTATTTGAGAAAAGCATTTCTGAAAAAGATATAAACTTTTTTGTATGCAAAAGTTTTAATATATTTGAGTAGGTTTAGTGAGAAGATTTAAGGTAGATTGGAGAAAGTATTTTGAGAAGGCTTGAAGGTAGTTTTGATCACCATCCCTCTCAGTATAAGCCCATGTTATTCAATTGGTATCAGAGCGGGTTCCTTCGGAAGAGTCTATCAGCTTGAAGGAAGATATTGTAGGAATACAGATGGCATCTTAGAATGGACCTTCATAAAATAAGGTACCATTATTCTATGAAAATAATTATGCTTTCTAGAGCATAAGAATGAAGACTTACTTGATGGCACAAGGATATGAGATATGGCAATCCACTGAATATGGGTTCACACCTACAACTAATCCTCCTATAGATAAAGATGGTAATATGTTATATGTGAAAAATACCAAGGCTATGAATGGAATTTTAAGTGGATTACGTGAAGCAAAATTTATGAAAGTTATGCACTACAAATCAATAAAAGAGATATGGGATAAATTGAAGCAAACATATGAAGGAGATAAAAAGGTCAAAATGGCAAAACTACAAAATCACAAGAAAAGGTTTGAAGATTTGAAAATGGAAGATGAAGAAGATATTTCTACATACTTTCTTCGTGTGGATGAAATTGTTAATACCATGCGTGGACTTGGATTTGAAATTGAAGACTCCAGGGTTGCTCAAAAGGTTTTAAGGTCACTTTTTATGAGGTATGATGGAAAATTTTAAGCTATAGAAGAGGCGATATATTGAAATTTTGACTATGGATGAGTTACATATAATTATCACAGCTTATGAGATGAGAATAGTAAAGGATCCCAGCTCCAAGAAAGAGGCAACTTTCAAAGCATAAAAGAAGACAAAAGATAAGAAATCAAAATCAAGTGGTGAGTCAAGCAGGTAACGAAGAATATAACTATGGTAGAAGAAACAAGAAGGACTCAAGAAAGCACAAAGGTATGAAAATAGTGAAATTTTTTAATTATGGTAATTTTGGTCACTATGCATCTAATTTTCCAGAAGTTGTAAGTAGTAGCAGTGAAGAGAAACAGGACCATAAGAAAAAGGAAGCAGGAAAATCTAGGTATGAAAAGAAAAATAGGTATGGTTAAGGCAAGCATGAAAAAAATTCTTTCAAAGGCACAAGAAGATTTTCTATATTAACAAGATAGGCAAAGCTTCAAGTGATAGTGAGAAAGACCCTCATATAGTGAAGAATAAGAGATTCTATTTTTGGCAATAGAAGAGGAAGAAAATACTCCTATTGAAGATAGAGTTGAAAAGTGTGAAGATGCTCTTGAATACCAAGAAGTAGAACAAGATTCAAAAAATGAAGAGGAAGGCACAGTAGATCTAGAAGCAGAACTTATTGTTGCTCTTAGAGAATTGAAAAAGGTTAGAAAGCATAATTCAAGACTAAAGGCTCAAGTTCAAGAATATGAGGAAGAAAAAGGAAAGCTTATACAAGACCTGACAAATTCAATAGCTAAGGCAAGGAGACTGAAAGAGGTCATGAGTCAAAATCTAGAAGCAAAAGAGTTAGAATGTGAAATATTAGAACAGGAGGTAGCTTCACTAAGGATGAATGTGAAATATTCTAAGTATAAGCTACATAGGTTTGGGAAAAGTTCAAAGACTTTGGATAAGATTATCAATCTATCAAAACAAGACTTGGTTTTGAATAAGGACAAGGGAAACAAGAAGAAGGATCAAGCTCAAGCTCAAAGGAAGAAGTTTCAGAGGAAGAGAGTGAAGGTGAAATTGAGACTTATGAGGATAATTTGAAGAGTAGAAACTTCACTAAAAAAGGAGACAATGCACAAACAAGGAACATGGATTATCACAAAGAAGAAAGGACTAAGAGACTAGTGGGCTCAAGACAATATTTATTCAAAGGACGTTGTTTTTATGTAATCGGTTTGGTCAAAAGGCTATGCATTATAGGACTAATGGAAAGGAGTATGGTTTTACTAAGAGGAAATTCAAATATGGACATATATTTCAAGGGTATTGCTACTCTTGTAATTGATTTGATCATAAAGTAATCCACTGTAGGATTCATGACAGAAATGAGTATGGCTTCACCAGGAGGAACTTCTAGATATTTTCACCTTCTAAGAACTACAACATTAAGTGTTACAAGTGCAATAATCTAGGGCATAAGTTCAAGTGATGCAGAACAGAGTTTCCAAAGCTTCCAAAGACAAGCAAGAACAGAGACACTCAAAAGGATCAAAAGGGTATGTTGAGAAAGAAGGTTGACAAAGAAAAAGAGCATTGCATGTTGGGAGTAGATATACTTCCATCCCAAAATTAATCACCTCAAGGAGAGGAAGTGGGGAGGGGGCTGAGCTAAGAGTCTTATATTTATCCCCAAAGGAATCCCTTTTTCATTGATGTCAAAAGGGGATAGATTTGAGTAAGGGGGAGAGCATTCAGTCAGGAGGACCAGTTTCTTAGGGGAAGCATATTTGGAATCAAATAGTTTAGGAAAAATAATTTTTAGAAAAGGGTTGCCATCAATGACAAAGGGGGAGATTGTTGGAAATTTTGATTAATTATGTTGTCATTGATATAAAGTGTTAGATGCAAGAAAAGTTCATCTCAGTGCAAGGGAATTGATAAAAGGAGGGTTAAAATATTTATACATTAAGCCCAAGAGATTTGGGACAAAGCTCCACATGTTTGGTTAAAAGGTTGAAGGCCCTGGTCTAAAAATCCCAAAGGAAGAAAATGTCTAGGCTCAAAAAGAAAATAATATTATAATATTTTAATATTATAATATTAAAGTTAAAAGGTTAAAGCCTAAGGATGCATTATAAAAATTATTATAATATTTATATTATAATTTCTATAACCCAAAGTGGGTTTGGCACCAATATTCAAAAGTTGTATTTTAAATAACTTCCAAGCACCACCGATGTTCTTAGCATGGTGGCAAATCCATATTAATATGGATGATTTTTCTATCCCTAAGGTTGTGTATTTAATGCTCAAAAAACCCGGTTAATACGATTTCTCCTGCATGCGCTTCGTGAGAAGAAAAAGATAAAATTTATTAAAATAAAGGTTCAAAAATTTTAATATAATATCATTCTATCTTATATCCGATCAGGTGGTTGGCCTAGTGATAGATTGGGCAGTGTTAAGGTGTAGGGCAAACAACATGTTCTCTATTTGAATCTGGGTGATGACAGTTTTGTCCATCGTTTTGTTGGCAAGGAAGTTGAGAAGAGGTTAAAGTGCACATTATGTCTCTTCATCCTCGTGTGGGTGGTTGGCCTAGCGGTGGCCCAAAGGGCGCTAGTGCACTATTAGGTGGTAGGTGTTGTGTTCGAATATCCCACCATAGTTTTCTTTGGTAAGCATTAATTAAAATTTTAATTGCCTAAGGTTGATGGTTAGGCGCATGAGGTGTGTTTGATTATTTGAGCATCGTTGAATTAGATAGGTATAAGGGGAAATAATTTTTAATTATTTTTTGCAATTTATTTTGGAGATAAATATTATGAAATGTCTTTTTGCTAAAAAATGATTTTGTGGAGTAATAAAGATATTTGATAATTCTTTTATGAATGTGTTTAAAATTAAGAGGGAGTTAAAATGTGTATGAAGTATTTTTATTGCTTGTATTTTACTTCATTTTTAAGGGCTTGGTTTTATGATTTAATGCTCTAGTTTGAGAAACCAAGAGAGTTGGTTTGGAATTTAATTGTGCACACTTGTTGAGAAAGGTTTCCCAATATATGAAAAGGTGTTGTGCTAATATTTTGAAGTTGCAAAAGATATACTTTTGTGAGACAGGTTTTGAAGACATATCTTCATAAGAAAAAATTAAGAGTTATGGCCACATCATTCCTTGTTTAAAGTGTTTGTTGGAATGAATGTTTTGGAACATAAGGTGGAGTGAAAAGGATTGTTTGATAAGAATTTTTGGAAATATTTGAGTTAGGATTTGGGCTTCATGATTGAATGGTTTGAAAATATTTAGGAGAGAATTTGAGAACAATATATGCTTCTATTATTGGAAGAGGTTAATAAATTTGTGCTAGAGATAGTGAACTACTTGTGCTAGATTTGAGGACAAGTTAGTGCATCTTTGTGAAATATTTTAAACATTGGTTTGAGAGATATTGATTGCAAGTGTGGAAGTGGTTGAGATAAATTTTGTGAAGGGAAATTGTGCATTAGTGTGATTGATGTTTTGAAGTAAATTTGGAAGAAAGATAGATCAGCTTTGTGAAACAAGTCATACATTGTTTGTTTTGATTTGAAAGGGTTTTTGTATGAGATAAATATTGGATTAGTTGAATGCAATATTTTTGAATGTGAAGAACATATTAGGATTTTGATAGTGTACAATGTTCTCTATATTTTCTAGAGGTTAAACAAATTTTGAGTAGAATATATTTGTTTGAGAAAAGCATTTCTAAAAAAGATATAAGCTTTGTTTGTATGCAAAAGTTTGGAAATATTTGAGTAGGTTTAGTGAGCAGATTTGAGGCAGATTGGAGCAAGTCTTTTGAGAAGGATTGAAGGTGGTTTTGAGCAAGTATTTTATTAAGTCTTGAGGACATATTTGAGATAGTATTGAGAGTAGGTTTGATTGATGATTTGTTAAAGATTTGTGTTAATGCTTGGGGTAGATTTGAGATAGAATTAAGAGCGGATTTGTAAGCAGAGTTAGAGCATATTTGTGCAAGACTTGGGATAGAGTTTGGTGTAGATTTGAGATAGAGTTGAGAGTAGGCTTTGGAGATGATAAAGAAAATAGAATAGCAATCTCCAATGGATAAATATCCATCAACCAATGCAATGGGGATAGAGGTCTCCTGTAGAGAAAGATCCACAAGCCAGAGTAGTGGGGGTAGAAATATTTTAGAAGATCACCAACCAGAGTAGAGGGGATAGAGTTCTCCTGTGGAGAGAGATACATGAACCAAAGTAGAGGGGATAGAGTTCTCCTATGGAGAGAGATCCACGAACTAGAGTAGAGGGGATAGATTTCTTCTATGGAGAGAGATCTACAAACCAGAGCATAGGGGATAGAGTTCTCTTGTAGAGTGAGATTCATGAACCAACTAGAAAGATAGAGTTCTTCTATGGAGAGGGATCCATGAACCATTTGAATGGATAGATTTCTCTTGGATAAGGTTCCATGAACCAAAGCAAGAGGATAGAGTTCTCTTGTGGAGAGATATCCATGAATCATAGCAAGGGAAATGAGTTCTCCTATGGAGAGACATCCACAAATCAAATCATAGTGGATTGGTATCTCCTATGGATAGATTTCCATAAATATTGGAATAGGGAATTGATTCCCAAGAGATTTATTGAGAAAATTTAGAAGAAATATTTTCTCCGTGGAGTAGCCCACATTGGGTGAACCACATTAAACTTATGTCTCTCTTATGTGTGATGATTTATGCATTGATTTGGTTACTGCTATTGATATTGCCTTTAATAATATTGGATAATATTGTTTGGGAAAGAAAAGTAAAAGTTGATCTTATACTATTCACACCCCCCTCTCATATAAGCCTGTGTTCTTCAATAGACTCAAACTCTACACCTAATATAATAATGTACCAAGGTGGTACATTGTCATGCATAAAATAATATAATATTCTCCAACAGAATAGGATAGAATTCATGCCATCCCAAGTGTGGACAGTTTCTCTAAAATATAAATTAAAAAAAAATAAAGTTGTGGGATCTACGGGCTAGAATAGACCTATGGAATAATTCCATGTTTCGATCTCCTTCTTTGAGACATTGGATCCTATATTTTTACTTCCATAGAGCTCTTCTCTTTTGTCCTATTCCTTCAACTGTGTTGTGAGTCTAATTTTATTAATACTTCTACTCTCAGTGAGGCCATCTAAATGGATTTGATCATTCAACTCTTGAAGCTGAGCAATCACTTCTTTTTTATTTTTCCTAGCATCTCCAAACTCCTTCCAATTCCAAATCTTAATTTTGGATTTGATGTATTGTAATCTATTGGCAGAACAAAACATCTTAGTTCCATTCCTAGGTTTACCTTCCTGCCACCATTATCGCACTTGGGGTTTGAAAAAACTATATTTGAGTTACAATAACTAAACTCAAAAGGGTAATAAATTGACCTTGGTTTTCCACATTTCAACCATGATTGGAAAATGATCCGAACCAACATAGTTAAGGGTTTTCACCTTCGGAATGTGACCATGGATTAAGAAATTATCATAGAATAAGAACCTATCCAATATTTCCATGATATAAGCCTTTTTTGAAAATATCTCTTTTACTCATGTTTATAGGGAATTAAATTAGGAAGTAGATAGGTTATCAAAAGAATGTCAACATAGTTCTAGAAGGTTTTTGTTGGTTTGTAACCTAGTTATAGACATAGAGGTTATTTTTATGATTATGTATTGATATATAATGATCTATATAATTATTATCCCTATGCTATTTTGAATATGATGTTTCCTTTTTGATACTGTAATTATTTTTTTTATGTTGTTAAAAATTTATTGAATCAATAAAACCATACAATAAATAGAGAATCCCAAAACAATAATCCTTACAAGGGCCATAACAAAGAGACCCCCAAAACCATCGAGCACTTGATCAAAATACACCCAACAAACAACAACCTCAACCAAGCATATCCGTAGTAAGAAAATTAGCAAGATGACGAGAATAATCCAATGGGATCTGATCCCATTCATTCTAGTCTTCCTAAAACTTAGAAGCCCATTTTTCCAAGCAATCAACCACACTATTCCATTCCCTAGGAATATGAACAAAGGAAATAAACTCTAGATACTGATAAATTTGAATGATCTACTGAGCCACTAACGCCAGCTACCAATGAACATTAGAAATATTATGAGTCTTCAATAAATTAATAATAATTTGAGAGTCTAAATCATATATTATCTTTTGCCATCCCATAGCACAACATTTTTCCAAAGAAAAATGAATAGCAAGGGCCTACATATAATTATTAGTTTGCTTCCCCTTATAATAGGATAAAATGAAAAGAGTTGCACCACTATTATCTATCCCAACACCACAAATTCCTGTATACCTAGGATTCCCTCTGGAAGATCCATATGTATTAATATTAAACAACCACTAAGGTGGATGATACCATCTACCATCTCTCTGCAATTTTTTATTGAGGCTTCTCCTCTCGATCGATAAAGAAGGATGAGAACCATTCTCCACTAAACCCAGGTCCAACATCATCAATATCTCATATTGCTCTAAAGGAAGACTGATTTGATATTTAGAAGAAATAGTTTCTTGGATCATACCAATAATCTTCTACCAAATCTAATAAACAATTAACTTTCTACCTTGAAAATTTCTTCAATTTTTTTCAAGCCAAATCTACCATATAATACTGTGGGCCCAATACTCCACGCAACTTGAAGAAAAAAATCCTTAACAGGAAGTCTTCCTAAACTCGTATAGAACTCAATAAGAGAAGATTCATGATATAAATACTATTTTGACACCCTCCACCAAATATGCCAAATTTCTCACACAAACGAACATTATAAGAGCAAATACCCTAAATATTCATCACTATTCTCACAAAGGAAACAAAATGAAAGGCCCTAAAAAATTTGCTTTTGGATATTATCCTAGGTAATACATTTGTCCCTAGTAGCCAACCACAAATGGAAATTGCATTTGGGCAAGAAAACTTATTCTAAAATTGTTTCCACCAAGGAACCTCCCCATATCCAAAATGCTATCTATATAAAACACGGTAACCAGAAGCTATAGATAAAACCCCTCTAGTATCCGGACTCTAAGACTAAAACATCATCATCCTATAAATAAGAGAACTAACTAGTAGTAAAAATAAGAGCCAACTATTCTCTATCTTGAACAGAACCACCTGTCAGCAAATCACTAGGATCTTTCCACTAAACTAACTCCACCTATCCAACTATTTTGGCAACTTTATAATTTGTCACCTTGTACCAACCAAAAACCAAGAAACAATTACATAGCTCATGCAAGATGAGGAAACATAGATAAAATTGTAGGGAAACCATCCCAAGATCATGCCAAAAAAGAGCCTTTGAGCCTTTGAGACAATCTAGAACAATCCTTGCTTAACAAGAGTTGCCCCCTTATTAATGGTGTTCCAGATCAAAGAACCTTTACCATACAAATTATATCTAGGTATCTCACAACCCTCAACTCCATTAATATGCTTAAAGGAAATAATTTTAGCCCAAGCATGGTCTTGAAAAATGCACCATCTCCAATAAAGCTTGGCCACCAATGCCTTACCAGAAAGAGAATTCAAACAAAGACCAAAACCACATTCCTATTTCTATCTACAAATAGTCTCCCACTTAATCAGAATTCACTTTGAAGACATCAAATTTCCAATCCATAAAAAAAATTTAGACAGAGATTCAATCTCATCAATAAAACTAGTAGGAGTGACTTGAATCATGCAATGATAAATACATAAATCTTGAACCACTAACTTAAGAAGCAACACTATGCCAACAAAATAAAGCCACTTAATAGTCCAATGAGATACTTTAGCTTTGAATTTATCCAAAATATTATTCCAGATGCCTCGAGGAAGAGGGACCATAGAAATAGGAATTCCAAAATAAGTTAAAGGAAGAGCTCTAATCTGAAATTGAAGAATCTAAGCAATTCTGGCCTATATAAGAGGATGAGTATTGAAAAATAATATGGAGGATTTTCCCTTGTTTATCTTCTACCCCAAAGCAACCAAATAAATATCCAGAGATCTTCTAAAATTAGTTGCTTCCCTAATAGAGGCAAGACCCATCAGAGTAGTATCATCCACAAATTGAAGATGAGAATATGCAGGTAAACTATTACTCCACCTCCAACCATGAATAAATCTCTTACTCACATGCAATATGAGAAGTATACCCAAACCCTCAGCTATAGTAATAAATAAATAAGGAGATAAATAATCCCCCTGATGGAGACCTCTCAAATATTGAAATAAAGAAGAAGGCTCACCATTTATAAGGACGAAATATGATGGAGACGTAATGCAGCTCATCACCCAACTAACCTAGTTTTATTTGAAATCAAAATCAAGGAGAAGTTTACTTAAGAAATACCATTTAATCCTTTCATAAGCCATAACCATATCCAATTTTATAAACATAGCTTTTTCTTTCAAAATTTCCATAGAATGAATGGCCCTAGCAGTAATAGCCACACCATCAAGGGTTTTTCTACCTATCATATAACCTCCTTGTTCATCAAAAATAACCTTACTGAGCTAAGGCTTAAGTCTCTTAGAAATCAACTTGGATATAATTGTGTACACCATATTACATAGTGCAATAGGTCTGAAAATATCTAGAGAATTGGATCCTTCCTGCTTAGGAATATGTACCAAGAAGGTGGAATTCATAGATCTCAACATTTGTTTAGTTTTGAAAGATTCCTGCACAACCGATAGAAGATCCAGTTTGACAATCTCCCAAAATTCTTGGAAAATTTCCATAGGAAAACAATCAAGCCCCGAGGATTTTCCTTTCCTCATATGGAAAACAATACCCTCTAAATCTTTGATTAAAATAGGTCTCATGAGCAACTCATTCATATTAGTAGTGACAACTGAAGGAATAAAATCCAAAATACTATTTTCTTTAGTAACCACCAAGGGAGAATCCTCATAATACAAAGAGAAAAAAACCTTACAACCTCCATTGAAATATCCTGAGCAGCTATCAACTGGATTCCAAGAGAAAATAGAATAAAAAAGACAATAAATCACATTATCATACCTTCTATCTTTAAATGGATTGAGAAAGAAAGCAATATTTCTATCTCCTTCCTGCAACCAATCAATCCAAGCCTTCTGTTTCCAATAAATTTCCTCCCTCCATTCCCACTCAACTAACTCCTTAAGAGCATAATATTCCTCTTTAAGAGTCCCTTTAGTGAAGCCATAATCCCTAATCTATCTTGTAATAGTATCTAACTTCTCTTGAGCAGCCATATTAGCCCCAAAAATATTGCTAAAACTTTACCTATTCCACTTTTTAAGATGATATTTCACATACTGGAGACTCTTAACAAAAGAGAACATAGCAGTTCCATGAGCAAGCCTACCATGTAACCACCAAAATTTCATTAAAGAATGCAGAGAAGGCTCCTGAAGCCACATTAACTAAAATTTAAATTAGAGTTTCCTATAAAATCCTTGGTGAATGACATTTAGCTTTATAGGCCAATGATCAAAACCTCTCCAATCCAAAAGTTTTGATCTGATTTACCAATTATTACTGATCCATAAAGGAGAAACTAGAAAACAATTCAATCTCTCAAAAATAGCCTCAGTACCACATCTCCTATTACTACAAGTAAACATACCATTACCAGGTTTAATATCCACAAGGTTTAATAAAAGGATATTATCATTAAGGTCCAAATATGCCTATCCAAGAGAACCTACACCACCTATTTTCTCCTCCAAACTAGTGATAACATTAAAATCTCCAGCAAAAATCCAAGGATAGTCAGGAGCCATTAACCACACCACTCGAATATAATTCCAAAGACAATTTTTCTCAGCAATATCAGAGGAAGCATAAATATTAGTTAATAAGACCACTTCACTAGAATCCTTACAAGAAGCAACCATAAAGAGAGAAAATTTATTAGAAACCCACCATATAGGAGATATATTCTGAGGATCTAAAAGATAATAATACCTCCAACACTGCCATAGGCACCAATACACTGACATTGACCATGAGCCCACAATTTGCAAGTAATACTTGTTAGAAAATTAAACCAGATTTGACACCTCTAGCACACCCACCTACAACACCATTCACTCGATTCAGTTGCATTTGAATTAATTACTAGTAGTTGAGACTGAGAGTCAGTTTGATGATTGGATGTAAACCCTAATTTTGTGTTAATTGCATGTCAGAATAGTTGTTGTAGCTTTCCTGCCTCATCCATGAATCCCTAGCTATATATTTCTTTTGGGGTTCTATTTTTCCAGTTAGAGAGGTTGGAGAAAATTAGAGCAGAGTAGAGCAGAGAGCAGAAGAAAAATGTAGCAGCGTCGTGTGGAGCAAAAGTGCAGTAGAAGGATAGAGCATTCCCTACAAATTATTACAGTTGCAGAAGATTGTGGATGTATTTCCAACTTATTGTATGTGGATGTTTTTTTGGCATTAACCAATAAATAATTATTTGCATAAATTCTAGCTTTTGTGTATTATTGTTTAACTTAGCAAAGTTAATATTTTATATTTCCTCCATTTCGCTCGAGATCCTTTGTAAATATTGCGGTTGAATGTTGTGTCTCCATTTCGCATCATTTACTTTGTATTATATTGTGGAATAAACCTTAGGTTATTTATATTATAAAGTTGCATTATTAATGTTTGCCCTAATATTTGGTGTGGTCCACATTCCGCATTGCCTTGGTCTCCAATCCGTATCCGCTCAACCCTAATTCCATTTCGCACTATTTCCTTGGCCCATAGTGATATCAACCAAAATCTTGTATGGATTTCAAATCTGAGCCTCTCTCCTTGTTAAACCTAGCAGAATCTATTCCACTCTTGTTTATTTGCATTTGCTCCTAGATTGAAGATTGTTGCTAAAATCTGCATACTTCCTTTGATTCTAATTGTAGATTTAATTCTTCACCTTACGTATTTATAATACACTACTTTCTCTATGTTGCTAAGTGTGGATTTCATCCCGCACCTCCTTCCATTGTTGGCAATTTTGGGTTTGAGATCCTAGCTTCTTGTCTATGAGTTGTCATTGATGTCAAAAGGAAATGACATTAATGTTAAGAGGATTTGTTGGCTTCAAAGGTGGAATATTCCAAGAGAATATTTTTAAGAGAATCCGGAGAGATTCCATTGGCAATGGTTTTTATTTAAACCAATGGAGTTTCTCTTTATTATTTATTTAATTATTATTTACAACCCTTCAAGGTTTTAATTAATTAATTATTTAATTAATTAAGGGAGAAATTATTTTTAATTTATTAAAAATACTTTAAGGGTTTTTAAACCCTTTAGAAAGCAAATTTCGATTAAATTCGAAATCACTTTTCTTTGCAGCTGACGTGTTCTAAAGTCCACATATGGACTATAAATATGATAAGGTTCCTAAGGTTAAACCGACTTGGAAAATCGAAGGAAATTAATTGGTTTGGCTGCGATCGAATGTTCTGTTTACGCTGCAAAAGAGGAGAGCTCGTGGTTTGAAAAGCTTTCGAAAAGCTTGACCGTTTATGTGGAAGGAAGTCCATCTTGGACTTCGTAAGCCCCTTATGGGCTAGTGGCAGTGAAGGCTATGTTTGGGCCTTGCATAGGCATAGGTCTGCATTTCAATCCCCGTGGAGGGAGCTATGCATGGATTAGTCACGTTTTTATTAAAACGTGTTGTGCCGCGAATTTTGGATTCTTCAAGGACAGCCATTATAAGGTGTGATTATTTTCTTGATATGATTTTTGGCATTGTTTAGCATTGTTTAAAAGACATAGGAGAAATAAGGGGATATTTCTTTGGTTGTATTTTTGAGATTAGTATTTTGCTATGCTAAATTTAAAAATGGAGATATAAGGTGTAAGTTTTGGTTGTTGTGTTTTTGGCTTCTTTGGTGGTTGTTTTTAAAGAAGAGCTAAAAGGTGTATTAAGGAAATTTTTCAGATTTGAGATTGAGTTTGAGCTGAGTTGATTTGAGTTGAGTTTTGAGATTGGGATTTGAGTATAGAATATTTTGAGTCTCTAACAATTCTCTTTATGCTTCTATGAGTTTGACAAATCACATTGGGTCTCTAGCAATTCACTTTGTGATTTCCTACTAAGAAAGTTTTTCTTGGTGAGCTTGCTGAGTTTTTGGACAGGTTCCGGTGGGGACTTGTGAGCAATTTTTGGATAGGTTCCGGTGGGGACTTGGGAGCAATTTTTGGATAGGTTTCGGTGGGGACTTATGATCAGATTTGGACAGGTCCTAGCATAGGACTTGTGAGCTAAGTTTGATAGTTCTATCAGAGAACTTAAGGACAGAGGTGCATTGGTTCTATGAGAAGAACCTGAGGACAGTTGGCAAGTCTTTGAGAATGCTTGTATGCAGAGGATTGATTTGTTCAAGAGTTGGACAGATCGTGACAGACAGAGGAAGACTTGTACTAGACCGACTGACCATGTTTGGTACAGGATGCTGAGCTATTGTGGATGTGATCATAGAAGGCAGAAGTCTCTTAGGCTAAGCATTGAGGACAGGAGGTCTTCAGTGGAAAGGAATTCCACGTGCTGGCAAGAGGTAGAGGTAGTTGATATTTTGAGGGATCATTTCCAGAGCATAGGGGAAGGTATCTCCTTTGAGCAGAGGCTCATAAATTTTGATTAGGGGAATGTATCTCCTTTGGGCCGAGGCTCATAAAAATTGTAATTGGAAAGGATTCCCAAAGAAATTTGAGATAACTTTTAGAGAAAAGTTTTGTGGAAGTATCCCAGCCATTCTAGGTGAACCATGTTAAAATTAGTGTCACTTTGTGGATGATATTGTACATTGCTTTGATATTGCTTTGGGTATATTGCTTTACTATTTTGAAGTATAAAGGAAAAAGTAAAAAGAGATCTTATACTGTTCACCCCCCTCTTAGTATAAGCTTGTGTTCTTCAATTGGTATCAGAGTCGGTGCCTTCGAAAAGTTTAACAACTTGAAGGAAAATCTAGTAAAGAACACAATGGATCATTCAAGTGGCAATGCAGCACCTATTCTTGATGGGTCGGATTTTGGTCTTTGGAGTGCAAGGATGAAGGTTCATCTAATGGCACTTGGGAATGAGGTTTGGGAAGTGATTGAATATGAGTACACTATTCCTGAACATGGTCCTAATACTAAAGAAGAAAGGCTCCTACATCATAGCAATTTAAAAGCGATGAATGCAATCCTAAAAGGCTTACAGAAAACAAATCTCACCAAAGTGATTCATTGCAAGACAGCTAGTGAAATGTGGAAACAGTTGAAGGTGGTTCATACAGGTGATACAAATGTCAGAAATGCCAAGTTGAGACACTTCAAAGGTATGTTTGAACAACTCAAGATGAATGATGATGAAAATATTAGTGACTACATGCTTCGTATGGATGAGGTTGTTAACTCCATGAAAGACTTAGGTCTTGAGCTTGCTGAAAATGATGTTTGTGATAAGATTTTAAGATCTCTTCCTAAGAGATTTAGTGAAAAGATTTCTGCTATTGAGGAAGCTAAATATTTGGATAAATTGAAAAAGTATGAGCTCCATAGTATACTTGTAGCATTTGAGTTGAGAACTCAAGTGAAGGTTGATGTCAAGAAAATGGCAGCTTTCAAGGCTACCAAGAATTCCAAGGGTAAACAGCTTCAAGATAGTTATGAGTCTTCTAGTGATGAAGAGGCATATTACAACAAGAAAAGCAAGTTCTCTAGAAAGCACAAAAGTATGAAAAATATAAGATGTTTCAATTGTGGAAAGTTTGGTCCTTATGCTACTGTCTGTACTGTTCCCAAGAATGAAAGTGATGAAGATAAATAGGATTCTAAGAGCAAGGATTCTGAAAAGCACAAGCATCATAGGAAAAACAAAGATGAGCACAGTAATCAAGGAAAGAGGTATTCTCACAATCACAAGAAGAGTTTCTACCTAGACAAAGCAAGTAAGTGTTTTGGTAGTGATAGTGAAATTTCTTCAAGTGATGATGAAAATGAGATGTTGTTCATATCAGAAAAAGAGGAAGAACCAAAACATAGATTCATTATCATGAAATGTCTTAGATGTGGAAATTTTGGTCACCTTGAGGATGATTGCAGAAATAATGATTTGGTTTCTAGTATGTATGAGGATGCTTCAGAAAACTATAAGGAAGATACATGTATGGTTTTTGAAAAGGGTAGCACCTCTAGTGATAAGAAATCTGAAAAAGGCTTTGATTATTCAAAAGGAAATCAAATAAAGGATCTTGAAAGTGAACTTATTAGTGCTCTTTGTGTTTTGGAAAAGGAAAGAAAGAAGAATGCTAGACTGAAGGATAAGTTAGATGAATGTTGTATGGAGAGATATGATCTTATAGAAAGTCTTGACTTCTCTATAGCTAAGACACAAGAACTCAAGGATGAGTTAGAGTCTAAGGTTCTTAAGTATAATGAGTTAGAACAGAAAATGGCTTCTTTGAAAGAGGAAACTAAAGAGTACAAGGATAAGCTTTACAGGTTTCAAGATAGCTCAAAAAAGGTTAAGTCTCTCATCAAAGTTCAAATAAAGACAACAGATAAAATAGGCCTTGCTTTTGTTAAGCCACACAAGGAACAAGTTGGAGAGTATAGTAAGAGACTCCAAAAGGAAGAGAGTTCTGATGAGGAAAGTATTTCAGAAAAGGAGTCCTTGAGTGATAGATGCACAGAAACAAAAAATAGGAAATAGAAAAAGGGGAGAAAGTTTATAGGACCTAGAAGGTCATTTATAGGAAATTTTAATGGCAGATGTTTTGCTTGTCATAGGTTTGGTCACATGGCTTCACATTGCATGACTCAAGTAAGGAAGGTAAATGACAGTTTCAGAGGTGGTAATTTCTTTCAAGGTTATTGCTACTCTTGTAAACAGTTTGGGCATAAGGCAATTTTCTACAAGGCTAATAACATGAACATGGTTAGTCAGAATAGGTGGACAGGTCACACAGCTAGACAATAATGAAGGTCACACAGCTAGACAATAACATTGTTACTTGTTATAAGTGCAATAATGAAGGTCACACAGCTAGACAATGTAGAGCTGAACTTCTAAGGTACAGGAACAAGAACAGTGGTATGAACAGGTCTAAGGATCAAGGCATTGATAAGAACAAAAATAGGAACAGTGACAGGAAAAGGAACAGGAATATGGACAAGGAGAACAAGAGAAGACATGGTAAGGCAGCTATAGACACTGATGATGATCAGTGCCTATTGGGAGTTTTACTCCCACCCTGAAATTAAACACCTCGACAGGAGGTGGGGGAGGGACTAATCTAAGAGGATCATTCTTAGTCCCAATCCCCAAAGGTGACCCTTTGCCATTGATGACAAAGGGGGAGAGATATGAGTAAGGGGGAGAGCCTCAAGACAGGGGAGCTGTTTATGTTGAGTTTCTGTGTTGTTGAGAAGCATGGTTTGCCATCAATGATAAAGGGGGAGATTGTTGGCAATTTTGGGTTTGAGATCCTAGCTTCTTGTCTATGAGTTGTCATTGATGTCAAAACTAAATGACATTAATGTTAAGAGGATGTGTTGGCTTCAAAGGTGGAAGATTCCAAGAGAATCTTTTTAAGAGAATCCGAAGAGATTCCATTGGCAATGGTTTTTATTAAAACCAATGGAGGTTCTCTTTATTATTTATTTAATTATTATTTACAACCCTTCAAGGTTTTAACTAATTAATTATTTAATTAATTAAGGGAGAAATTATTTTTAATTTATTAAAAATACTTTAAGGGTTTTTAAACCCTTTAGAAAGAAAATTTCGATTAAATTCGAAATTACTTTTCTTTGCAGCCGACATGTTCTAAATTCCACGTATGGACTATAAATATGAGAAGGTTCCTAAGGTTAAACCAACTTGGAAAATCGAAGGCAATTAATTGGTTTGGCTGCGATCGAATGTTCTATTTACGCTATGAAAGATGAGAGCTCGTGGTTTGAAAAGCTTTCGAAAAGCTTGACCGTTTATGTGGAAGGAAGTCCGTCTTGGACTTCGTAAGCCCCTTGTGGGCTAGTGGCAGTGAAGGCTGCGTTTGGGCCTTGCGTAGGTGGAGGTCTACATTTAGATCCCCGCGGAGGGAGCTGTGCATGGATTAGTCACGTTTTTATTAAACGTGTTTTGTGCCGTGAATTTCGGATTCTTCAAGGGCAGCCATTATAAGGTGTGATTATTTTATTGATATGATTTTTGGCATTGTTCAGCATTTTTTAAAATACATAGGAGAAATAAGGGGAATATTTCTTTGGTTGTATTTTTGAGATTAGTCTTTTGCTATGCTAAATTTAAAAATGGAGATATAAGGTGTAAGTTTTGGTTGTTGTGTTTTTGGCTTCTTTGGTGGTTGTTTTTAAAGAAGAGGAGCTAAAAGGTGTATTAAGGAAAGTTTTTATATATGCTCATTCATCTTGGTTCTAACCCTAACTTGGTTGGAAGTTTGAGGGTTGTGTGTGGTGACAGCTTTAAGGATCAATTTTCTTCTACTCCAAAAAGGTATGGGCACATTTTCCTTATGAGTATGATTGGTGTATGTTTTTATGAAATAAGGTTGGAGTGAAAAGGTTTTCAACTAGGTTTCCTTTGGTTGGGTGTAAATCCTATTTTCTGGTTTGTTGAAGACTTCTTATGCATTTTTATCCTTGATGAGAGTTTTGGTGAATGCATAATTCTGGTTTGAGGTAGTGGAAGCATTGTGCACTAGGGTTTATGTTTGTGAGTCTTGCTACTTGCATTGAGTTGGTGGAACCCTTGGTTGGCTGTTTTGAGTTTGATGGTTGAGTTGCTTCCATAGAGGTTGTTTGATCAAGTTATTGCTTTACTTGATTCATGATATTGGGCTTACTCCATTGAGTTTATTTGAGCAAGTTATTCTTTGCATTTGGTGATATTGTGTTGGTGGTTGTTTTGTTCAAATATCTTTGGAGGGAAAAGGATTTCTACTTGTTTCCTTTTCTTGTGATGATTGGTTGAACGCTTCAAGATTGATGTTGAGTTGAATGATGTTGGTTGACTAAACCTTGTTTGATGAGCATTGTTGTTGAAACCCTAATTGATGGTGAAAAGAACATGAGTATCATTGTTATGTGATTCTTTGCATAGTTGGCAATTGTTGAGGTTTCATGTTCTTGAAAGAAAACATTCTATCCTATCCATTTCATATATAGAGTTGAGTTTTCAGATTTGAGATTGAGTTTGAGCTGAGTTGATTTGAGTTGAGTTTTGAGATTGGGATTCGAGTATTGAACATATTGAGTCTCCAACATATTGAGTCTCTAACATTTGTTCAAGAGTTGGACAGATCTGACAGATAGAGGAAGAATTGTACTAGATCGACTGACTGTATTTGGTACAGGTTGCTGAGCTACTATGGACGTGATCATAGAAGGCGAGAGGTCTCTTAGGCTAAGCATTGAGGACGGGGAGGTCTTAAATGGAAAGGAGTTCCATGTGCTGGCAAGAGGTAGAGGTAGTTGATCTTCTGAGAGATCAATTCCAGAGCAGAGGGGAAGGTATCTCCTTTGAGCAGAGGCTCATAAATTCTGATTAGGGGAAGGTATCTCCTTTGGGCCGAGGCTCATAAACATTGTAATTGGGAAGGATTCCCAAAGAACTTTGAGATAACTTTTAGAGAAATGTTTTGTGGACATAGCCCACCCATTCTGGGTGAACCACGTTAAAATTGGTGTCACTTTTAGGATGATATTGTACTTTGCTTTGATATTGCTTTGGGTATATTTCTTTACTATTTTGAAGTATAAAGGAAAAAGTAAAAAGAGGTCTTATACTGTTCACCCCCCCCTCTCAGTATAAGCTTGTTTTCTTCATCCATACAATTTGGTGTGAATTCCATTCCACACCCTTCCTTTGCAAAAACATGCAGATTGAAAATAAATAATTCCACTATGGTTTGATTCTGCTCCAGCTCCTGTCTACTTTAAAACTCTCAAATTGGTATCAAATCCTAAGCCCTCTTGTGGAATATTGAAGCAATGGATTCTATAAAATAACTCATTGTAGTTGCATATCCTATGGTTTAGTGGCAAGAACTATGATTACTAGAGCATCCAGATGAAGATCTTGTTTGGGTATCAAGAGCTATGGGAATTGGTCGAGAATGGTTATGCAAAAATGATAGATGCAACAGCATTGGCCATGTTCTCCCAAGTAGATTTAGACTTGTTGAAGGAGAATCAAAAGAAGGATCATAAATAATTATTTTATATAATACAGGCTGTTGAGGAGACTATTTTCCCGCTGATTGCAGTAGCAACCAAAGCAAAGCAATATTAGGAAATTTTAGCCAGTTCTTATCAGGGCACCAACAAGGTGAAGTTGGTGAAGCTATAGATGTTAAAGAGAGAGTTCAAAAACCTACAAATGAGCGATTCTAATTCCATGAATGACTTCTTCACATGAACAATGGATATCATCAACCAAATGAGGTTGAATGGGGAGATTGTGGACAACCAGAGAATTATGGAGAAAATTTTGAGAAGTCTGCCAGTAAGGTTTGACTCAGTTGTGATAGCAATAGAAGAATCAAGGGATTTGACAACTCTATCTGTATATGAGCTCATGGGTTCTTTACAGATACATGAGCAGATATTGAGCCGGTCAACTCAATCCTCTTTAGAGCAAGTTTTCAATACACAAGTATCATTTCTATATAGTGGCAAAAGATATGAATCCCACCAAGGTGCCTCATGTTCTCAAAGAGGAATAGCACAAAGTAATCAAGGCAAGCATGGAAAAGGAAATAAGATAGGAGGAAGGTCAAACTCTAGTGAAGGAGAGAGTAGCTGCAACTTATATCAAGTAGGAGAAAGAGGTAATGGTAGAAATCATCAAGCTAGGTCCAATCAAAAATTTGATAAATCCAAGATCCAATGTTATTACTACAAGAATTTTGGCCACTATAGCTATGAGTGCAGAAATAATTTGGCTAAAGATAACAAAGAGTAATACCACTACACAAATGAATCTGGAAATGTAGAGTGCATAGATAAATGTGGGAACATGTTGCTAACTTGTAGCACTAAGGAGGAGAGCCAGAAGAACACCTAGTATTTGGACAGTGGGTGTAGTAACTACATGATAGGGAACAGAGAGATGTTATTACAATTGGATGAAACAGTCCAATCTAAGATAAATATGGGGAACAACAACAAGGTTCCTATCAAAGAAAAAGGAAATATCATTATCTGAACTAGGTACAGTAAAAGGAAGTAAATACAAGATGTGTATTATGTGCCTCGATTGAAACATACCTTGTTGAGCGTTGGACAACGGGTGCAGAAGGGGCACACTATTCAATTTAAACATGGAACCTATACCATAAGAGATAAAAGAGCATGTGAAAATTGTAACTGTATCCATAATAAACAATAAAATATTCTCTCTATAGATTTAGAATAAATTGTTGATGTCATTAAGTGTAATGGTGAAGGATGGTACCTGGTTGTGGAATATCAGATTCAGTCATCTGAGTTTCAGTGGCCCTAAATTGCTACACAAGAAGAAAATGGTGAAGGGTTTACCCATAATAGAGCAACTAAATCAAGTTTGTGAAGGTTGCTTAGTTGGCAAACAACACAAGAATGCATTCTCTACAGGGCAGTCTTGGAGAGCTTCACAGCCATTGGAGTTGGTGCATTCATATATCTGTGGTCCAATGCAAGCCATCACATTTGTTGGAAATAAATATTTTTTGACTTTCATTGATGACTTTAGTTGGAGGACATGGGTTTATCCCATCAAGAAAAATTCAAAAGCATTTGAAAAATTCAAAGAGTTCAAGGCTCTGGTTGAGAAACAAATCGGTTATTTTGTGAAGACTCTCAAGATAGATAGATGAGGTGAGTACATCTCCAATGAATTTCATAACTTTTGCAAGCAATGTGGAATTTGTAGACAATTTATTGCCAGATACACACCACAACAAAATGGTGTTGCAAAGAGGAAGAACAAAATCAATATGGAGATGGCACAAAGTATGTTGAAGGTAAAGGGATTGCCACATGAGTTCTGGGAAGTTGTAGCTTGTGCACTTTATCTGTTGAATAGATGTCCCACTAAGAGTGTGAAGGACAAAATTCCTCGGGAGGCTTGGAGCAATCAGAATCCAAGTGTGTCTCACTTAAGAGTTTTTAGGTGCATTGCATATGCACACATTCCATATAAGAAGAAGAAGAAGCTGGATGACAAAGCAGAGAAGTGTATATTCATAGGGTACAGTTAAAAAGCAAAGGATTATAGGCTATATAATCCTATAACTAATAATTTTATCATCGGTAGTGTTGAGTGGTATTTTCACCCAATTGTGAAAACACACTCTCCGATAGGATTTGGGTTCTAAATCCTCTGCTTGCAAAGAAACAATTTCTCCAAGGTTTCTGTTATGTGAGAATTTTGCATCTGTGTATTAATAATCTTAAATGAAGATATTCATTTTAAATGCTTGGAACACCTTAGTGGTTGCAAGTAACTGAAAACAAGGGGCACCGTGGTTTATTTTACTATGAAATTTAATGACTTGTTCATTGAACCACGATAAAGTAAATGTGATTTGATCCTCAAATGACCATCTTTGTAACTTCAAAATGTAAATTGATGAAATGCAATAGCATGAAGGAATTATTTATGGATTTTGGAGTTTTTTAATTTTTTTATTTTATTTTAAAGCTCTGTAAATAAAATTGGAACTTCGAAAATAAAATGCGACAAGAAGAAAAATAAAATGCTAAAGAAAAGAAATTAAAATTGCATCCGAGTTTGATGTTGTCCCGTTCGGAAAAACCGAAGATGTGAGGTTTCCATGCATGCAACCTAACTTATTGAACCCGCAAACATGCACAATCCGGGTAAGTTAAGTCTTGGTCTCTGGGGTTCTTGTTATTTTTTAGATTTAGACATTCGCATGAAGCAACCAAGAGAACTTGCATTAAACTTCATCTATAAGCCTAGAAATCTGAAAAAGTGAAAGATAAACATTAAAACAAGCATGCAAAAAATAACTCCTTCTTTCTTGCCAACAAGATGCAAATTTCAGAATACTCCTGCATTAAAGATGAATCATGTTACAATAGAAGAATTTTTGGTTTTCTCAAAACCAGCAAAAGGCAGAAAACACTCCCGAGCAGGCCCAGAATGGCTTCTCGCCTTAGGCATTGCAACTCTGCCCACAGCGGTTTCCTCTGTTAACCTAGCAAAAATGCGACATGTCACGAAATCGTGACATGTCACGAAATTATGACACTTTTCTGTTTTGTACACATTCGGCCGCAACTTGTCGCGATTTCGCGATTGTTTTCGCTTCTTGCTCCTTCGTTGTAACTTGTCACGATTTCACGATGCTTTTTTACTTTGGGCGTCTTTGTTGCATGCTGTCATGATTTCATGACATTTTTATGCCTCAAACCCTTTCACTTGATTTTGTCATGATTTCACGACGCCTTTTTCATCCGTACTGCTTGAGCTTCAACCTGTCGCGATTTCACGACGTTTTTGCCTAACGGGCATGCTTTCTCAAAAGTTGCGCGATTTCGCTACCATTTTCCACTTCATGTCTTTTCGCTCAATGCTGTCACGATTTCATGACCATTTTCCATTTCATGCCTTCTTCGCTACTTTCTATCGCGATTTCGTGACCGTTTTCACTTCCGTACATTCTCGGCCGCAACCTGTAGCGATTTCGCGACGTTTTTCACTGCATGCCTTCTTCGCTACTTTTTGTCACGATTTTGCGACCATTTCGTGCTTCATGCACCCTTGCTGATTTTTGTCACGATTTCACGACATCTTTCTGCTTCGTGCCCCGCTTTCCGTTTCCTGTCCCGATTTCATGACGTTCTTTCTACTTTGCCCTATTTGACTGGTTTGACCCATGATTTTGCGACATGTCACGATTTCGCTATGCCTTTCCATTTGCCTTTCTCTCTCCTCTTTCGGGCCGCGACGGAGCAACATGGCACGATTTCGTGACACTTTTCATTTTCCTTTTCTCTCTCCTCTTTCGGCCACGATGGAGTAACATGTCACGATTTCGTGACACTTTTCTATTTTTGGCAGTGACCGCACAACACGTCGCGATTTCGTGACACTTTTCTATTTTTGGCAGCGACCGCACAACACGTCACGATTTCGTGACACTTTTATGTTTTAGACCGCGACGGCGCAACATGTCACGATTTCACGACATGTCACGATTTCGTGACACTTTCTACACTTGTGCATTTTTGCCCCTTTTCTTCATTTTTAGCATCTGGGTCACTGAGATTTTCTCTAAAAGCCTGCAAAAAATGTGGGTCCCTAATTTTGGGGTGTGTTGTGGATCAGCCACAACAAATGGCGACTTTGTTGTCAAATGCTTTTGAGCATTTTAGTGAGAACCCAATCTGAAACATATCACAAACTCGAAAACATGTGTTAGCACATAAGCAATATAAACAAATGCCCAAAGATCAGAAGTACATGAATCATTAGAATGATCAAGTATTAGCTCAGTGTGTGCAATGAATTTCTTTCCCCATAATTTGAAATTGATCAACATTCCATTGTCAGTTTTGCATGAATGCATATGCGAGATTGTGAATGATTTGTGTACCCTAATGAATATGCTAGGAGATTTTGCTTTTATAAAAGGCATAGTCATTCTTCTAGTATCATGTACAAACATTCAAGATTGCCAAACCCTTTTAGGATCCACTAATTAATTACCTTATTGTATCCCAAAGTTGGTTATGAGTCCCTACTATCTTGAACCCATGTGCGAGTGAATGTGAAATCAGAACCTTGGGGAATCAGACTCCCAACCAACCGAGATGAGAGTTTAACCCTATCCTTACTATTCTGATTTAGAGTTCATTACCTCACTTTAAGCAAAATAATTAAACCAATTATGGAAGAAATGGTCATGCTAGTCTAACCCTTTAGACAATCAGTGGTCTTGTTTTTGAGACAAGACATGTTGCCATGCATGGGCATATCTAACCCCACAATCCAAAACTTATCTTCATTTCTTTGGACCTTGGGGATGACTATCCATCCTTTGCAGAGGACAAGTAGTACGATCCTTACAATCCAATATAAATATGAGATGGGAAATTTTTTTTTTTACTTCTTGGACCTTGGGGATGACTACCCATCCTTGCTAGGGACATGTAGTACGATCCTTACAATCCAAACTTTAGATGTAAATGGAAAATATTAATTTTGTCGCTTAGACCTTGGGGATGACTACCCATCCTTTGCAGAGGACAAGTAGTATGATCCTTCCAATCCAAGATTTATTATGAAATGAGACATAGGAGCTTTGGGGAATCAGATTCTCAACCTAAGCGAGATGAGAATTTATGCCCTATCCTTACTATTCAATGTAGGTCAAATCAAAGCTTTGGGGAATTAGATCCTCAACCTAAGTTCGATGAGGATTTAACCCTATCCTTACTACTCTGATTTTAGGATTTAAGATCTATGGAAGTGGTCAAAACCATTGTTTTAAGGATCATGTTGCATAATAGGATAGACATGAAAAACTTCTTTCGCCCAACATTTTCTTCCAAGTTAGGTTTTGATCATTTTGCTCAAGATCCTTTTTAATGTATGAGACGTGCTTGGTTCTAGATATCTCAAGACTCAGTTTCCAACCTTAGGATTCCTCTTACATTTATGTTATAACACAACCCTAAGAGGGATTGACAGACTTTAATGACTTGTACCTAAGATGCATATGTAACTAATATGGAATGTATATGTAAAGTGAGATGTACCATGAATTCATTATCTCTTGAATTGCAAATGAAAGATTTGTCATGCAAAACTGACTCTTTCATGCATCACAAAATCAAACAATATAACTTAAGATGTTTGTGTTACTTGTGGAGCTTTTACAGGACAATTCCAATATTTCATATTCCCCTAACCTTAAGCATAAGTTAACATCTCAATATTTATTTATATATATATATATATATATATATATATATATATATATATATATATATATTTATATATATATTTTTTTATTTTTTATTTTATTATTATTATTATTTTTTAATAAAAATAAACAAAACATGTCAATTGAAATCAAATCCACAACCAAAATCCTAGCTAAACTAACAATCCTAAACAATAAAAACAAAAACTAAAAATCCCCACCAAAACCGAAAGAATAATATCAAAATCTCACAACCTAAGGGCTAAAATAATGCTTTAAAATCTGCCCATTAACCGGTAGCATAAAATCTCTCCCTTCTAAAGTTTTTAGCCTGAAGGTATTCTTCCCAAGAATCTCCGAAATCTGATATGGGCCTAACCAAAGACAATCAAACTTTTGATGATTCCCTTTTTCCTCATGTCTTTTGTCCCATAGTAATACCAAATCTGAAATTCTGAATGATTTAACTTTGGCCCTTCTGTCAAACCATATTTTAATAACTTCCTGGTGTTTATTCATGTGGTTCATGGCCTCTTCTCTCTTTTCATAAAGGTGCAACAACTGACTTAACCTGGCTTCAACTTGATCATCTATCCCCAAGTACTCTTGTATGAAATGCAAGGTCTGCAACTTCAAATTTGCAAGAAATATCGGGTCTTGCCCATAGACCAAATGATAGGGAGTATTCCCTATGGATTCTTTCACTCTGGTCCTATCTGCCCAAAGGGCAAACTTCAATTGGCTGTGCCAGTCCCGAGGGTTATTTTCCATCAAATTCTTAATGGTATTCAACAAATTTTTATTTGAAGATTCGGCTAGCCCATTTCCTTGAGGATAATAATTGGATGCAAATTTTAAGCTCACTTTGTTATCATATGCCCAATCTGCAAATTGCGTAGAAATAAACGCTTTACCATTGTCACTGACAATAGCATCGGGCATTCCAAATCTTGTTATAATATGGTCCTCAAGGAATTTAATTACAACGTCCGTGGTGGCATGTTTAGTAGGAATCGTTTCGTCCACCTTATGCAGATGACTGTAGCTTTCAATATGAATTTATGAGAATCAGAAGAATTTGGGTTAATAACCCCAATGAAATCTAGTCCCCACTGTGCAATGGCCTCATTTCAACTACAGGTTGCAACGACATGGCTGCATTTCTTTCTCTATTGGAAACCACTTGACAGATATGACAAGATCGTACATGGGCATGTACATCTTTGAAAATGTGTGGCCAGTAGTATCCTGCTCTCAGGATTTGATGTGTTGTAGCATTTTCCGCACCATGACTAGTTCCATGTTTCCCGTGAAATTCCTGCAACACCCTGGCAGCTTCTTCTTTGTTCAGGCACCTCAGGTAGATCCCTTCATGATTCTTCCTGTAAAGAACACCAGATTTCATGAGATAATTAATAGACTTAAGCCTTAAAGCTCTTCTCTGGGTTGAATTCATATTAGAAGGACACTTACCAGTCAATAAAAATTGCATAATATCAACATACTAGTCATCCTTAGCAATGTATTAT
Organism: Wollemia nobilis; assembly: GCA_028583015.1. Lineage (NCBI taxonomy): Eukaryota > Viridiplantae > Streptophyta > Pinopsida > Araucariales > Araucariaceae > Wollemia > Wollemia nobilis. The sequence continues at coordinate 399,204 of JAQPPZ010001280.1, read as the reverse complement.
GTGTTCGACTATTGACATGTTATCTGCGGATTATTTTATGTGATTGCCTTCGCCAGTCCCTGTCCTCGAACTAGTTTCATAGGTTGGATTTCGAGATCAAATTCTTGGATGGTGTAAATCCATTTCCCTCTTTTCTCACCTAGTTCATTTTGTAAAAACATGGTCTTAACAGCAGAGTCAGGCACGATGGCAATAACTCTGTTGTGCACAATGTAATGCCTAAATTTTTTTATCGTTTTAAAAAGTGCGTACATTTGCTTATCAAGGATTGAATACCTTAATTGAGCATCTTTCATGGGGGCACTTAAAAATGCTATGGGTTTTTCTGCACTATCCTCGCCTTTTTGGGTTAAGACACTCGCAAAAGAGTGTTCTGATGCAAAAGCATAAATGTAGAAAGGTTTGGAATAGTCTGGACTTATGAGGACTGGGGCCCTAGAAATGGCATATTTTATGTTTTGAAATGCCACTTTACTTTCCTCATTCCATTTTACATCCACATCTTTCTTGAGCATCTTGTTTAAAGGTTTGGCTATCTCAGCAAAGCTAGAGATAAACTTCCTCACAAAATTAACCTGCCCAAAGAAAGATCTCAATTCTTTTTTACTACTCAGGAGAGGTAAGTTTTGGATAGCTTGTATCCATTCTAGGTCGATGGATATGCCCTATTTTGAAATGATATGACCAAGCAATTTTCCTTCTGTAACTCCGAAAATGCACTTTTTGGGATTTAAGGAAATTCCATGTTCTCTGCATCTTTGAAGCACTTTCTTTAAATATTTGACATGGTCCTCTCTATTTTTCGAGAATACTAGGATATCATCCACATACACGATGATACATTTGCCTATGAGCCCTTTGAATGCATAATCCATGGCACGTTGAAAAGTTGCACCAACATTCAACAGTCCGAACGACATTCTATTATATGCAAATGTCCCCCACTTGGTGGTGAAGGTTGTTTTCATCCTGTCATCTGGATGAATAAGAACTTGGTTGTATCCAGAATACCCATCAAGAAAGGACATCATTTTCGATCCATTTACCGTTTGCAGAATTTCATCAATTGAAGGCAATGGATAATTATCCTTTTGAGAGGATTTATTAAGATTTCGAAAATCTATGCACAGCCTAATCTCTCCACTCTTTTTCCTTACTAGGACGAGGTTAGCAACCCAAGTTGAGTGCCTAAAAGGAAAAATTATTTTCGCTTCCAATAATCTTTTAACCTCCTTTTCGATCAAAGGCTCCAATAGCGGGTTAACAACTCGCTGTCTTTGCCTAAAAGGCTTGAGTCTGGCTTCAAAGGGATGGTATGTGTGATAATTTCTTGGTTGTATGTCTTCAGCTCATTGTAATTCCTTGCAATGCAATCTATGTAATGCTTCAATGCCTGCATTATGTCGCTCCTTTCTTCATTTGTACATGCCTTTGCAATGTACACCTCCTTTGGATTGTCTGCACCCCCTAGATTAATTAGATCACATGCATCTTTAGGGAGTGGGACCCTTTTTCATTTTTTAGTCTTGCATCCCATGTCGAACATTTTTTCCAATGAAACCACGTCTTTAGGAATTTTGTTGGATTGATACGCAATTTCAATTTCATTTTTTGCTTCATCTTGCCATCTCTGTTCCTTATCAATCACCTGATTTTCAAAAATACCTGAGTTCGTGACAAATTTGTAGATGTGTCTGTCACTTTCAAAAACCTGGAAATTCTTGACATTGTCGGGTATTGATGGACAAGGAACTAATTCAATGGAAAACTTTTTACACCTTTTTACATCAACCGGGTTTAACATGCCCGCGATGGCTGCAAGAGAGTCTACTATTCGATTTCCTTTCCTAGAAATAAGGGCTATATTGAATGCATCAAACTCCTCAATGAGGTCCATAACCCTAGTTCTATAAAGGCTTAGTCTTCTGTCACGGCATGTATATTGTCCTTTGATTTGCTTGACTACCAACTCAGAATCTCCCAAAACCTTCACCCATTTGACTTGTTTGCTCAATGCTAGACGTAAACCAAATATCAATGCTTCATATTCTGCCACATTGTTCATGCAAGGAAATTGTAGTCTGTAGGTAGCCAATAATGGTTTACCTCCTGGGCCAGTGAGCTCGAATCCAACTCCTGCTCCCTATCTAGATTTTGATCCATCGAACCTGAGCAACCATGTGCAATCATTCTCCTCAGAAGAGCCACTATGACATATTTCCCTTTTAGGCTCTTCAGTAGCTTCCTCAACATCAAGCGCATAAACCCACAGTTACGCTCAGAAAATTGAACTTCATTCGGCTTGTTAAATTTTGTTATAATTTCTTTGAGCATCGGTTCATTTTCCACTCTGATTTGGTTTGCAATTCCTTTCCATGATAGCCACATATGTGAGCAGTTTGTTGAAAAATAGCCATTTAGAGTTTTCATCCAATCCCTCGCAAGTAACATTCCATACCTACTTGGGATATTAACCACCAGAATGTCTACAACCTGCTGGACCCTCGGTTCAGAATTTAATTGAATATTGACATCATATAAGGTCCCTACCACATTTACCTCTGAATGGTCTAATTGCAAGACCGTACATTTGGATGAAACAGGTTGCAGACCTAGCATTTTACATATTTTTGAAGGCATGAGGTTGCTCATGGCACCTGTGTCCACAAAATAGTTATGCAAATTCTTACCTGCAATTCTCAGAGTTAGTAAGAATGGTGGGACATCCCTTCTCTCCTTTCGCAAAATCAGATGGGACTCAACTCCCTTTTCCTTCCACATTTGATCAGGTGAGTTCAAAGCTTTTATCAACGCCTCCTTTTGGCCAGGTAATCTAGCCGCGTCCAAAAATGAAAGGCTAGATTTGACTTCTTTAAATTCTCCACTATGTCATAATTTGGTTTTTCGAATTTGAATGTCTTCTGCACGTCATTAGACATTTCTCTTCTAAGTGGAGGAGGAGGATTATTATTCGCCTTAGTATCAGGAGGAAGAATGGAATTGTTTGGAGGTTTTGATGAGGTTTTAGGGGCTTTAGATTTACTTCTCAGATGGTATCCATGATTCCCCTTTCTAAACTCTCGAAACGCTTGCACCTCCTGTTCCAAAATTTCATCTTCTTCTTCCTCACTTTCACCTTCTTGATGATATACAGTTTCCATCACCATAATATTATCATCTTGATGTTGTGATGGACCCTCATTTGATACCAGTTCCAAATCATCAACTTGTGCCTGAAAACAATGAGTGTATCTAGCAATTTCAGGACAATTCCTCTCATTGTGTTCTTTCGTGTTGTGCAACCTGCACCCCCTTTCCCATGCCAAATCTGAAATATTCAAAATATAATTGGATTGGCTCAGTCCTACAGAAGTATCTAGTTGATTAGCAATGGGAGCGAGAACTCCCCCATTGTTTGGCTTAGTGTTCTAGTGCCTCCCTCTATTGTTAAAATTTTTATTTGGGTGAGGGGCATGGGACTCATACTTCTGCTGTTGAACCCTATCATTGCTCAATTTATGAACTAATTTCTTGAGCTCTTCGACTTCTGAATAAATCTCCTTTGGTGGAATCACATTCTTTGTTAACCCCCGTTGGATTCGCATAATTGATGGGGTCTTGATTCAACACTTGGGTTGGGTTCTGAGGAATTTGATTCTTGTATGGATTGACACTTTGAATCGGGGTTGGATTTGTAAAAGGAACTATGGCCTGAGGATTGACTTGGCTAGTTCCTTGCATAGTTGATTGATTGTTCTGCAAAAATGCAGGGACGAGTGGAATGGATGTGATTGGTTGGATTGGAATGGGTGCATATGCAGGTGCTGGTGGATACGGCTGCTAATATGTTAAGGCGTTCATGCTTGGAATTTGAGGTGCCATGACTTGACTTGCCAAGGGAGCTTGACCATATGGAGCATACTATCCCACCATAGGCATCTGGGTAAACCCGTAGCCTTGTGGTGTCATTTTTTGCTCGATAGTCATGGCTTCATTATAGGCTAGAGCGAGCATGGTGACTTGAGGATTGCGTCTCGCAAACATGGCTATCATGGGGTCCAACGCCCCAAAATATATCTGCAAAGCCACTGTGGGATCGATGGCAAAATGCCTAATTGCTCTATTATAGCACTTTTGGAATCTCTGATTAAACATTCTAATCGGTTCCCCCTGGCCCTTTTTGCATGTAATAAACTGATTGTAAATGGTTGCGGGATCCAAGGGTGACCTAAATTGATTAACAAAGGCGTTTTCCATTTGTGTCCAAGAAGTGATTGAACCAGTTGGTAAGCATATATACCATTCATATGCTATTGGATCTAAGCTCATAGGAAAAAGTTTGCAAGCCACATCTTCATATTGAACTTGCAGCCTAATTAAACATCCCTATAGGCTTGGATATGTTCTTCTGATGTTCTTGGGCCATCTGGTTTGTATTTAGGCAAAAATATTTCAATGTTCTTGGGGATTTCATGGATATCCCCAACAATATTCAAAGGAGTATTGTTAGCTCCATACCAAGGAGCTGCTGGAGCCTGAGCCATTTGACTCAAAATCGATGAAGACAAACCTACAATAGCGAGTAGAAATATTATCGACAATAGGAACACTAGTGGCAACTGATATTACGGGCGTAGGTCCACTCGATGTTCCTGAAGAAAACAGGTCTTTTGTGACTGGTGAGCTTACAACTTGCTTGGTTTTATTCTTGGGAGTACCAGTAAGGTCATGAAAAATGGTTTATCTAGTTTTTTGGGACCCGGTCGCAATACGACGCTGTGGGTCTAGCCTACCTGATGAAACCCTCGATTATTTCAAAGAAAAACCTGCAACAAAAGAAAACAAAAGTTGCAGTTTAGCTGTTTGTGAGTTTTAAGAAAAGACTTCAAAATTAAATCAAAAGATATTATTCATGTATGAAAAAAAAATAAAGTAGACCGATTTGGTCCCTCCTTCTAGCACCAATTTGTCGAGTGGTATTTTCACCCGATTGTGAAAACACACTCTTCGATAGGATTTGGGTTCTAAATCCTCTGCTTGCAAAGAAACAATTTCTCCAAGGTTCCTGTTATATGAGCATTTTGCATCTGTGTATTAATAATCTTAAATGAAGATATTCATTTTAAATGCTTGGAACACCTTAGTGGTTGCAAGTAACTGAAAACAAGGGGCACTGTGGTTTATTTTACTATGAAATTTAATGACTATTCATTGAACCCTGATAAAGTAAATGTGATTTGATCCTCAAATGACCATGTTTGTAACTTCAAAATGTAAATTGATGAAATGCAATAGCATGAAGGAATTATTTATGGATTTTGGAGTTTTTTAATTTTTTTATTTTATTTTAAAGCCTGTAAATAAAATTGGAACTTCTGAAAATAAAATGTAGCAAGAAGAAAAATAAAATGCTAAAGAAAAGAAATTAAAATTGCATCCAGTTTGATGTTGTCTCGTTCTGGAAAAACCGAAGATGTGAGGTTTCCATGCATGCAACCTAACTTATTGAACCTGCAAACATGCACAATCCAGGTAAGTTAAGTGTTGGTCTCTGGGAATTACTGTTATTTTTCAGATTTAGACATTCGCATGAAGCAACCAAGAGAACTTGCATTAAACTTCATCTATAAGCCTAGAAATCTGAAAAAGGGAAAGATAAACATTAAAACAAGCATGCAAAAAATAACTCCTTTCTTGCCAACAAGATGCAAATTTTTGAATACTCCTGCATTAAAGATGAATCCTGTTACAATAGCAAAATTTCTGATTTTCTCAAAACCAGCAAAAGGTAGAAAACACTCCCAAGTAGGCCCAGAATGGCTTCTCGCCTTAGGCACTGCAACTCTGCTCACAGCGGTTTCCTCTGTTAACATAGCGAAAACGTGACATGTCACGAAATCGTGACATGTCGCAAAATTATGACGCTTTTCTGTTCCATACACCTTCGGCTGCAACTTGTCGTGATTTCACGACCGTTTTCGCTTCTTGCTCCTTCGCTGCAACTTGTCACGATTTCGCAATGTTTTTCTACTTCGGGCGTCTTTGCTGCATGTTGTCGCGATTTCGTGACATTTGTATGCCTCGGACCCTTTCGCTCGATTATGTCATGATTTCGTGACGCCTTTTTCATCTGTACTGCTTGAGCTTCAACCTGTCGCGATTTCGCAACGCTTTTGCCTTACGGGCATGCTTTCTCAAAAGTTGTGCGATTTTGCTACCATTTTCCACTTCATGTCTTTTCGCTTAATGTTGTCGTGATTTCGTGACCATTTTCCATTTCATGCCTTCTTTGCTACTTTTTGTCACGATTTCGTGACCGTTTTCACTTATGTACATTCTTGGCCGCAACCTATAGCGATTTCACGACGTTTTTCACTACATGCCTTCTTCCCTACTTTCTGTCATGATTTCGTGACCATTTCACACTTCATGCACCCTTGCTGATTTTCGTCACGATTTCACAACAGCTTTCTGCTTCGTGCCCTGCTTGCCGCTTCCTGTCGCAATTTCACGATGTTCTTTCTGCTTTGCCCTGTTTGACTTGTTTGATCCATGATTTTGTGACATGTCACAATTTCACTACGCCTTTCCATTTGCATTTCTCTCTCCTCTTCCAGGCCGCGACGGAGCAACATGGCGTGATTTCACGACACTTTTCATTTTCCTTTTCTCTCTCCTCTTTCGGCCGCGATGGAGTAACATGTCACGATTTCGTGACACTTTTCTATTTTTGGCAGCGACCGCACAACACGTCGCGATTTCGTGACACTTTTCTATTTTTGGCAACGACCGCACAACACGTCGCGATTTCGCGACACTTTTCTATTTTCGACCGCGACGGCGCAACATGTCGCGATTTCACGACACTTTCTACACTTGTGCATTTTTGCCCCTTTTCTTCATTTTTAGCATCTGGGTCACTAAGATTTTCCCTGAAATCCTGCAAAAATGTGGGTCCCCAATTTTGGGGTGTGTTGTGGATCAGCCACAACAAGTAGAGATGTAAAGTTCTTTGAGGATGAAGCATGGAATTGGAATTCAAAGACTGGTCAGCAAGAGCCAGTAGTTATTAAGTCTAAAGACTTGGAGGAAAATATGGTGCAACCACTTGTAGCTTCAAGCAGTAATAGTAGTGCCAGCAGTAGCATAACCTCATCATCCCGATCACCTCCACTTGCAACTAGGATCTCCAATTTGAAGACCTCATCAAATATAAGGAGCTTGCAAGATATTTATGAGGTTACCAGAATTGAAACTGATGAAGAACATTATGATTTTGCTTTATTTTTTGAGTGTGATCCAATTACTTTTGAAGAAGCAATTCAAAATAGAAAATGGATGAATGCTACGGATGATGAGATAGCAACAATCAAGAAAAATTAGACCTAGGAGCTAATGGATATCTTAGCAGGTAAGAAGACCATTAGGGTAAAATGGGTATATAAAACTAAGTTTAATACCCAAGGTGAAGTAGACAAGCATAAGGCCAAATTGGTGGCAAAAGGCTACAAGAAAAAGTCAAGAATTGACTATCATGAGGTGTACACATCAGTAGCCCGACTTGACATAGTCAGAATGATTCTGGCATTGGTAGCTCATAAGGGCTGGAATGTTTACCAAATGGATGTCAACTATGCATTCCTAAATAGAGTACTAGAAGAAGAGGTCTACATAGACCAACCACCTGGTTATGAGCTAGAATGGCAAGAATGCAAGTCCTAAAATTGAAGAGATATTTGTATGGGTTGAAGCAAGCACCTAGAGCTTGGTATAGCATAATTGATGCTTACTTTTAGGATAATGGGTTTCATTAAATGCCCATATGAGCACACTCTATATATAAAAATAAATGCATAGGGTGATATGATAATCGTCTGCTTGTATATAGATGATCAGATATATACTGGCAATAGTAGCATGATATTTGAACAATTCAGAACAACAATGAAGAATGAGTTTGAAATGATAGATTTAGGGCTGATGAAGTATTTTCTTGACATAGAAGTTGACCAATTTGCTGATCGCATCTTCATTTCTCAGGGCAATTATGCCAAGGATGTCATGAACAGGTTTAAGATGGAGGAAAGCAAACCTGCCATCACACCTATTGCCATAGGCCTGAAGTTGAGCAAAATTGATACTAGCAAAAGTGTTGATCCAACTCTCTATTAAAGGTTAGTTGGAAGCCTAATGTATTTGACTGCAACTAGGCCAAATTTGATGTTTACTATGATTTTAATCAGTAGGTTTATGGAGTCACCAAAGGACACTCATTGAAAAGCAAGCAAAATAAGTTTGTGGTATGTCAATGGAACGAGGAGCCATGGAATCCTCTATGCTAGATAAGAACAGCTTGAAATTATTGGCTACATAGATAGCAATTGGGTTGGGAGCATAGATGATTGGAAGAGCACCTATGGATATGTCTTCCATATTGGATCTGGAGTAGTTTCTTGGTCCTTGAAGAAATAACCAATTGTTGCACTATCCATTGCTGAGGCAGAGTATGTTGCTACCACCTCAGTTGCATGTCAGGCAGTTTGACTGAGAAGAGTTTTGAGTGAACTAAATCATTTGTCGAAAGCATCAAAAACCATTGTTTATGATAATAATTCTACCATAGCACTATTCAAGGATCTAGTGTTTTATGGTAGGACAAAGCACATTGATATCCGGTATCATTTCATCAGAAAGCTGGCGAAATTTAATGAGATTGAGCTACTGTTTTGTAGGTCCAAGGATCATCTAGCAAATATATTCACAAAATCTTTGAAGGAGGAAGACTTCAATAGGTTGAGGGAGATGCTCGATGTCAATTTTTTTATCAAATATAGTTTAAAGGAGGGTGTTAGAAAATTAAACCAAATTTGACACCTTTAGTAAATCCACCTACTACACCATTCATCGGATCCAGTTGCATTCGAATTAATTACTAGTAGTTGAGACTGACAATCAGTTTGGCGATTGGATGTAAACCCTAATTTTGTGTTAATTACATGTTAGAGCAATTATTGTAGCTTTCTCACCTCATCTATGAATCCCCAGCTATATACTTCTTTTGGGGTTCTATTTTTCCAATTAGAGAGATTTGAGAAAATCAGAGCAGAGTAGAGCGGAGAGCAGAAGAAAAATACAACAACATCATGTGGAGCTGAAGTGCAGCAGAAGGATAGAGCATACCCTACAAATTATTACATTTGTAGAATATTGTGGATGTATTTCCAACTCAGTGTATGTGGATGTATTTTCGGTATTAAGCAATAAATAATTATTTGCATAAATTCTAGCTTTTGTGTATTATTGTTTAACTTAGCAAAGTTAATATTTTATATTTCCTCCATTCTGCTCGAGATCCTTTGTAAATATCACGGTATAAGGTTGTGTCTTCATTCCGCATCATTTGCTTTGTATTATCTTGCGAAATAAACCTTAGGTTAATTATATTATAAAGTTGCATTTTAATGTTTGCCCTAATATTTGGTGTGGTCAGTATTCCACATTACCTTGGTCTCCAATCTGCATTTGCTCAACCCTAAATTTCATTTCGCACTATTTCCTTGGCCCATAGTGATGTCACCCAAAATATTGTACGAATTCTAAATTTGGGCCTCTCTTCTTGTTAAACCTAGCGAAAACCATTCCACTCTTGTTTCTTTGCATTTGCTCTTAGATTGAAGACTATTGCTAAAATCTGCATGCTTCCTTTGATCCTAATTGCGGATTTAATTCTTCACCTTGTGAATTTATAATCCGTTACTTCCTTCGTGTTGCTAAGTGCATATTTCATCCCGCACCTCCTCCAGTATAATTTGGTGTGGATTCCATTCCACACCCTTCCTTTGGAAAAACTTGCAGATTGAAAATAAATAATTTCGCTGCAGTTTGATTCCGCTCCAGCTCTTGTCCGCTTTAAAACTTTCAATACTAAAAAAATAATCAACTCATAATTTTGACTCCTACAAAAAAACAATATCAGGCTTATGCAACTTAATCAACTCATTAATAGCTTTTTACTGAGGGATGCTATTCAATCCCGTCACATTCCAAGATAAAACAATCATTTATGAGAGGTGAAAAGTGAGAATCAAGGGCTCTAACCAACCCTGACTCAACCAAGGACTCCCCCTAAATTTTAACTTTCTCTACATCTTTCTTCCTATGCACCTTAGAAGAGTTTTTAGGTACCCATTTTTTAAATTCTTTTGATGCAATCCCAACATAGAACTCACATTAGAACCTTTTCCACGCTCTAAATCCACCAAATTAGATAGCAGTGTATCATCTGTCACCACATCATCCTCCTAAAAAAGCATATTTTCCTAAGAAGGAATAGAAGTCTAGTTCCCCTCAATAGTCTATGTCACTTAATTCACCAAAACTGGAATAATCACATAACCAAGATACTGATCAATGCCCATCTGAGTAACAGATAGATCTCTTTGTAGATTAACCCCAGCAAGCTGATCCAAGTCATCCAAAGCATAAAATCTATTATGTAACCCATCAACTTACCTCTCATTAATGAATCTCTTCAAATATTTGCCTTTATTGTAGGACTTAACATGAATGAAATCCTCCTTATGAGTCCCACTATCCTACATTGGAGTTTTCCCCTCAACAGACCTATTAGTCTGCTTAGGATCTTTTCCTTTATCTATCCCACTATCCTGCTTAGGAGGCTAAGGCTTAGATGGCAAATTCCTAGGTAATTTTAGGTATTTTCTCTAAAGGTGTCCATATGCATGACATAAACGATATCGAAACGAAAGGGTTTCATAGTCCAACTATTGAATTCAAGAAGAATATCCAACATAAATTTCCATAGAATCTGGAAAAGGCTTATTTAAATCTATCTCAACACAAACACGGGCATAAAAAACTACCTTTTTATCCGTTGTTTGTTGAGAAGGACCCATCGGCTTCCCCAACAACAACACAATCATGTGAAGAATATCATTCCGCCAGAACTCTAGAGGTAACCAAGGGATCCGAACCCAAACCGACACCCGCAATGAAATTTCCTCCGCAGGGTTAAAGCCCACATGAAAAATTATTTACCCCCAGCATGATCCCCATATCTCCAACCAATTCCAGACTTTTTGAGCCCAAGATTCCAAAAAATTGAGAGGGACCCAAATTGCTAAAAAATTGTAAATTAAGGCATGATTAGCCGAGTACTCAACATCCTCTCCAATTGAATCTGGTTGAATCACCAGGACAGACCTATCCAGAGCCCGTTCAAGACAACCATTCACTTTTGTAGCTCTGAAAACCTTAGCCGGAACAAAGCCAACTAGGCTTGAAATCTTCAAATGCATGCCTTAAAGAAGATGGTCCGGAGCCCATGAGGACCTCTTGGAAGAACAATATGTGTTTATCATTTAAACCCTGGCCATCGTATCTCTGTCTATCTCTTTCCTTATAATCATTGTCTTGTATTCTATGCAATATTTATCTCGTATTGTCTGCAATCTCCCATCACTGTATTTTATACTGTAATTATATTTTGACTTCATATAATCTATTTTATCTAAGTTTTTGTTTGTACCAAAACACCTAAAAAGTAATTTTCTTTCATCTTTAAAAAAATAACTTTTATATTAATTATAAAATTTATTGTTTGATATAATAATAATTATAAAAATTTAATAACTATTATTATAAGTAGTACATATAAATTACTTGCATCAATCACCTTATAAAGAATGTTTTGTACAATAAATTTCAATGACACTACAATTCAAACGCCTATAATAAACCGGGGTGCAAATGAGCCGCTCTAATTTTTCATTATCACCACCTTATATTTAAAAATAAAAGAAATGTTTTGTGCAAGAAGATTCAATGACACTTCAATTCAAACGCCTATGCTAAATCTGTATGATTCTTTTTATGACAAAGATTGATGCGATTTAACTATAATATTTTAATATTATCACCAATTCCTATTATTTAAATTGATATGATTTGATGGAACTGTAAATAATGCAATTGTTCGTTGATCCCTTAAGAATTGAATGAATGATTCGTTTGATGGCGTATAATTCAAATGGTGGACTTATAAGTAAGACATAAAATAATATTTTTTCCTTTTTTTTCTCCAGAACTTCATATAATATTATTTTTGCATTAACATTATCTTTGGTGCATGCAACAATATAGCCCTTAAAAGATAAAGGGGAAGCTGAGTGACTTTAATTAAAAAAAATTGCCTCGAGCCCAAAATAGGAGCTAAGGAGACCTAAAAATTTGTGTGGGGAAGACAAAAATCTACCATGCCTTAGGAGCTAGAGAGACCTAACAATAAAATAATGTTATAAACATTTACGCGCGTTATTGAAGAATTGGGATTTTTTTAAAAGCCAGGCCGCAGTTCATTATAGAAAAAAACTCATTAGAGAAACACCATGTCAGATTGGTTTTTGCCATCTTGGAGTCTTATGGCCTTTGGAGCAGGCCAAACATTAGATATGGTTTCATCTGGGTAGACCAGTTGACAACCAATACTTAATAGTAGGAATGACAACAGTGAAAAGAATATTTAACTATAACTATAAACAGACTAAAATATATTTTAAACCATCATTCAGGAATATAGAAGAGGCTATGTAGAGCCAAACTCATATAACATAAACATTAAGATAGTATTTAAGCTTAATTGATTGGCCAGGATCATGATTTATTGTAAATTAAATGTCAAAAACTAAATATTTTAAAACTTGAAAATTAATCTAATACAAAATAACTTCTTACTTTTTAAAAACTAATTATATTTAAATTTTATAATTAATAAATATATACTTGATCTATTCGTTAAATGCATATAGACTTACCTCTCTTCGTAACCTTAAGATGCTCTACTTAATCCTTTTTAAAAGTGCAGAACAACCTTTTGAGATAGTTGTGCACCCAAGACACTCCATTAGAATTACTAATTTAAACTATGTTTCTAAACATAATGTTTTATTATATATTATTTAAACCTGAAAAATTTATATATTATTTAAACAAGGTAGAAACTTTATCATAGAAATGTGGGCTCTGAAAAAGAGATGTTTATTGTCTGTCAGGATAATAACATCGAGTTGGTAAAGATGAACGAGCGTTACGAAAATCTGAGTCGTCTATGCAGGTAATAAGCGATTTAATAGCCTATTTTTGTCGATATAAATAAAGAGGAAAAAATAAATAAATTGAAGTACATCATGGTTACATGGATTCATACTAATCCAGTTGTTTTGATTTGCAGACAAATGAATGGTAAAGAGTTGGAAGGCATAGAGTTGAAAGAGCTAGAAGGGCTAGAAGATGGACTAGAACGAGGACTCAAACGCATTAGATCAATTAAGGCAAAGCATATAAGTTTGTTTTTTTAATATACTGTTCTTTAAAGTTCAAAAAGCAAAACGTTTATTTTTTATTTTTTATTTAAAGATCACAATTGGCGTATCATTATTCTCATTTAAGATAGAGCATGTGATGCCATTCTTTTGCAGGGTGAAATGCTTTTGATGCAAATGGATGAGCGCACTCAAAAGGTTATACCCTAACGGTATTCTTTTCTTTCAATGCTTAGGTCAGATAGATTAAGAATGGTATAGAGACTTTAGAGAGAGGGGAGCAAGTCTGGAGAGAAAGACTAAGAGTTAAGAAGTTTACACTGACTTTAACTTAGCTGTGGCCAGGAAATGCAACAATTAGAGGAAAATAGTAAGTTGCATCCACAGGTGAGGCAGGTATGAGGACGTTTAGTATGAGAATGAGCTTATTTCAATCGCAAATTATGTTAATGCGTTCTTGTGCTTAATAAAAGTTGATTCATGATTCCCAGATACCAATAACAGCATTCATCAAAGAACGAACTGGTGAAGACAACGAGACTTCCTTACAGTTAAGGTATATATATTTTCGAACATAGCCAAATGCCAAGGCTCTTAAAATGATAGATTGTAAAACTTGAGATGGTGGATGGATAAGATTATCATGCTTTTGATATTTATTATATCCATGCTTATTATTTTACAACAACATGGGAGGTTACAGGTTATGATATTTGAACCAGCCGATGAGGAGATGCCCTCAATGGGTGTGGTATCAACTTCATTTATTTCTGTCTTGACATTAAGTCGGATAAATGAGAACAGAAAAAATAGTGGGGACTTGCCTTTGAATCCAGGAAAGGAAACCCCAAACGTTATCTTCAGCTAGTCCTTCAGTGTCTCAAAGGATATGCTCAAGTAATGTACTTATTTATATATATATATTATATAGGAATTAATATACTCTTCTCTATGTTTATATGAATTAATATATTGTAATATATGTTTTTTTTTTTTTTTTTTTTTATAAATGAATGTTGGGTGGAATTAATACCAGGATCATATGATTCAAAGAATATTTTTGTTAAATATTAAAATATATTATCTACCAATAAGTTATTTAGTTCAGATTTAATAGCTTGTGTTTTTTATGAAACATATTTGTCAACGATTTTATCTTTTATTTTATTAAATTTTATATTTTTAGTTAAATGTTTTTATCAATAATGGATAGATATTTAGAATAATTTTATTGTTGATTTAGTTTTTTAAATCCGTTTTTTAATAATAGTAATAATAATTTATGAATTCTTTCCATTAAAATATATTTTTATTAATTTTGTTCATGTAAGAAGTGCTTCAGAATCTTTGAAGTTCGATTTGAATGTAAGGAGAAATTTACTTTTAATATTTTGAAAGCATGCTAGTGTTCTTAGGGTTTTCTCTTGAAATACGATTAAATTTAATGTTGATAAATTCAACTTCTAGATATTTATATTTTACTCTGGATTGATGTAATTACTTTGTGCAAACTCCATTTTTATAAATGACCCTTACATGTATATTCAAATCATGTAATGAGGATGCTACCATGTTTTTTCTACACCCCCTTTTATGGTATTCACCATACTTATAAACACTCAAAAGAGAGTCAATATTTAGCTTTGAAACAACTAAATTAATATTTTATCAACTCTTCCAATATCGAATGAATAGCCTAACATGTTCTCACAATATTTAAAAGGTAATACAAATAATAGAAGCAAAATGAATTTAAAAAGGAATTAAATGATTTAATGTTTTTACATCCTTGTCAAGCAAAGCATACCTAAAATTCTCATGATATCATCCTTCATACAAACTATAATTGGTAAGAATTTTCTCTAAATTGCTAACCAAAGGAATCCAAGGCCTTATGGAGGGGTTTAGGTAATTAATATTCTTCTAAAGAAAATACTTGGGAATAAAATATCCTAACTTTTTAAAGCTTTAGCCTAACATGATTGAATATCTACTATCCTTGATATGCTTTAAATCAACTTATCTATTCTTTAAAATGGAAGAATAGAACTTTGAAGCATTTGTTAGATCTCTTCTATTGCTTGTTCGCATCTCTTTTTCAGTCAAATTCTAAATGGAAATTCAAGTCTTTAGATTATTACACATATCAATGTAATTTTTTACTTTTGAAACTAGACAAAGGCAAAAGAGGCCTCGGGCAATGGTTACCACTGTAAATCAAGAAAAAGAAGATAATAATTCAACCAAGCATGAGACCAAAAATAAGCATAATTTGCTTTATTAATAAAACTTCTAATATGATTTTTAGTTAGTTATATACTCTTTATCTTTACTACTAAACTCATAAAAAATTACTTTTAAAATGTTATCCCACCAATATCCTTTCATATCAAATCATATCTTATTTAAAAAGGAAGAATGTGAACATCTCCTAACATAATTTCCAAATAAAATAATTTTGAATCTTGGTCAAATTTAGCGGTTATTTCTATGTCTGATCATGACAATGATATCATAGACATGCATAGAGTACAATGTATTCTATGTATGTGGTAATATATAACTGTGTGTGTTTCTATTAAGATATTAAAATATCAAAATATATTATTTATTATTATGTCAAGTAGTTGGAATCCTTGGATGTGCCATTGCTGAATTTCCCTCTATTTACGTAGGATTTCCTTTGTTCAAATAAAGGATCAAAGAAGAACTATGGAAACCTCTTTTGGAAAGGGTGTAAAAAAATTGGGAGGATGGAAGGGAGAACTTCTAAGTCAAGCAAAAAATGTCCAGCTACTCAAATATACCCCATTATGCTTTCTTTCTATTTTTAAAATCCTAAGGAAAATAACTCAAAAATTAAAACAATTTAAAAAAAAAATATTACGGTAGGGGCAGAGGATAAAAAGAGATTTCATCTCATTTTCTAGGACTAGGTGCGCACCATGAAAAGTTCAAGAGGCCTTGGGTTGAGAAATATTAAACATATGAACAAAGCATTACTGACAAAACCGAGCTAGAGTCTAGTTTCTCAAGATAACAATGGATGGACCCATATTATATTTTCTAAATACTTGAATAGCGGATTAAGCTTTGTGGAAGATCAAAACCCCCTTCATGGCTCAGCCTTTTGGAATAATATTGTTAAAATAAAAAATATTCATCAAAAAGGTCTTAAATGGAGATTAGGCAATGGAAAGTGTATTGACTTCTAGGAAGACCCATGGCTTGAGGACGTTCCTGTCATGAATATTCCTTATTTTGCTATCTTAAGGCCTATATTTTCTTAGTACTTAGGTCCCAAAGTGGTAGAATATATTTAAGAATTCGATGGTATTAAGAAATAAAAAATATATTTTGAGGTTTATCCAAACTCAAGGAGTGGAGATTCCCTTGAAAACCCATGATCTCACATTAAAATCTCAAGTTGTTAGGAACTCCATCTGTGTGGACTCATTAATATAGAAAAAAGAGAAGAGTGACATATTTTTGGTGAAGTCTACTTACTACCTTACTACTAATGAGAATGTTTGTTGGTTTCCTTATAGTTTAGTCTAGTTCAAGGAACTTACCCCCAATGTTAATTTTTTCCTTTGGCTTACCCTTTAAAACAAAATTTTGTATTAAAGTTAATTTTTTTACATTGGTCATTGTCTCCCTTCCTTACCCCCAAATATTGTATCCTCTAGAAGCTTTGCCTCCATAATTTCTTTTGGAATTTGGGAAATAAAGGAACTATTGGACCTTTAAAGATTGTTCTTCAAACACATCTTTCATGGGTTTCATACTTATTAGCACTATAGTTGAAAATATATTGGTTATCCCTTTCCCCCTCTAATGTTACCTCTTTTGAGGCTTCTCTCTCTACTATCCTAGGGTTACTCATTGGGGTCTTTGGTCCCAATCCTCATGCTGGCTCGAGTAGGTTGAAAACCAAATGGAGCTCTTGAAAGCATGAGATTTCAAAAGATAGAAATACTAATGTGATGCATTCAAGATCAAACAAACGCTTAAGTCCTAAAATGTGAAACACATGAAATGAAAGAAGCAAATTGAACGGAGACAAAAGAAATTAGAGAAAGCACAGCCCTTTTATTCAACTCTCTTAATCTCGGTTACAAAGGCGCCTCCTCCCTTTTCAGGGGCTAGGAGCGTTAAATGGATCTTGATTACAATCTTGACTTAGTCTTCTTCCTTCCGCGTGCCCACGTTTGAAATGGGCGGGCCAAAGTGTTGCCGTCGCTTGCATTGATGAACCCTTGATTCTTGCTACTCTTCCTGCGTTCAAAGACACAACAAGTCGTTAGTAGCACCTGTGACAAAAGATAAAGCGTTTGATCCTAAGACCGATGGAAGATGCATGCATAAGATTAGCTAAATCAGTAAGTAAAATAGTTCCAAATAACCTGCAAATCTGAAATAAACCAGAGAACATTACCAGAGGACCGCTGTCATCAAAACAATCGGGCAAAACTCCGTCGATTCGCCTTCAACTGTAATTCATCCCTGGGCAGGACGAATTCTGCTGTAATTCGTCCCCGGGTAGGACGAATTCGCCTGTGACAAAGTGCCGAAGTAAAGCCATCCAAATGTCACATCTCGGGATCTCCAAAACACCTGCAAACATGGGGGTTAGCTAATTGGGGGCATTTTGGGATGACCCAGATGGTCGGTTTTCCCCAATTTAGCCTCCATCACCAAGAATTTGATGTCGCTACCTGCAAGTTAGTGAAGACAACAAAAACGACAAAAGATGACAATATTTGATCAAAACATGCTGAAATCGAAATTGTAAACTATCTAAACAACATAAAATGGAATGGAATATAAACAAGTGACAAAAGAACAAATTAAAATGACACTAAGAAGTGTGGGGCGCCCGGTGGGCCGCCCACCGTTAGAACCTGACTTCGGCACCAATCCACTTGGGATGGGCCCAAAATCTCTTATAACTGGTTGTCGGCGAATGGGTGGGGTAATGTGGTCAAGTGTCAGATTTTGGATCCGGATTCACGCTTCCAATGCCCACCCAATGACCTCCTTTGCGAAAGAGATCAAGGATGTAGAAGATATGAATCACAAAAGGGCTAAGGCGCAATATCAATTGGGCAGCACTTCGTTGCTTGAAAATGCTTCCCACCTTCCTTTTTTTGGGTGAGAAAGTTCACCATTTTATAGACCCAAGGGGTCTCTTTTGGATGGGCATGCAGGGGTGCCACATGGCGGCTATGCCTTCCCAAGAGGGAGGAGACTCCTCTCTGACTCGGGCTTCCATAACTACCCTTGTGACAGTCCTCTAACGGCCAATCTACCCACCTACACGTGCATGCAAGGCAGGAGGCATTAATGGACTGCCCCTGGCTGCCACTTGTCAAGATTTTTCTTTTTGCCCGTTGAACCCAGAATTCGTCCTACCTAGGAGCGAATTCAGAATTCGTCCCTGGGTGGGGCGAATCCCATTTTGAATTCGTCTCAGGGTGAGACAGATTCTGAGCAAAGTGCCTAGAGGGTGCCAAATTGATCCCTGACTTCCCAAAATTGTTGTAAAAGTGGTTAGGACCACTGTTTAACCTCTGAGGGCTGCCCTGGGGGCTGTGTGTGTCAATGCGATCAGTGTTTGCAGTCACATAATCGGATTGGTGCTGTTTTGGTGTCTATAGATGCCCCTTTTTGGGATGCGTTGTGCATGGCGCAGCGTCGAGCAAAAATAGATAACCAAAGCACTAATGATTAGGGTTTCTTAGTAACCTAACCAACTCTTGATGCCCCAAGCATGGAAAGGGCATGCATTCTTGAATCCTTGCTTCTAACGAGCTAAGGAATTTGATTTCAAGTATTAACCTATTTTGGTGAGGTGTGACTTGAGCTTGGACATTGATCAGTCATGAATAGGCAAAGGGCGCAACCTTTTGTCCATGGGGGAACCTTGTGTTCATGCTTCAGGAATGCCAAGTGATTGATCAGCTTGTGATTATTGCTTGTTTACTACCCCAAGCAGGAGCGTAATTGTCTTTGTCAATGATCCTTTGAATGCATGCCATTTTCCATGATTGGGTGTGTGTTTGTTGATTGGTGACTAAGTGTGACTACCCCCTCAAGCGACGAATCGATGAGGGAATGACCTTCATGAGAAAAGCGACGAGTCGCTTGACCCAAGATGACTTGTGCAAGGGTGCCTTTAGATGGTTTAGCGTTAAGTATGTGCAATTTTTTGACATTTAAACCTATTTTTGGTGGGTGGTAACCCTTTTTGCGATGCTTCTTGGAGCTGAAACTGGCAAAAATCCTTCCTTCCGTGGAGCGGTCCGGCTATGGTAGCCTTCTTAGGGAGTAGGATAGTGACAATTTATAACCCCGACATCTATTTTTTATGCCAATAATGTCAAGTGAAAGAACGCTCTTCGTCCGGCAATGTTATTGCTATTTTTTGTGTGGGTTTTTTTCCTTTTTGCTTTGTTATGCCATTTAGGGATGAAATTCTCAAAAATCTGACCTTCGGTGGAGCGGTCCGGCTATGGTAGCCTTCTTAGGGAGTAGGATAATGACAATGTAAACCCCGACATCATTTTTGCTATGCCAATATGTTAAGTGCAAGAGCACTTGTGTCCGGAAATTTTTATTGCTGTGTGTTTGTTTTGCATTTTTTTTGTTTGTTTTTGTTGTTTTTTTTTTTGAACCATTGGATTAATGTATGTCCTTGAGTGGTCTGGTGTTTGGATTAGGATAGTGATATATGTGCGATTTTATTTTGTTTATGCACATGTGATGATTTGATTTTATGCATGATGGTTGATGAATATGGATTTATGCATGTTTATTTATTTTGATGGATGCATATGTTATGATGAATGCAAATGTTTTTGATTTATATGTGATATGCAAAATGAAATGGATGAATGGAATTTGTGATGGTTGGTTAGGGCACCATAGACTATTCAGACTGTATGGTTTTTTTTTTTTTGATGGTAAAGGATGACAAGTTGGTTTCGAAATGTAGTTAAGGTTTCCTGAGATTCAGATGTTTTAACTGTCTAGCCATGACTGTACTTTCATCTCACAAGACTTTTGACCAAGGTATGAATCGGACTTGCTTTTGACCAAGTTATTTCACATCCTTGTGTGTGTAATTGAGTTCGTTTATGTGGTATTTGTCAGGATACCGCCAGTGCCAGATAGGCTATCAACCAAACCTGTATTGAGGATCACCTAATTAGCTCCACTAACTCCTTTGTTGTATTTAGTCAGATTAATCTACGGTGCAATCTAGGATACCATAAGCTAGCTCATCCACATGCAAACATTGATCTGCACACAAGTTAATGCGATAGATATATCGTCATGCGGGAGGTTTGCCACGAGTGACCGATAGGCTATCAACCAAACCGGTACTGCGGTTTGCCTCATGACCTGTCGGAATGCTGAGAGTTCCAGGGATTCAAGTTCAACTCCCTTCTTTTCTTCAATTGTAAGGGGATACTTGCTCTTTTGTAGTGATAAAAATCACTGTTTATTTTTGTTTTATTTGTTTTTCGTTTGAGCAAGGGATTGGGATATGAAGTGACGAGAATCACTGTTGTTTGTGCCTTTTTATGTGTGCACTTTGGGATATCGAATTTTGGAATTTTGACTTTTGCAAATTTTTGATGTTTTGCAACTTTTGAGAACTTGGGATTCTTGGGGAATTGGGTAGGGAGGATGCTTGTCCTTTTGCCAACTCTCAGCATTCTTTGGGGTCATTCGCATAGGGGGATGAGCAAGATAACCGTTTCGCTTATGGTGACCTGGATTGCTTTGCAGGGTTCATCTTTCGTTCACACAACTTGGGAATTTTGTTATATGTTTTAATTTGTGTTGGGATGCTACATAACAAGGTGTCATCCAAGTAGAATTCTACCTGTGTAAAATCTGTCTGACTTGGTAAAGTATGTGGCTAGATAGCTAATGACGACTGAATGACGAAAACTCCTGATACATTAGAAGACCACTGGTTATAGTATTGCGGAAAGATGGATAGCTCATTATTTTGATGGATTGTTTATATAGCGGAGATATATGGAATGAAGATGGATTTTGTCACGTAACGACAGTCTATGGTGCCTTGACCTGTATGACCACAAATATGCAAATGTATGGATGTGATGCTTAATGCAGCTATTATTTTTGTGTTTTTGATTGATTGATCTTGGTGAGTGTGAAAATGAGATGTAAAAGAGATTTTTAATTTTTTTATGATTTATGCATGGCGATGAGATGCAAGTTTTGTTGTTTTTGATGATTTTATTTTTCTTTTGACCAAGCGATTGCGGGAATCCTTGGAGCTTTTTGGGGTTGACCAAGAGATTGCGATAATCCTTGGAGCTTTTTGGTTTGACCAAGCGATTGATGGAATCCTTGGAGCATTTTGGTTTAGCATTTTGGTTTGACCAAGCGATTTTATGAATCCTTGGAGCATTTTGGTTTGACCAAGCGATTTTAGGAATCCTTGGAGCATTTGGTAATTTGGGAATCCTTGGAGCATTTTGGTTTGACCAAGTGATTGTGGGAATCCTTGGAGCATTTTGGTTTGACCAAGTGATTGCGGGTGGGAATCCTTGGAGCATTTTGGTTTGACCAAGTGATTTTGGGAATCCTTGGAGCATTTTGGTTTGACCAAGCGATTTTGGGAATCCTTGGAGCATTTTGGTTTGACCAAGCGATTTTGGGAATCCTTGGAGCATTTTGGGATTGGCTGCTCTAGATATGGAATGGTCACAAATGACTGATGTTCAAGGGTTCTAATTCCTTGACTCCATCAAGAGAGGCTAGCCGGTATGTTCCAGGTCCTATTTTGCTATCAATTACATATGGACCTAACCAATTTGCCGTGAACTTGTCCCTGAGATGGGGCGGCAAACTAGAGTTCTGTTGGTTTTCCTTTAAGACCAAGTCACCAATCCGAAAGTCCCTTAGGTGAACTTTCATGTTGTATGCTTTCTTCAGCCGCTCTTGATAGATACGTAAATGCTCGAGAGCATTGACGCGTCGTTCATCGAGCAACGTAAGCTGGTCTAACCGGTCTTGCCATGCAGTGTCATCATCGATGAACTCTTGCATTGATATGCGCAGGGAGGGAATTTCCAACTCAAGAGGCATGACAGCCTCGGAGCCATACACAAGCGAAAATGGAGTTGCCCCAGTGGGTGTCCGAATGCTAGTGCGATAAGCCCACAGGGCAAGTGGGATCTTAATGTGCCAATCCTTATGACTGTCTGCGACTGTATTTTTAAGGATAGCAACTAGCATTTTGTTTGACGCCTCTGCTTGCCCATTTGCCTACGGATAATAGGGTGTCGAAAAACTATGCTGAATTTTGTACTTTGTGGTCAAAGCACGCACATCTTTGTTCTTGAATGACTTCCCATTATCCGAGATTAGCTTGGATGGAATACCAAAATGACATATGATGTTATGCAAAATGAACTCCGCAATGCGGGGTCCAGTCGTAGAGGTTAGCGAAACCGCTTCCACCCACTTGGTGAAATACTCTATGGCCGTTATGATAAATGTATGATGGTTGGATGATGCAGGGGAGATCTTTTCGATGAGATCTAAGCCCCACTGCAAAAATGGCCAAACCGATTGGATCGGCTGCAAGGCCTGGGAAGGTACGTGTGTCAAATTGGCATGATGTTGACACTTCACGCACTTCCTCACATATGCGCAACAATCTCGCTCTAAAGATGGCCAATAGTAGCCCATGCGAAGAATGCGCTTGGCGATGGCCATACCACTGAAATGGCCACCACACGTACCATCGTGTGCTTGGGCGATTGCCCAAGTGGACTCTTGCTGGTCCAAACATCGAAGGAGGATCCCTTCATAACTACGATGGTACAAAATGTCTCCTAACAAGACATGCTTTGCCGCTTTCTATTTGAATGCTCATTTTGTGATGGGCGTCAATCCAAGTGGGAGGTTACCTAGCTTGAGGTAGTCCCGGAGGGGTGAATACCAATCCTGCTGATCAGAAGCCTCGACGGTATGAACAGCCAATCCCTCTTGAAGTTCATCCCTAACGAAAGCTGAGCGGGAAAGAACTTGTAAGAATAGCGTAGTGTTGCTATTAAGGGGAGTAGGGGAGAACAAGGCCCCCCAGTTGGCGTGCTTCAAACAGTCATGGATTCGAGAGAACCGATCCTGAGGTGGTTCAATCTGGATCATGTGGATTCCTGGCGTTAAATCGGAGCTTGCACGCTCCATCGTGGATTGCGATAATGTTTTGACTTGAATGGTTGTCATATCACCAGAAAGATCTTGCGGGATTAGTGACCCCAAAGAGGCCATAGTGTCCACAAAATGATTCGATGACCGAGGGAGTGCCTCGATGTCGTACCATTCAAGCTTTGCCAGGAATTTGTCCACAAGGGCTTTGTAGGCCTGCAGAACTGGGCATTTGCATTGGTATATCCCCTTGACTTGGTTGACGATTAACAACGAATCACCAAAGATGTTCAATCATTTAATGTTCATGGTGATTGTTGTCTGAAGACCTATGAGCAAGGCTTCATACTCTGCGTTGTTGTTGGTGCACGAGAAATTTAATTTAAATGATAGGGGCATTGGAGCGCCCTACGGTGTGAAGAATACTATTCCCGTGCCACCACCTTGCTCACATTTAGAACCATCAAAAAATAGGGTTATGTCAGCCTGTGACTCAGGCTCATCAGAATCTGGTGATTCTGAGACATGGAAGACCCCATCATCGGGTAGTTCTATGACTAGAGGCTGATCGTCTTCAAGAGGAGCCTCTGCTAGTTGATCGGCTATGACTTGTCCTTTGATAGATTTTTGTCCAATAAACTCTATGTCAAATTCCATCAACAACATGATCCATTTCACCGTGCGGCTACTATGATAAGTACGACTCATCATGTATCGCAATGGATTCTCCTTAGACACAACATACGTCTTGTTGCTCAGCATGTAGTGGCACAGCTTTTTAGTAGCAAACACCACTGCCAAGCAGAGCTTTTCAACGTATGCATAGTTAAGTTCATAACTGACCAGGGTGCGGCTAAGATAGTATGTAGCCTTTTCTTTGTGAAGTTCATTTTTCTGGGACAGCATGGCGCCCAATGCCACCTCAGTAGCTGAGATGTATAGGTAGAACGACACTCCTGGTCTAGGTGGTGCCAATACTGGCGGCGAAGCCAAGTATTGTTTGATGTCGTCAAAGGCTGACTGGCACTCGTCATCCCAGTGGAATGCGACCCCCTTGTGCAATAATTTGTTCATGGGTCGACACTTGTCCGATAACTGCGCTATGAAGCGCTTGATCGACGCGACCTTACCCTACAGACTTCTGAGCTGCTTGATGGTAGTTGGGGGAGGCATTTCAAGGATTGCCTTGACTTTGTTGGGGTCCACCTCGATGCCTCATTTTGAGACTATAAAACCCAAGAGCTTTCCAGATGTGATGCCAAAAATGCACTTCTTGGGATTCAGTCTAACTTTATGCTCCATGAGGCGATCGAGGATCTTGCTTAAGTCACCGAGATGATTTGGGCATAAGAGAGACTTGGCCAACAAATCATCCATGTAATCTTCCAAAGTTTTATGCATGTAATCATGGAAGATGTACGTCATGGCACGTTGGTAGGTGGCGCCAGCATTTTTAAGGCCAAAAGGCATGACCTTGTAACAAAATGTCCCCCAAGGCATTGTGAATGCCATTTTTAGTTGGTCCTCGGGATTGATACGAATCTGATTGTATCCCGAGAAACCATCCATGAGGGATAGCATTTCGTGGCCCGCTGTAGCGTCTACCAATGCGTCGATGCTAGGCAAGGGAAAATCATCCTTAGGACTCGCTTTGTTGAGATCACGAAAATCAGTGCATATGCGAATCCTCCCATCAGGCTTCTTGACGGGCACCATGTTGGACAGCCATGGCGGATAATCCATGCAGATGACAAATTGTGCATCCAACAGTTTTTGCAATTCATCTTTGACCATCAGGGCCACTGTTGGATGCATCTTGCGTAGTTTTTGCTTAACAGGCTTGACTGTCGGATCAAGCGTTAAATTATGCGTGACTAGCTATGGGTCTAGCCCCGGCATGTCTCTGTATGACCATGCAAAAACCTCCTTCTTCTCTTTGAGAAGGGCAATGTAGTCGGCTTGCTCTTCGGGAGATAAACTTACCCCCAGCTTGATAATCTGTGGATTCATTGGATCTGAGCCGATGTCTACGTCAGTCGTCTCCTCGATCGACATGTGGGATCCGTCCTCCAACTGGTGTGGAGTTGGGATCAAATGGATATCATTTGCTGAGTTAAGATCATCGTTAGGAACCTCAGGTTCCTCGTCAGCATGGAAGATATCCTGAGTTGGCCCAGGGGTAAAATGAAACATTTAATCGAAAGGCCAGTACTCAGATGGGGATGGAGGGGAATTGGCATGGTCCTAGTCTATGGCACCTATGTCTAGATACAATGACTTTGTCGGATCGGCCGGATTGTGGATGGGTGCGGTTAAATCAATGGAGATCATGTTGATGGAATGATTTTGGTCTCCATGACCGTAGGTGTGGTTACTCGGACATCTCAGATGTTCTCTATGCTCTGGATCTGGCTCTAGAGGGATGGGCATGAATGGATCATCCCTATGTGCAGAGAGGATGACAGGGTCTTCCCTCGGCACTGATGTCATTATAGGGTCTCGGGGTGGACGGTGCTCATCGTAAACTTGGAGCCATGGATCCAACACTTGGTCCCACCTGCTGGGTCTACGTACCACTCATGCCCATGCAGTATGCCCATCTGATCAAGTAGGTCATTAATCTCCAAGGGGCACCGATGCTGCATCTGTCGCATGTGATTAAGGTATGCCATTTCTGTTTCATCTTCGTAATCACTATCGGAGATCCAACCTCCTGTATTAGCTCCGACCGCTTGCGGTATTGAGGGCTCGCCTTGCTCAAGCAAATTTATCTGGCCCCACTGTGGTTGTGCCACTCTCCATGGGGGGACCTGATTCTCTTGACGTATCACTGGCTCGGCTGGAGCCTCTAGAGGAAACATTGTCAAAATATTTTTGTGATAGTCGTCCATAGGAATCACTTGCGAGTGATTGTAATCTGAGTCGAAGGAGTCGTATGATGTTGGCTCATAGTCTGACTCATCCTTCGAAGATCCTTCTTGATACTGTGGAGATCTGCCCTGAAAGTGGGTCCCCAAACTTTTGCCTATTTCTAGCAAAGGGGTAGGGCGATTGAGGTTACCAAGGGTGGTTGTTGACCCTGGGAGATAATCCCCCAATGTGTATGTTGTATTTGGGTTGGCATATGGGTCTGATGCCAATCCACCCTTGTGGTCTATCTTCAGGCCTTGCATGTCATCGACCAAGATGTCTAAGGGCAGGGGGTGATTGAACCCTACACCTGACTTGTCATAAGGCATTTGGTATCTTGGTTGACAAAGGACACGCACCCCTTGCTCATACCGGCCTAACCCGTATCCATGCCAATTGCATTGGCCAAGATATCTCAGAGCGAAGTCCGGGTTGGACAGATAGTTTACATCCTCTACGAAAGGTTCTTCATCCTCGTCCTCTCGCATGTATGGCTCAGTGCCATGATCAAGGCCCCCATACACAAAATTAGTCTGGTTGGGCGGGTAGCCTAGAGGAACAATTGTACCAATGGGAAGGCGAGGCCTCCCCATGTCTTGCATGGATTCTAGTGCGGGCGTCGCCACAACATTCCACACCAGATACTCCCCCAGGCCCGTATTGGCCATTTCAATAGTGATTGTTGGCGATTGAGGGGGAGGGAACGGAAGCTCTTCTGGACTCCACTCCATGTGGGGTGGGCTAGAAGCTTCCACTTCCATTGTACTAAGCACCTCTTCGGTAGAGATGTTGGAGACTGATTGTTGCGCCTTTTCAAGAGGTTGTGCCTCCTCCAGGGGTTTCTTCCCTTTGTCCTTCTGTTTGGCCATGATAGGTGGCATCGTTGATGAAGGACCAACTGATGAAGATGGACCTGACTGGGGTTTTGGTGGATCTACCTTTGGGGATGCTCATGAAATCGGACCCTGTCGAGATGGATTCAATTGGAAATCCAAATGCGTTGATGGGAGGGTCGGCTGCGGCATCAGGTGCACTGCATTGCAGTACTTGAAGGGTTCTAGGTCTATCGGAACCACGTGTACTTCCCCTTCAAATGTATACTTCAGGCATTGATGTGCTATTGATGGGACACACTTCATGTCCCTTATCCATGGCCTGCCCAACAAGATGTTGTAAGCCATCTCACCCTCCAAAATATGGCACAATGTTGGTATTGTCTTTTGTCCCACTTGAATGGATAGGACGATTGTGTCGACTGTCGAGCAGATTGCATCGTTAAATGCTCGCAGTGTATACGTGGAGGCCGTGATGTGAGAGGTCGACAGCTTCAAATGTTTCAATGCCACTGTAGTGATGATGTTGCTAGACGAGCCAGTGTCTACCAACACCCTCTTATAGGGGATCCCGTTGACCCGCGCGATAACGTGCAGGGGTGGATCCGCTATGTCATCAGCCACTAACTTCACTTCATCTTCCCAAAAAGTGATGACTGGCTCGGTGCATCTTTTGACATGCCCCATAAAATTGTTGAAAGAATTCGGTTCCTGGGGCTGCAACTCTATAGCCTTCAGTATCTCCATAAGAGCCTCCCGATGGGGCGTTGATTGTTGAATTAGCTCATATATGGAGAGCCTAGCCGACGTGGTCCGTAGACTTTGGGTAAGTCTAGTCCGAATCGTGGGCACGGGTCTAGGCGGAGGTAGCTGCGTAGGGTTTTGTTGAGACTGTGACGTTGAAGGAACTTCTTTTGTGGCTGCCGCGGGAGCAGCTCCTGGGTATTTCTTGTTCCTCGTCACTATGGAGATCATCCCTACATATCCTTGCATTGGGAAGTTTTGTTGCACCTCATTTATTTGGAGGGGTTTTGCTTGTGCCTCATGAGCAGGCAAGGGGTCTCTGTAAATTCCCATTTGCTGGTTGTTTGGCGCTACAGGGTTGTCTACAACCAATGTCTTGTTGTCAATCAAGTCTTGTATCAAGCCTTTGAATGTCCAACATGTATGAAGGTCATGTCCCTATCGTCGATGGAATCTACAATACAAATCCTCCCGGTACCCCCTAGGCTTCGGTGCATTTGGATCTATGGTTTGAATTTTTGGGAGGTTGATCAAATTTGTCCGCTGACAAGCGGTCAAATAGGGAGTCCCTAGACTCCGTGTAGGGTGTAAACTATCGCCTAGGGCGACGCTACTGATTTTGCCCCTATTTCTGGTTTTCCCTTTCATAATTATTAGGGGGCACTGCCTGATAATTAGCCCTTTGAGGTTGTATGTCTTGTGCAGGCTTGGGAACATTTATAGCAACTTGGTTAACCGCAGCGGGTTTTTGTTGCGTAGTCCCCATTTTGGTGTTTTTGTTCCACTCTTTTTTCTTAGGCTTGGCGATTTCGCCCTCCCCTATTTTGATCTCTTCGATAATTCTGGCTTGTGCCAGAGCTTCTTCTAAGGTGGCATATTGCTGCAGCTGCAATAGCCCAGAGATCGATCTCAAGCAACTTCGTGCAAACATCTGTGTAAGGTCGGACATAGGGGGAAGGTAAGGTAGCTTGGAAAGCAGAGTCCTCCACCGATTCCCGTAGGCCACCATTGTCTCCTCATCATATTGCCTGAGGCTAGCCAGATCACTCAGTGACGCCTTCTTCTTGGTGCTGAAGGTGAAACGTTCAAGGAACGCATCCACTAATTGATCTAAGTTATTGATGTTGTGCTTCGACAACTGGGTGAACCAATCTGAGGTAGGGCCTACGAATGTGGTTATGAATGTCCTAAGCAACAGCGCATCATTGTCCTGAATGCCAAAGCATTGGCTCAGGAACCTTGTCACATGCTCTTGGGCATCTTCCTCGCCTTTAAAGAGTGCCAGTTGGGGCAACTTAAAATTCTCAGGATAAGGAGGTGCAGGCACGGACGGATGCACCGGATGACTACGGAGTTGACGTAACGTGGGCTTTTGGGGCCCAACAGCTTTGGTTTCCATAGACTCCAAATGCTCTAATAGCACTTTATATGCATCAGAAGACTTAATCTCATCTTCTCTAATTTTCTCCCATTGTGGGTTGGGGTAGACTTGAGGCCTGTGGAGAGGTGGTCGAAAAACAACCCCTCCGCCTAGATAGGGCATTTCAGCCCGCTCTTCTTCTTGTTCGTACTCCTCGTATGCTTCTTGAGGAGTCTCTGGGTGAGACCTACGACCATGAGTGGGTCCCCACGGAGGGAACCCATCATTATTTCGGGGAGTGGCCTCCCATTCCGGTCTAAGAGGTCTTGGAGGCAGCGCTTGGTTAGGTCGCGGGGACCTGTCTTGTACCAAGGGGTTACGCCTCTCGTATGGTTCTGCCCTTTGGGTGCGAGGGGTCGAAACCCTCTCTGGCATAGTGTTATCGAACAGCTCATCTGTTTGGCGCCTAATGCGCTCTTCATTGAGGCGATATAAATGCTCCAGTTGTTGTTGATCTTGTTTAAGCTACGTAATCTCCGCTTGGCGGGCGGTATGTCTGGCGACTGCCAGGTCGATCGGTTCTGCCATCTTGAGTCTCGGTGGCCTAGATGCCTCTCCCATGTACTTATCTCGGTCGTGGTGATCCGAGATCTCCATAGGTCGCTTTCCCCTATCGAGGTTGGCGGCATTTATTCGAGGCTCTGGCCTCGAAGGATGGTTTTGGTACATAGCAGGTGCGGAGGCGCATTGCTCCCATGCTGTATATTGCTCTCGAGGAAGATAAGGATCTTCCTCGTTCTCCCCTTCATAAGTATGAAAGGGGCGGGCGGAGTTGGCTCGCCCTGTCAGAGGAGCCTTGTGCTCCGAATTTGTCCTATTGTTTCTGACTATAAGAGGAGGCAATGAAGGTATGATATTATCTTGAAGCCTCTCCTCATGGACCCTCCATCGTTCCAGCACTTCATTGCATGGTGGCCACTCGTATCGAACTTCCAAGGGAGGCCTTGTATCTACGTTGAGTGCTACATGTAAGGCTTCTTCCCGAAAGGGGCTATGACGGACTGGCGTGTCCCCCAATGGGGTGTCCCTATAATTCCATCTTGACCTGGACTGATGCGGACTCTCTTGCGGGTTAGACCGCCAAGGCGGTATAACTAAGTCCTTAGGACTATAGCGGAGGCAACCTGTGCCGCCCCCTTGTACACTTTTCGTAGCTTTCGCCCTTGATTGGGCTTGGCTACGTGTGTACACCATAGTGGTGCTTTCCTACAAGCTATGTAGATTTTATCTCTTTTATGATTTTTTTTTGTTACACTAAGCAGAAATGAACACACACATACACAAACGGTGATTATCTCTTTTAAAGATTAATGGTGTGTCCTAGACTGGTTTTAGTGCATTTTGATGATTTTGTTTTTGTTTTTGAAAGTTTTGCAGAACGTTTAAATGCATAATGAAGGCTCATATAACTCCCATAAATGGTCGCCCCTTCGATATACCATGCCAGGCCGATATACCAACCTCTCTATATACCCGCCCTTACGAGAGGGAGACTATAGGTACGTGAGAGCAGATGGTACGTGGTACGTAGGCTGTACTGAAGGGGGATTGTCCTGTCTATGACACCTACCATAGAAGACTTATCCTCGTGCGCTGGGAATCACCCCAGCGACACTCGGTCAGCTTTCGTCAGGATTTACGTCGAACGACAGTGACAATCGGGGTAAATGGATGCAAAAATCAAGCCAAGGTGGTGATGAACCCACCGTTGGTCTTGATCAAGGGCTGGGGTCTTACGACCAGCTCCTTGGTTTAAAAATGCCAGTGATGTGTGTGGAGTTCATTTTAATTTGCAAAAATGAAACAGGCAGACAAAAGGAAACTTTCCCTAAGCCATACAAAAACTGAAAACCAGAAAACAGAAAATAGAAAACAAAAATTTGAAAGAAGCTGGTTAAAAACCCCTACCTCTTCTCTGCCCAAAAGGATGTTTTCTGACTCTCGGTTCTGAAACTGCATAGACTAAAATTCATCTCCGGGTCAGACGAATAACAGAATAGAATTCGTCCCTATCTGAGACGAATTTGAATTCGTCTCAGGGTCAGACGAATTACAGTACTGTATTCGACACAGGCAGAGACGAATAACAGTCAGAATTCAAAAAATGTACCTGTAAGCACAAAAACACAAATTTTGATCAGTTTCTTGATCTCAAAAATTAGGGGACAGGGTCCCACCGTGATCGCCACTGAAAGCACGAGATTTCGAAAGATAGAAATACTAATGTGATGCATTCAAGATCAAACAAACGCTTAAGTCCTAAAATGTGAAACGCATGAAATGAAAGAAGCAAATTGAACGGAGACAAAAGAAATTAGAGAAAGCACAACCCTTTTATTCAACTCTCTTAATCTCGGTTACAAAGGCGCCTCCTCCCTTTTCAGGGGCTAGGAGCGTTAAATGGATTTTGATTACAATCTTGACTTAGTCTTCTTCCTTCCGCGTGCCCACGTTTGAAATGGGCGGGCCAAAGTGTTGCCACCGCTTGCATTGATGAACCCTTGATTCTTGCTGCTCTTCCTGCGTTCAAAGAAACAACAAAGTCGTTAGTAGCACCTGTGACAAAATATAAAGCATTTGATCTCTAAAACAAATGAAAGATGCATGCAAAAGATTAGCTAAATCAGTAAGTAAAATAGTTCCAAATAACCTGCAAATCTGAAATAAACCAGAGAACATTACCAGAGGACCACTGTCATCAAAACAATCAGGAAAACTCTGCCAATTCACCTTCAACTGTAATTCGTCCCTGGTCAGGACGAATTCTACTGTAATTCATCCCCGGGTAGGACGAATTCGCCTGTGACAAAGTGCCGAAGTAAAGCCATCCAAATGTCACATCTCGGGATCTCCAAAACACCTACAAACATGGGGGTTAGCTAATTGGGGGCATTTTGGGACGACCCAGATGGTCGGTTTTCCCCAATTTAGCCTCCATCACCGAGAATTTGACGTCGCTACCTGCAAGTTAGTGAAGACAACGAAAACGACAAAAGATGACAATATTTGATCAAAACATGCTGAAATCAAAATTGTAAACTATCTAAACAACATAAAATGGAATGGAATATAAACAAGTGACAAAAGAACAAATTAAAATGACACTAAGAAGTACGGGGCACCCGGGCGGGCCGCCCACCGTTAGAACCTGACTTCGGCACCAATCCACTTGGGATGGGCCCAAAATCTCTTATAACTGGTTGTCGACGAATGGGTGGGGTAATGTGGTCAAGTGTCAGATTTTGGATCCGGATTCACACTTCCAATGCCCACCCAATGACCTCCTTTGCGAAAGAGATCAAGGATGTAGAAGATATGAATCACAAAAGGGCTAAGGCGCAGTATCAATTGGGCAGCACTTCGTTGCTTGAAAATGCTTCCCACCTCCTCTTTTTTGGGTGAGAAAGTTCACCATTTTATAGACCCAAGGGGTCTCTTTTGGATGGGCATGCAGGGGTGCCACATGGCGGCTATGCCTTCCCAAGAGGGAGGAGACTCCTCTCTGACTCGGGCTTCCATAACTGCCCTTGTGACAGTCCTCTAACGGCCAATCTACCCACCTACACGCGCATGCAAGGCAGGAGGCATTAATGGACTGCCCCTGGCTGCCACTTGTCAAGATTTTTCTTTTTGCCCGTTGAACCCAGAATTCGTCCTACCCAAGAGCGAATTCAGAATTCATCTCTGGGTGAGACAGATCCTAATTTGAATTCGTCCCTGGGTGAGACGAATACTGAGCAAAGTGCCTGAATGTGCCAAATTGCCTTTTGACCTTCCAAAATTGTTGGCAAAGTGGTTAGGACCACTGTTTAACCTCTGAGGGCTGCCCTGGGGGCTGTGTGTGTCAATGCGATCAGTGTTTGCAGTCACATAATCGGATTGGTGTTGTTTTGGTGTCTACAGCTCTCCCACTTTGGACTAGCTTAAATTGAATTTTTATGGAACATTTAAAGGAAATTTAGGGATGGTAGGAGTTGAACGATAGATTAGAAACTCTAGTGAAGAAATATTTCTAGCCTTTGTTGATAACCTTCATCACCAAACCAATAATTTCATAGAGGCCAGGGCTCTCTTCCAAGATTTATCCGTGCTTAATGGGGTTTGAAAATATTATTATAGAAGTATATTCTTTATACATTATAAATATCCTTATCCTTACTAAACATGCTTCACCCAAATAGAATATTGGTAATATTATGGATCAATAAAAAATATTCCTAAGAAAACTTTTGAAATACCAAAGAAAGCATATTTATAGGGAAGGTAACAAGGTTAAGAAACTCTTTGCCAATCTCAGAGTTTAAAATGAAGGTATGTCTATCTAGAAAGAGAATTTCCTGCAAGATCTTATTTTAGTGCAGAGAAATGATATTTTCCACATATATGGCAACAACTGATTATGCTCTCTTATTTGGCATTATACTTAGTTTCTATGTTTACTTTGTTCTTGTTGGATCTATAATTGGTGGATTATGTCACTAGTTCTCTATTGTCCTATTCTATTTGTGTGTTTTTATCAGTCATTTCTCCCATATTTATATTATAGGTTAGGCCTTCCCCTATGCTTTGTTGTTTTTATTGGATGTTTTTAGGGCTACTTTGGGGGTCCGGTTTATAAATTTGTAAAATGTTCGGGGACCCTTTCAAAACACCTTATTTTCTACATAATAAAAAACATGTCAAGTAGTTTATATTTCATAACATATTTTTTAAATCAAATATCTTACCACTAATCTATGCTTTTACTCTTTCAAACTTTATATTTCTAAGTTAATACCTCCATAAATCATTGATGGGTATCTAGATTTATTTTATTTGTTAATCCAATCTCTAGGTTTTTTTTCACAATATTAATAATAATCTATGAATTCTCTCAATGAAAATATATTTTCATCCTTTTCTAATATTGGTTCATATTAAATGGGATTAGCTCCATTGGTTATATTTCTCAACTTTTGAGGGGACCCTTATTTGAATCTTGTTAGGTGATACATGCATAATTGCAAGGAGTTGTAATACCACCATGTCATCATCATGTGATATGGGTTGAACATGCTTCAATTCCATATAAAAATAAAAAATAGTAATATTTATTAATGCAAGAAGTGATGTAGCATCTTTAAAGTTATATTTAATTCAAAGTAAGTGAGAAAAAAATTACTTTTAATATTACAAATATTTGCTATCATTTGGTTTTTCTCTTGAAGTACCATCAAAATTAAAGCTCGACGAACCTAACTTTTGGACAATTACATTTTACCATGGATTTATACATATACCTTAATTATAGATCACCCTTGCATGTATATTCAAATAAAGTAATGAGGATGATAGAATATCTTTTCAACACCTTGAACTTCCCATAATAAAGAGGATGACTATAAACACTCAACAAGAGAGGAAATTTTTATTTAATTTTTATTTGTGGAAAACATCCCAAAAGGTATGCCACTTTCGGATAAGACCCAAGGAGGCAAGGGTATCCATTCTGCCAAAAATTCCTATGACTCGGACCTGGCATACCACCTTTGACATACTCAAGGAGCAAACAAACACACAAAACCAATTTAAAAATAAGTAAATATCAACAAAAATAATAAAATAAAATAAAAAACATGCTCCTTGAGTGTGTCAAAAACAAAAGCACAACCAAACACGCACAATAAGATAAAAGAAACCACAACACAAACCACATAGAAAAACACAAGAACCACATAATAAAACATAAATAAGACAAAAACAACAGAACACTACAAAGACATAACCCAAAAAAAATATAAAAATAAACACAACCAAAACCTAAAAAATTAAAAAAATTAAAAATAAAATAAAAATAAAAATAAAAAACAACCAACAACAGACAATAAACAAAAACAAAAAACATAGAAAACACTCACACATAAAAATACGAAATAACACAAACAAAGAGAAACCCAAGAACAAGAACGAAAAAACACAAGAACAATAACAAAAAACATAAGAAAAAAAAAACAAAAACACATGAACAACAAAAAAAACACAAAGAACACAAACAAAATAAAACAAAAGAACCCGCCCAACTTAAAAAACTAAACAAAAAATAAAAAAGGAAAAAAAATTGAACATAACAATGACCTATCTAGACCATAATACTATTAAGGCAAGAATCAACAGAGAAAACAAAATAAAGAATAGAATGAGCTAGGGAACTGAAAAAAACTGAATGAACCAAAGAACTATCCATGGAATGGATGGCTTCCGGAGCATGAACTATCTCATCTACTATTTGATGTCCTTCCACATAACCCCCTTTCTCTAGGGAAATAATATTATGTAAAAGAGACTTCAACCTTTCTACCATGATTTTAGTAATGATTTTGAGAAGAACATTACATAAAGCAATAGGTCTAAAAGTTGAGATATGATCAATCTCTTGAGATTTTGGAACAAGAGTAATATAAGTTTTATTGATAACATTCAAAATTCTTTGGCTTTCCTGGCTTCTTCCACCACATCTAATAAATCAACATGAAGGATATCCCAGAACTCTTGGTAGAACTCAATAGGAAAACCATTAGGACGTGGGGTTTTTCCTTTTTGCATTTTAAAAAATACTTGTTGAAGCTCATTGATAGTAATAGGAGCAGTCAAAATAGAGTTCTCCTCAGAAGTGATAAGAGAAGGGATTTCTTGAAGAACATTTTGTTGTGAAGTCGAGTCAAGAGGAGTAGCAAAGAAAAATATTGGAAAATTAATCAACAACAATAGAGTTCATGCCATCCCAAGTATAAACAACATCTCTAGAATATGATTTTAAGGAAGAAATAAAGTTGTGAGATCTTCGAGCTAGAAGAGATTTGTGGAATAAATTTGTGTTTCGATCTCCTTCTTTGAGCCATTGAATTCTAGATTTTTGCTTCCATAAGATTTCTTCTCTTTTTTCCCATTCCTCTAACTGAGTTGTGAGTTTAATTTCATCCCGCACTTCTCTTCTCTGTGAGGCCATCTAAATGGATTTTCTTATTCAAATTTTCAATATGAGCAATAAATTCATGTTTTTTTTATGAACATCCCCAAGCTCTTTCCAGATCCATGTCTTGATTTTGGATTTAATGTATTGCAGTATTTTGGAAAAATAAAACATCTTAGTCCCATCATGCCTAGGTTTACCTTCCTTCCACCATTTTTGCACACGAGGTCTGAAGGAAATGTCTCTGAGCCACATTAAGTGAAAACAAAAAGGAGAGAAACTCACATTGGTTTTCCATATTTCCACCATGATTGGCCAATGGTCCGAACCAGCATTATTAAGAATCTTCACTTTAAGAATGTGACCATGGATTAAGAAATTTTTAGAGAGTAAAAACCTATTCATTCTCTTCATTATACAATCTAAGGCTTACCTTCTGTTAGACCAATTCATAAGGCCATTATCTGGTTGGATATCCACAAGATGGAGGTTTGCAATATATTCGCTCATGAGGTCAGTGCTTTTGTCCAAATTTCTATTTCCCCCATTTTCTCATCCAAAGAGAGGATGGTATTGAAATCTCCTCCGATCAAGATCCAATCTTTAGGAAAATGAGATATAATATGAGTAATATCCTTCCACTATCTTCTTTTTTCTCCAAAGAAATCGAAGCATAAACAATAATGTAGAGCATAATCTGGTTGGAATGTCTACTTTGAATAGCTATAGCCAATAAACCCCAAATGCAAACCATATGGTGAATGACTACCTCTTTTGGGTCCCAAAGACAAGCAATGCCACCCTAAGTCCCTTGGGAACTAATGGAAACAACTTTTCTAGTTGGCCAAATTTTACTGGAAAATAAGTCCATATCCTCCATTGACATCTTTGTTTCTTGAAGGAAAACAATATGTGGATGATTTATCTAAATCATTCTTCTAATTTTATTTTGTTTTGAAAGACCCCCTTTGAGTCCTCTAATATTCCAAGTGATTATCTTCATTAATACCAGGGCTAAAACAGTTGGGAAGGGCATTAATCTTACCTTCCTCTACAAGATTTTCACCTTCTTTTACCATATGTTATTTATTGGTCTTACGACCTGCTTTTTGATTAGAATCCATCTTCAATTTTTTCCCTATTTCTTGACTTATTCCAATTGAAGAAAAAATAGTAGGATTCCAAAATTCAATAGGGAGGCCAAAGAGTCTAACCCACCCGGGAGCTATAGAAGGCATCTCTTTTTCAGCTTTAAATTTAGTATGCCAGGGCTTCATGAAAAGCCCTGCCCTTCCAAAAAACCAAGGACCCCCTTGAAAAGTTTTCTCTCTATCTTTATTATTAGCAAATAAGACAAGAAAATAACCATTTGGACAAATATATATTTGTAACTCATCTTTAGTTTTCCAGCTTTTTGTAGCCTAGACTTTGAAAGCAGATAGACTCGGATGAAAACCCATGAACCGACAAATTAGTCCCCTTTTTTCCAAATCTTCAATGCCAGTCTGAATGTTACCTATATCAAGCTTAACAATAGGAGTTCCATTAGCTGCTTTAAGACATCCTGACTCTGTTTTCCTAGGATTAATCTTAGGCATTCTTAGAGGTTTAGGGGAAACCCTAATATTGATATTAGCATTGGGCTGAGGCTGTCCACCACGAAGGGCATCCCTAAAATTTATTTTTGGGATTGAGTCTTCAAATTTCTTACCCTTGACAGGGGTTTCATAGTAGAATTATTTTGTGGGTGCACCTTAGCACCAGATTCACTTGAGATATGAGCCATTTTTTGATCAACTACTTGAAACTTGTTTTGTGATATCTTTAATCCTTACCCTAGACATCATGGAAAGGTATGGTTTTCACTTTTCTTTTGTGCAGTAAATTGGAAGTCGTTGTCACTCAAGTTCACAGTATGATCTATTGAAAGACAAATTTCTAACCCATATTGGATCCCTTGCAACATTTCCTACTAAAATATTGAGCATAAACCATAAAAATATTGGCTGCTAGGGCCTGAAGGCCCTAAAAACCAACCTCTAGAGCTGCTTGCACTCAACCCAGATGAAACCCTCGCATAACCGCTTGCCAAATATCTCGTTCACACATAGGGATGTGCTAGGATATTTTTTTGCTACAAATTATATAAACATTGGTGGAGACGTTCTAGGGTTTTTCAGGCATCTACCCTCAAAATTTCAGCTCAATCCGAGTCCGGATGAGTGAGATATGGCTGAAATGAGTTCAAAAATTTGGGTAGTCCTGCAAAAAATGTCTAATCCGCTTCTTGGCTTATCTAGATATTTTTTTTCAGAGATGATACTTAGCTTTAAAATAATTTATTCAATTGTTTATCAACTATATTGATTGAATAACCTAACATATTATCATAATCTCATAAAAATAACCCAATTCAAAAATAAAATTCAAAATATAATGAATTATATAATGTAATGTTTCTACCTCTTGCTTACACAAAGCATACCTAAAAGGTTCATGATATAATATCTTATACAAATTCTCATTTGTGAGAGGTTTTTTAGAACTATTAACCAGTGGAATTGTCATGCCTTAAGGAGGGGTTTAAGTGATAAATAATATTCCAAGGAAAATAGTAGGAAAAACTTATACTAATATTTTAAAGCTTAATATACTAACTTGATTAAATATCTACTATATTTTGATATATTTTAAACCAACTTATCCATCATGAAAATGGACAAACAGAACTCTGGAGCATATTTTAGAGAGCTCTTCCATTTATTCTTTGAGATTCTCTCTTTTAATTAAATTCCTAATGAAAATTTAAAATCCTAGATTAATGATCTTATCAATATAAATATTTACTTTTGAACCTATACAAAGAAAAGAGAACCCAACCAATGGTTATAATTGTGAAGAAAAAAAATAAGAGGATTATAATTCAACAAAGTATATAAAAAAAAATTGCATGATTCCCTTTATTAATGGAACCAACTAATATGCATTTTAGTTAATTATAAAAACATTAATATGAAATTTTATGTTGTTGATCCTATAGGTAGTATTCATTTCCTTGTAATATTTTCTATATCTACAAATATTATATGCATTTAAAATAATATTTTTTTCCAACTCTTTAATTCTTATTTAAATAATTTACAATCATATATGTGTTATAAAACTCATAAGACTATAATTTTAAAAGGCTAACCCACCAATATCCTTTGCTATTAAACTCTATTCTTTGAAAATAATCTTTAAAGACATGCTGGAATCTGGTTGAGATTGAACCATATGTTAGCCCGTAATTTCAAGGAGTATGTCTCCCAGCTAGAAGATATCAAACATAAAGTGGAATCTATGGCTAGTGGGTGAGTCTGAGATGGTATGTTTGGGGTCTCTCTAGGTGCTTATGGTTGTTTTGTTCAATTGGGCTCAAATTTTGTAATGTCTTGGTGGACTACTTCTCTTTGCTAACTATTGTACTTTAGCTTGTTTAGTTTTATAGGATATTCTATGTATGCTTGTTTTGAATATATTATTGCTTACTGTCTATGGTTTCTCTCTCATAATAGGTTTGGGTCTCCTTTAAAAACTGCTTCTTCCACCCTTAACAAAAAACAAAAATCTATCATATTTACAAAGCAAGAAACTAAATATCTTGTCAGATAATATCCAAAGACAATATCATGGAAGCTT
This sequence comes from Wollemia nobilis, assembly GCA_028583015.1. Classification (NCBI taxonomy): domain Eukaryota; kingdom Viridiplantae; phylum Streptophyta; class Pinopsida; order Araucariales; family Araucariaceae; genus Wollemia; species Wollemia nobilis. The sequence goes on along the minus strand of JAQPPZ010001280.1, from coordinate 359,127 downwards.
GGTCAACTTTAGAAGTTATTCCAATTAGTAATCTTGAAAGTGATATCATAAGCATAGGTAGATTACAATGTAGTGTTTGTGTGTTATACTTGTGTAAGTACATATATATTTGAATTAATACACTATAAGTGGCTTTTATTGGGATATTCTCATTAAAATGTTAAAATATATTATTTATTACTATGTCAAAATGTTTTATAGCTTGTATTTCTATCAATGATATTTACCACTATATTACACTTTTTTTAAGTAGTATTTTGAAAGGGTTGACCTTTTCCTTTTACATAAACCTAATCACATTGAGATATATAGCCTATTTAATCCATTGATATTTTAAACTTGGTACGAGCTACATCATATATATGTCCCAACCATTATACTAAGATTTTATTAGCTAAAATTTTGAATAAAAATACAAGTTTTTATGAGGGTACCTAGGTTTGAACTTGGATCTCTTGAATGAAAACCTAATGACTTACCCCTATGTTATCACTCATAGGACTATATAAGTTTGAAATATGGATTTTTATGAGGGGTCCTAGTCCCCTCAAGGTTTGAACTTGGATATCTTGAATGAAAATCAAAATATATACCACTATGGTATCCCTAAATGGACTTATAATAGTTAAAAGCATGAATGTTTATAAGGGGTCCTAGTCCCCTCATACTAGAATTTGAACTTGGGTCTATTAAATAAAAACCCAAAGACTCACCATTATGGTATCCCTCACGTGACTCAAATTATGAACTAAAAATGCAAGTTTTTATAAGGGGTCTTGGTCCCCTCATATTGGAGTTTGAACTTGGATCTCCTGAATGAAAACCCAAAGACTTAACACTACGATATCTGGGACTCACTATATTCCATTATTTATTTCAAATTTTACATTTTCAAGTAAGTACTTCCATCAATAATTGATATACATCAAAAATAATGTTAACGTTTCTCCAATCTCTAGATCTATTTCCTTTACAATATTAATGATAACCTATGAATCCCATAAATTAAAATACATGTCTATATCTTTCAATATAAATATTTTTTCATGCAAGGGGTTCCCTTACATCCTTAAATTTCCATATGATTCAAAGAAAGTGAGGAGAATGTTTCATTTAATATTATAAAAACATGCTAGTATTCCTAGAGTTTTCTCTTGAAGTACCATAAAAATTAAGGTTGATGAACCAAACTTTATGAAATTTCTATTTTACCATTCATTGATGTAGTCAATTTGTACTAAATTCATTGTTCTAGATCAATATCGCATTCATATTTAGATGCTATAATGAGAATGCTAGCAAATATATTTTTATACCCTAGACTTTCCTTGATGAGCAACATGCCTATAAACACTCAACAAGAGATTAAATATTTAGCTTTGAAATAATTGATTGAACAGTTGATCAATGCTTCTAATATCAGTTAAATAACAAAAGATATTCTCATTATCTTGAAAATAACCCCAATAATAGAAACAAAATGGAAAAAAGAATTGGATGATTGACTTTTTCTACCTCTTATTCATGGAAAGCATACCTAAAGGTTCATGATATCATATTTTATACAAACTGACATTGGTAAAAATATTTATTGATCTACTAACCAAAAGGAATGCCATTAGACATTTAGGTAAACAAAATACTTGGTAATAAAGTATCCTATTTTTTAAATATTTATATCTTAATTTGTTCAAATATGCACTATTTTCAATATATTTCAAACCAATGTATCTCTTCATAAATGCACAAATAGAACACTTGAAGCATCTTTTAAATATCTTCCATTACTTTGTTGAGATCCTCTCATTAAATTAAATTTTTAATGGAAATAAAATATATTATAATATTGTTCTTATCAATATAATTTTTTACTTTTGAACATGTAGAAGGTAAAGAATCCACAACTAATAGTTGTCATTTTGAATAAAAATGAGAGAATAGAGATTCAACCAAGCATTGGACCAAAATTATGCATGATTTCATTTGTTCATAGACAAACTAATATATTTTTTGGTTAATTATAAACTCTTTGATATGATGTTTTATATTGTAAAACCTATGGGTAGCATTCATTTCCTTGCCACTTTTACCATTTCTAGAAATACTATATGTTTTTGAAGTAATGTTTTTTTCCAACTCTTTTATTTATATTGAATAATGTCCAACTAAGTTTTATTGATATTACTAAACTCATAAGATTTTATTTTAAATGACTATCCCATAAATCGTCTCTCCAATCAAACCCTATCTTATTTAAAAAGTGAGAACCGAAATATTTCCTCATAATTTGCAAGGAAAATACATTTGAATCTTTGTAAATTTAGAGGTTATACTTGTTAATAATGTTGAAAGTGATCATAAACATGGATATATTATAATGTACCCTTTACATGATGAAGTATTTCAATCATGGTTAATACCTTTTTTCAAACCAACCAAGAAAGTTTTGGATATATTAAAACTTGGATCCGAATGATTCTTTTTATCTAGTAGATAATATAATATTTAGATATATTTAATGATATTTTTTAAATTAAGCTTTGAAAGGTTCATAGTGATTCATTGTAAATTAGGAGTACTATAAAAATCTCTTGGTTTTTATGGTATTAATTGACCATCCAAAAGCCTTCTCGTTGCATGATTACCCAAAGGATGACCTAAAAGAAGAGTGTCATCTACAAATTTAAAATAAATTTTAAATGTACCATTTATTGTAACCTAAGTACTTCTAATTTTAAGGGTCTTATATAGATCCAATCATGACCTGATCTATAAATTCATGGGTATCAGTTGTACCATATTTTTTGCATTCATAGGTTTGGAAAAAATGGGAGCCTCGTGGTGAGTATTATTTATGGTTTATTAATAATGGATGTTTTATTATTAGTTTTTCCTCACTAGTCAATAAATATAGGGTAATCAAATAAGAAATGAGGAATCATGGCCCAATAGGATCAGTTGTTCATCCTTAGAGAGTGGGATTTTATCCTTAAGTTGAACCCATTGTTTTCTTTATTTAGCTCCAATTGTATAAAATACCAATGGATTTATAGAGTGAGCAGGTATTAGAAATCATCAATAACTTCCTTGGAAGATATTTGGATGTCTCTAAAGATACAATGGAGGGAAACACAACTATTTATGCTAGATGATGTGTGGAAATGGATATCATATAACCTCTTTTGGTAGAGGTGGAACTCAAACTTGTAGGACTATATTGGATTTTTTAAATAGATTATGAGGCATTGTCCTTCAAGTGTAGATTTTACCATAAATTTGAGCATTTGGCCCAGTCTTGCCCAAATAATATGATCACAAAAATGGATGTTCCTCTAGGAATGAAAAATCTTCCTAAGAATAGTAAGTCTATAATCACTAAAGGATAAACCCACACTTCTTAGGGATGAGAAGCAAAAAAAGATGGTTTTAAACAACCCAAAAGGAGGTAAAATAAAAAATATGTCAAGGAGAAAACTAGCACAAGCCATCAAATAGGTATGATATCTAGACACTAGTGAAGCAATAAAAAAATATCATAGGAGTGGACGAGAATAAGAAAAATAGTGACAATCATGTTCAATACCCTCTTTTGGATCCTTGTATCCTAGAGCAGGTAAAATAATGGAGTGAGTTACCACAATTAGATATGGTAGGGATAATTTTGGAGATCATCTAGGTGGAGAATAGATCAAAGAATATCAACTATCAGGGAGTGGGTAGAAAATTATATAATGAATTGATAGCATCTCTAGGAGAAAAGTTGGTCACAAGGAGATCAATGAGGATAAAAAACTCTTACTAGTATTAAGGTAGCCAATGATTATATAGTCATGGAATATTAGGAGTTTAAAAAATAGAACCCATCAATTTGTTGTTTGAGGACTCTTGAAGAAACGTGACACAATTTTTTTCTTTTTAAGTATACCAAAATATCATTGGATCTAATAAATAGACTTTGGAGGGGTGTTGGTCATATGGAAGTGGTTGCCCAACGGGCCTCAAGGGGGATAGTCACTTTTTAGAGCTCTCTTTAATGGATGACAATAGAACATATAGATTGGATGAGTGTCCTCACATCCCATTTTAGGAACAATGTGATATTTGAGTAGGTTTTAATCATAAATTTCTATGGGGCTAAAAACCTAGATTGCTAGATTTGTCAATGGAAAGTGGTGCATAATATGAGATTCTTGAGGGAGGAGTTACATTGGATTGTTTTTGGGGATTTAAATGCTAAATTATCATCTAGATATGAATAATGAGGAACTCCAATTTTGGACTCAGGGGATTACCTTATGATTACTTTGATCCATGCATTACACTTGGTGAATTTATATCCTAGAACCAACTATACTTGGATTAATAAGATGAGGGAGATACATAGCAAGATAGTGAAGTTAGATCATTTTCTGGTTGTACAAGAGCTATCTATCAAATGGAATCTAAAATTTTAGATTTTGGCGAGTCCAATCTCATATCACTTCCTCATTCTATTGGAAGGGGGATAAATATGGGGTAGCACCAAAAATCATTCACATTTGAAAAAATTTGGTTACAAAAAGAGGAACTTCAAAATAAAATCCCATAGTGGTGGGAAAAGGGATGCTTGAAATATGGGAAAAATATATTTATATTTCATAAGCAACTTCATTATGTCAGGGATCAACTAAAATTATGGAGGTGATCTAACAAGTTGGACTTCCAATCCTAAAGAGCTTCATTGGTGGTTATATGAGATGAGGTGCAAAAATTCTTTAAGGAAGGAATAATTATGGAGCAAATAAAAGAAGAGGATGATGAGTTGTGTAAAGTGGTTGAGGACATTGACAATAAAAGAGGAGATCTACTAGAAATAGAAAGCAAGAACCACTTGGTTACTAGAAGGTGATATAAACACCAAATTTTTCCATTGGGATGCTTGTGTTAGGTGATTGACAAACAAGATGGAACCTCTTCAATATGAGAATTGGCTCTTTGACACGATCCCTAGTATGCATTTCCATTCAATGGATTATTTTGCTAAATTATTTAAGGTATGTTGAAAGATAAAGAGTCTTAGAAAAGCATTCTTTTTTTCAAACTCTTTATAATATTTGAATATCATAATTAGGCCTTGCTTAAAACCATTTATAGAGAGGAGCTTAAGAAGGCAGACTTTAGAATGAGTATGGAAAAACATTAGGTCTAGATGGCTTCCCAATCGAGTTTTTTTAGACATTATAGGATAACTTGGAGGAGGATGTAATGGCTATTATAGAGGATTCCAAGGGTAGTAAAATAATACTTAAAGAATTAAATCAGAAATTCATTGCCTTAATTATGAAAGGGAAGGAGAAGTGCATATTTTAGATTAAATACCTATCACCTTATGCAATATCATATACAAAATAATCATTATGGTAATGGCTATGCAATTAAAACCTCTCCTAGACAATATTATCTCCTTTAAACAAGAAGGTTTTATAGAGGGTAGGTAGATCTTGTATGTTATGGTTCTAGCTCAAGAAGCAATTCACTCAATACAAGAATATAGAAATAGAGGAATGTTTATAAATTAGATATGTCAAATGCTTATTATAGGGTGGAGTGGAACTTCTTTTCAAGGATGATTACAGCCTTTGGTTTCTCTTAGGAAGAGATAGATGGGGTTGTGAGCTACATCGCTACTCATATATACTCAATGTTAATCAAAGGTCTTCCCTCATAAATATTTGACAAGAAACCCAAACAACATTGCTACATCGCTAAACATAGAAAACACTCACACATAAAAAGATGAAATAACACAAACAAAGAGAAACCCAAGAACAAGAATGAAAAAAACTCAAGAACAATAACAAAAAACATTTAAAAACAAAAAAACAAAACAACAAAAACACATGAACAACAAAAAACAACACAAAGAACACAAAAACAAAACAAAACAAAACAAAATAACACACCCACCTTAAAAAACTAAACAAAAAAAAGAAAATAAAATTGAACATAACAATGACCTATCTAGACCAGAAGACTATTAAGGCAAGAATCAACAGAGGAGACAAAATAAATAATAGAATGATCTAGGGAACTAAAAAAAAATTGAAAGAACCAAAGAGAAGCCAAAAAAAAAAACAAGAAGGAACTAGGTACCTTCATAACTAGAGCCATGCAAAGAAATGATAGAAAGAAGATCTTACCTAATTTGAGATACCCACCATGAAGGAGGGTAGCCATAACAAGTAAGATCACCTTTGTCCAAAGCCCAATTAGCTAAAGCATCAGTACTCTTGTTTTGATCTCTGACCACATGATTGTAATCAACTTTCAAAAATCCCATCTGGATTAATTGAATCTTCTCAATAATTCTTTTTATTCTCCAATCCACCTTATGATTCTTAGGAGTCTTCAAGAGATTAATCATAAGTTGAGAGTCAGACTCAACTAAAACCTTTTCCCATATAACCTTAGTAGCCTCCTGAAGGCCTCTGAGGATACCATACCCCTCAGCAAGGTTATTGGAAATAATACCCAAATTCTCAGCAAAAGTAAAAAACTAGGGAACCATCTGAAAGTCTACCAATTCCTCCCACATTGGCTTTTCTAGGGTTCCCTCTAGAGGCTCCATCAGTATTGAATTTTCCAAAATCCTTAGGAGGAGGTTACCAATTTCTAGTCCTATCCATATTACTAATACTCACATTCCCTTTAAGTTGGTTGCCCTTAGAAGATTTAATCTTCAATATTTGCATCACTTGATCCCATCTTTGGTGGGTGTTTTGGGGGTGATTAAGGAGTTGATGGACTGATTCAACTATGTTGGCTATGGTCTTTTTCCAAATATAGTGAATATCATTCATATCTTGATTAAAAATTTGGTTGTTCCTTTCATTCCAAATAAGAATGGTAGAACCCATCCAAACTAACTACCTAATAAAATGATCAACACCCTCTTGATTAGGCCAATCCCTCCAAATTTGTTCAAAAGTAAAAAAATTGGACCATTGTAAGCCAAGTAAAGTGGCCATTCTCCTCCATAGCTCAGAGGCTAAAGTACACTCAATAAAAATATGGTTGATATTTTCTACATTCTCCACACATTTCACATCTAAAAGGGCCATTAAAACCATGCTTTATAAGTTGCTCACTGGTAAGCACCCTATGATGCAATAAAATCCAATTAAATAACCTCACCTTAGGCCATAGATTTTGAGCCCATAATTGAGAAAATATGTCAAAATAATGGTTGGGATTATTATGGAATAAGGTCAAATAACCTTGAGCAACTGAATACTCACCCTTAGTAGTGTTGTTCCATCCAAAACAATATTTTTCATGGGACCAAGAGAGGGATATGATATGAAGGATGCCTTGGATATCTTTTCTTTGCATTTTTGGGATTTGAATAGGCCAGTCCTCAATAGGGATCCAATATCTACCAACATTTGAATTACCAGTATGGTACCGATAGTAATTAGCCATATTTATCCAATTAGCTCGGTGAAGCTCCTCCATCCAAGGCCTCCAATCGAGAAACTAAGTTATCAAATGCTTGTGACCATCCCAAGAATCTATCCAAAAATTTGCATGTTGACCATTATGAATGATCCAAAATAATTTTTTCTTTACCAAATCCTCACCAGTCTTAAGAACTGCTAAAATGGGAGAACCTTTGGTAGGAAGTTGATAGCGAACAAGGTCTTTAAGACTTTTGTTCTCAGCATATTTAACATGGAGATTATTGGCTCAAAGAGAATCGGGGTTATGCAACATTGTCCAATATAATTTAGTAGTTAAAGCTTTGTTTTTATTAATTGAAGACCGGAATCCTAACCCCCCTTCACTCTTAGGAAGACATAAAGTATCCCATTTCACCAAGGCCCATTTTATTTTCTCCTTAGTACCACTCCAAAGGAAATGATGATTGATTTGATCCAATTCTCAAAGAACAGCCTTTGGGATATTCAAAATAGAAGAAACATAAATAGGAATAGCTTGAAGGACTGATTTTACCAAGGTGATTCTACCCCCAGAAGAAAGCCACTTGTTGGTCCACTTTCCAATTTTCTTCTTGACTTTGTCCAACAACCAATTTCAATATTTATTTTTCTTCCTTTGAATATTTATGGGAATATATAAATAAGTGATTGTGAAAGAATGAGGATACGAAAACAAAAAAGAGGAAAGACTCCAAGCATGATGCAAAAAATGAAGCTAAACTTAACACTAAATCCTACGAATTAAAAATGTATGAAATGGAAAAAGCATGAATTGAAACCCAAATGAAATAACAACCCTTCTCTTTTATTGATGTATTCCACAACTCAGTTACAATTCACATCCTCCATTTTATGGGGCGAGGAGCGTTAAATTCATCTCTTGGTCACATCCATGTATAGCCTTCCTTCTTCCACGTGCCCACATGTAAGATGGGTGGACCAAAACATCACCACCCCTTGTGTCTATGAATGTTGATTCCTGGATGCTCCTATGATGTTTCAGTCCTGTGTTCAAAGAAACAAAATATAATCAATAGCACCTACGGATAAAACAAAGCATGCAATCCCCAAGCCTACGATAAATGGATGAGAAAAATGAATTAAACTATGACTAAAATGAATCCAAATGCTCTAAAAATTTAACAGGGGCATCAGGACATCACCAGGAGGACACTACAAAAATAACAGTCAGGAAATTCCTCGTCAATTTGAATTCGCTCTCGGGCGGGATGAATTCACCTACAACAAAACGCCGAAAAGGTACTATCCCAAATCTCCTGCCTAGGAAGCTCCAAAATACCTGTAAACTTGGGGTTAGCTAATTGGGGGTATTTTGGGAAGACCCAGATGGTCAGATTTTCCCAATTTGGCCTCTAACACCCAGATTTCAATGGCACCCTCTACAAGTTAGTGGAGGCGAAAACATGATAGAACATAATGGCAATTAATCAAAGTGAAATGAAATCAAAATTATAAACTATCTAAGCAGCATAGAGATAAAATACAAGAAATGAAAATGATAGAAAGGAAAATCTGCTACATGTTCCCAATCATTCCTAAAAAGGGCGATTAGGCCTTCAGCAGCGCGGGGGCGCCCTGGCAGGCCACCCATCGTTTGAGGCTTGATTTTGGCACCAATCCACTTGGGATAGGTCCAAAATCCCTTACAAGGTGTTGTCGACAAATTGGGTGGTATTCTATGGTAAAATGTCAGGTTTTGGGCTCAAGATTCGACCTTCCAATAGTCACCCATTGACCTCCTCTCTAAAAGAGATCAAGGATGTAGAAGGCACAAATTGCACAAGGATGTATGGGGAAATAAAATGGCAGCACTTCGTTGCTCCAAATTGCTCTTACTCTGTCTCCTTTGGGATGAGGAAACTCATCAATTTATAGACCTGGAGGTCTCTTGGGATGAGCATGCAGAGGCACCACATGGCAGCCATGCCCTTCTAGGGGAGGGAAGATTCCTCCCTGATTAGGGGCTCCATGACTTCCCCTATAACAGCCCCTAACACTTGAAAATTCTCACCCATGCTCCCATGAACTGAAGGAGCCGTTAGGTGGCGGATTTGAGCTCCCATTTGTCAAGATTTGACCATTTGCCCGTCAAACCTGTAATTCATCCCACCCTAGAGCGAATTGTGAATTTGTCCCAAGGTGGAGCGAATCCCAATTAGAATTCATCCCTGGGTGGAACGGATATTGAGCAAAGTGTCTGAAGGTGCCAAAATGATTTATGACCTTCCAAAACTATTGTGAGAGTTGTTAGGACCACTATTTAACCTCTGGGGGCTGCCCTTATGGCTGTGTGTGCCAATGTGATCAGTGTTTGCAGTCACATAATTAGATTGGTGCTATTTTGGTGTCTATAGATGCCCTTTTTTGGGATGCATTGTGCAATGCACAGCGCCGAGCAAAAATAGATAACCAAAGCACTAATGATTAGGGTTTCTTAGTAACCTAACCAACTTTTGATGCCCCAAGTATGAAAAGGGCATGCATTCTTGAATCCTTTCTTCTGACGAGCAAAGGAACTCAATTCAAGTGTTAACCTTTTTTGATGAGGTGTTACTTGAGCTTGGACATTGATCAGTCATGAATAGGCAAAGGGCACAACCTTTTGTCTGTGGGAACCTTGAGTTTATGATTCATGAATGCTAAGTGATTGATCAGATTGTGATTATTGCTTGTTTACTGCCCCAAGGAGGAGCATGATTTGTCTTTGCCAATGATTCTTCGAATGCATGCCAGTTCCATGATTGGGTGTGTATTTGTTGATTGGTGACTAAGTGTGACTACCACCTCAAGCGACGAATCGATGATGGAATGACCTACATGAGAAAAACGACAAGTTGCTTGACCCAAGATGACTTAGGTAAGGGTGCCTTCAGAGATTTATCTTTGAATGTGTGTGCAGTTTTTCGACATTTAGACCTATTTTTGGTGGGTGTTAACCCTTTTGGCGATGTCGTTTGGAGCTAAAATTATCAAAAATTTGTCTTCCTATGGAGTGGTCCATCCATGGTGGCCTTATTAGGGAGTAGGATGGTGAAAATTTATGACTCTGACGTCTATTTTGGATGCCCAGAATTTCAAGTGTGAAGGCGCCTTCGTTCGACAACTCTATTGCTATTTTTGGGTGGGTTTTGACCCTTTTGGCGACGTCGTTTAGGGATGAAATTATTGAAGATCCGTCTTCCCGTGGAGTGGTCCGGCTATGGTAGCCTTCTTAGGGAGTAGGATAGTGAGTATTTGTGACCCCGTACATCTGTTTTGCATGCCCGAAATGTCAAGTGCAAAAGCACTCTCATTGGACAGTTTTATTGTTGTTTTTGGTGCATTTTTGTGCATTTTTTTGCTATTTTTGAAATTTGTGTGCTGAATTTGTTCCAGGGTGGGACGAATTCCTATGTAGTATTCATCCCAGGGTGGAACGAGTGCTCAAAAATCCTATTTAAAGGCCAAAAATAGGTTTTGGGCTCATTTACACTTGTTTTTTCTGGCGATTTGGAGCTCTGAGGAGGAGGAGGTCAATTCTGCAAAGCGAAGCACTGCCAAATTTTTCCACCACCATGAGTGCATGAATCGGATCGAGCGGTGGAGTCGAAGCAAGACCAGTAAGTGAACTCCCTCTTTATTATTTTCTTGTATTATAGTTTTTTTTTTGAATTTATCAATTTGAGAGTATAAAACCCTAGGTTGACAAATTAAATTATTTTGTTTTGCGTTTATGTTGTTTGTATCTGTACACTATTTTTCATGATTCTAATGTGCTTATTTTGTTGTCTATTGCAGGTTGTGAAGAGCCAGTATTGCGTGTCGACTATTTTTGCTGAAGCGTGGGAGGCGCTAGCTATGGCTGACTAGGAGTGGCTTGACGCCTTGGGGCTCAAGCAGGTGACTCAACTGGAGCCAGTGATTGGGGATTGGGCCTATCTGATGGACCTGATCAACTTGTGTGATCCTCAGACTAATACTTTCCATATCCCCATAGGGGAGATGATAGTCACTCTAGAGGATGTCTATCAGATTCTTAGGATTCCAATAGATAGACTATCGATCAAGACGACATCACGCGATCAACGGATAGCGGTGCTGACACACTGCTTCGGGCATGAGGAGGAGTTGGGGGTGGATGGTCCAGTGGAGAGGGCAAATATTGACTACCAAATGGGTGGGATTCTGGTTCGATGGTGGTTTGAGAGGGGGTTGTTGGGAGCTCAAATTTTGTTGCGGGGTCAAAGGACCAGCTCTTTGTAGCCTGCAGGCATTTTTGATTATATATATATACAGAATTTATTTTATTTATGCGTATGTAATACTTTGATTTTATGCACGATGATTGATGAATAGGGATGTATGCATGTTGAGTTATAGTGATGAATGCATATGTGTTGATGAGTTCAAATGTTTATAATTTATATGATATGCAAATGGAATGGATGAATTGCATTTGTGATGTTTGGTAGTCGCACCATAGACTGTTTAGAATTTTATGGCTTTTTGTCCTAGGCGATGGTTGCGGTAAATAGTTTTTTTTTTTTTTGTATACATGTGGTTTTTTTTTTTTTTTTTTGGTATGGCAAGAATAAAATATAGCAAGTTGGTTTCAAATGTAGTTAAGGTTTTTTGAGATTCATATGTTTTAACTAACTAGCCATGACTGTACTTTATCTCATAAGACTTTTGACCAAGGTATGAATAGAACTTGTTTTGGACCAAGTTATTTCACATCCCTGTGTGTGCAATTGAGTTCATTTATGTGGTGTTGGTCAGGATACTGCCAGTGCCAAATAGGCTATCAACCAAACCTGTACTGAGGATCACCTGATTAGCTCCACTAACTCCTTTGTTGTATTTAGTCAGATTAATTTGTGGTGCTATCGTAGGATACCATAAGCTACCTCATCCACATGCAAACATTGATCTGTGCACAAGTTAATGTGACAGATATATTGTCATGCGGGAGGTTTACCACCAGTGACCAATAGGCTATCAACCAAACCGATACTGAGGTTTGCCTCATGACCTGTCGAAATGCTGAGAGTTCCAGGGATTCAAGTTCAACTCCCTTCTTTTCTTCAATTGTGTTGGGATACTTGCTCTTTTGTAGTGATAAAAATCACTATTTATTTTTGTATTATTTGTTTCTTTTGAGCAAGGGATTAGGATATGGATTGATGAGAATCACTATTTTATGTGTTGTTCTTGAGGTATGCACTTTGGTTGTGATGTCAAATTTTTTGGAGTTTTGACGGTTGCAAATTGTTGATGTGTTGCAACTTTTGAGAACTTGGGATTCTTGGGTAATTGGGTAGGGAGGATGCTTGTCCTTTTGCCAACTCTCAGCATTCTTGGGGTCATTCGCACAGGGGGATGAGCAAGATAACCGTTTCGCTTATGGTGACCTGGATTGCTTTGCAGGTTTCATCTTTCATTTACACAACTTGGGAATGTTTTGTGTTTTAATTTGTGCTGGGATGCTATGTAACAATGTGTGATCGAAGTATAATTCTACCTACGTAAAATCTATCTGACTTGGTACAGTATGTGGCTAGACAGCTAATGACGACTGAATGATGAAAACTCTCGATACATGAGAAAACAACTGACTGTGATGTGGGAGAATAACGTGAATGGCGATTATAGGCGATGAGCTATTGATAAAGCAAAAAAATGTAGAAGATGATGGTTTTGCCAAGTAATGACAGTCTATGGCGCTTTGACCTTTAGGACCACAAATATGCAATGTATGCATGTGATGCTTAATGCAGCTATATTTTTTTGTGTTTTTGATGGATTTATTTGTGTGAATATGAAGATGATATGAAAAATAGAGCTCTTTATTTTTGTGACGATTTTGAGCATGCATGGAAATGAGATCCAAATTTTGTTATTTTTGATGATTTTATTTTTTTTGAATTTTCTTGTTTTTGACCAAGTGATTGCAGGAATCCTTGGAGCATTTTGGGGATTGACCAAGCGATTATGGGAATCCTTAGAGATTTTGGGGATTGACCAAGTGATTAGGGGAATGCTTGGAGCTTTTGGGGATTGACCAAGCGATTACGAAAATCCTTGGAGCTTTTGGGGATTGACCAAGCGATTACGGGAATCCTTGGAGCTTTTGGGGATTGACCAAGCAATTACAAAAATCCTTGGAGCTTTTGGGGATTGACCATGCGATTACAAGAATCCTTGGAGATTTTGGGGATTGACCAAGTGATTACGGGAATCCTTAGAGCTTTTGGGCTATGGCTCTTCTAAGCATGGAATGGCCATAAATGACTGATGTTCAAGGGCTCTAGTACCTTGATTGCATCAAGAGAGGATAGCCGATATGTTCTAGGTCCTATTTTTCTATCAATTACATAGGGAACTAACCAGTTTGCCATGAATTTGTCCTTGAGATGGGACGGCAAACTAGAGTTATGTTGGTTTTCTTTCAAGACCAAGTCACCGACCTGAAAGTCCCTCAAATGAACTTTCATGTTGTATGCTTTCTTAAGTCGCTCTTGATAGATACGTAAATGCTCGAGGGCATTAACGCATCGTTCGTCAAGCAACGTAAGATGGTCTAACTGGGCCTACCGCATAGTATCATCTCATCGATGAACTCTTGCATTGCTATGCACAAGGAAGGAATTTCCAACTTGAGAGACATGACAACCTCGAAGCCATACACGAGTGAAAACAGAGTTGCCCTAGTGGGTGTCTGAATGCTAGTGCGATAGGCCCATAGGGCAAGTAGGATCTGAATGTGCCAATCCTTATGATTATCTATGATTGTATTTTTAAGGATGGCAACTAGCATTTTTTTTTATGCCTCTGCTTGCCCATTTTCCTACAAATAATAGGGGGTCAAAAAATTGTGCTGAATTTTGCACTTCGTGGTCAAAGCACACACATCTTTGTTCTTGAATGACGTCCCATTATACGAATGACGTCCCATTATATGAGACTGTCTTGGATGGAATACCAAAATGACATATGATGTTATGCAAAATGAACTCCACAATGCGGGGTCCAGTCGTAGAGGTAAGCGGAACTACTTCTACCCACTTGGTGAAGTACTCTATGGCTGTTATGATAAATGTGTGACGACCTGATGACACAGGGGAGATATTTTTGATTAGATCTAGGCCCCACTGTAAAAAATGCCAAGCCAATTGGATCGGATGCAAGGCTCAAGAAGGTACGTGTGTCAAATTAGCATGGTGTTGACACTTCACGCACTTCCTGACATATGCACAACAATCTTGCTCTAAATATGGCCAATAATAGCCCATGCAAAGAATGCGCTTGGCGATGGCCATACCACTGAAGTGGCCACCACATGTAACGTCATGCACTTGGGCTATCACCCAAGTGGACTCTTGCTGGTCCAAGCACCGAAGGAGGATCCCTTCATAGTTGCGATGGTACAAAATGTCTCCTAACAAGATATGCTTTGTCACTTTCTACTTGAATGTGCATTTTGCAGCATGCGTCAATCCAAGCGAGAGGTTACCTAACTTGAGGTAGTCCCTGATGGAGGAATACCAATCCTGCTGATCAGAAGCCTCGATGGTATGAATAGCCAGTACCTCTTGAAGTTCATCCCTAGAAAAAGCTAAGTGGGAGATAACTTGTAAGAATAGTGTTGTGTTGCTATTAAGGGGAATAGGGGAGAACAAGGACCCCCAGTTGGCATGTTTCAGATTATCATGAATTCGAGAGAACCTATCCGCAGATGGCTCAATCTGGATCAAGTGGATTCCTGGTGTTAAATCAGAGCTTGCTCACTCCATCATTGATTGTGATAATGTTTTGACTTGAATGGTGGTCATATCACCAGAAATGTCTTATGAGATTAGCGACCCCAAAGAGGCCATAGTGTTCGCAAAATGGTTCGATGACCGAGGGAGTGCCTCAATGTCATACCATTCAAGCTTTACCAAGAATTTATCCACAAGGGCTTTGTAGGCCTATAGAACTAGACATTTGCATTGGAATACCCCTTTGACTTGGTTGAAAATTAACAGCGAATCACCAAAGATATTCAATCATTTTATGTTCATGGTGATTGCTGTCTGAAGACCTATGAGCAAGGATTCATACTCTACATTGTTTTTGATGCATGGGAAATTTAATTTAAATGACAGGGGCATAGGAGCGCCCTGCGGTGTGAAGAATAATATTCCCGCACCACCACCTTGCTCACATTTATAACCATAAAAAAATAGTGTTATGTCGGCCTGTGACTCAGGCTCATCAGAATTTGGTGATTCTGAGACATGGAAGACCCCATCATCAGGTAGTTCTATAGTTAGAGGCTAGTCGTCTTCGAGAGGAGCCTTTGCTAGTTGATCGGCTATGACCTGACCTTTTATGGATTTTTGTCCAATAAACTCTTTGTCAAATTCCATCAACAACATGATCCATTTCACCGTGCGACTTCTATGATAAGTATGACTCATCATGTATCGCAATGGATTCTCCTTAGACACAACATACGTCTTGTTGCTCAGCATGTAATGGCATAGATTTTTGGTAGAAAACACCACTGCCAAGCAGAGTTTCTCAACGTATGCATGGTTAAGTTCATAGCTGACCAAGGTGCGGCTAAGATAGTAAGTAGCCTATTCCCTATGAAGTTCATTCTTCTAGGCTAACATGGCTCCCAGTGCCACCTCAGTAGCTGAGATGTATAAGTAGAACGACACTCCTGGTCTAGGTGGTGCCAATACTGGCAGGGAAGCCAAGGATTATTTAATTTTGTCGAAGGCTGATTGGCACTCGTCATCCCAGTGAAATGCTACCCCCTTGTGTAACAACTTGTTCATTGGTCGGCACTTGTCAGATAGTTGTGCTATGAAGCGCTTGATCGATGCGACCTTTTCTTGTAGGCTTTTGAGCTTCTTGATGGTAGTTGGGGGATGCATTTCAAGGATTGCCTTGACTTTGTTTGGGTCCACATTGATGCCCCATTTTGAGACTATGAAGCCCAAGAGTTTTCTAGATGTGACACCAAAAATGCACTTCTTGGGATTCAGTCTAACTCTATGCTCCATGAGGTGATCGAGGATCTTGCTTAAGTCATCGAGATGATCCAGGCACAAAATAAATTTGGCCAAAAAATAATCCATGTAATATTCCAAAGTCTTGTGCATGTAATCGTGGAAGATGTATTTCATGGCACGTTGGTAGGTGGCACCAGCATTTTTAAGGCCAAAAGGCATGACCTTATAACAAAATGTCCCCCAAGGCATTATGAACGCCATTTTTAGCTGGTCTTCGGGGCTGATACAAATTTGATTGTATCTCGAGAAACCATCCATGAGGGAAAGCATTTTGTGACCCGTTGTAGCGTCTACCAAGGTGTCGATGCTCGGCAAGGGAAAATCATCTTTAGGACTCGCTTTGTTTAGATCTCAAAAATCATTGCATATGGAAATCCTCCCATCAGGCTTCTTGATGGGCACCATGTTGGAAAGCCATGGTGGATAATCCACGTAGATGACAAACTATGCATCCAACAGTTTTTGCAATTTGTCTTTGACCATTAAGGCCACTGTTGGGTGCATCTTGCGTAGTTTTTGCTTAACTGGCTTGACTGTCGGATCAAGCGTTAGATTATGCATGACTAGCTGTGGGTCTAGTCTTGGAATGTCTTTGTATGACCATGCAAAAACCTCCTTCTTCTCTTTGAGAAGGGCAATGTAGTCGGCTTGCTCTTCGGGGGATAAAATTACCCCCAGCTTGATGATCTGTGGATTCATTGGATCTGAGCTGATGTCTACGTCAGTCGTCTCCTCGACTGACATGTGGGATCTATCTTCCAACTGATGTGGAGTTGGGATCAAGTGGATATCATTTGTTGATTTTAGATCATCGTTAGAAACCTTGGGTCCCTCTTCAGCATGACCGATATCCTGAGTTGGCATGGGGGTAAAATGGAGCATTTCACCGAAATGCCAATACTCGGATGGGGATGGAGGGGAATTGACGTGATCCTAGTCTATGGCATCTATGTCTAGATACAATGACTGTACCGAATCAGTCGGATTGTGGGTGGGGGTGGTTAAGTCAATGGAGATCATGTTTATGAAATGATTTTGGTCTCCATTATCGTGGGTGTGATGACTCGGACATCCTAGATGTTCTCTGTGCTCTGGATCTGGCTCTAGAGGGATGGGCATGAATGGATCGGCCCTATGTGCAGATAGGAATACAGGGTCTACCCTTGATACTGATGTCACTATAGGTTCTCTGGGTGAAAGGTGCTCTTTGTATGCCCAGAGTAGCGGATCCAACACTTGGTCCCACCGTGCTAGGTCTACATACCACTCATGCCCTAGCACTATGTTTAATTGTTCAAATATGTCGTTAATCTCCAAGGGGTGCCGATGTTGCATCTGTCACATGTGATTAAGATATGCCATCTCAGTTTCATCTTCATAATCACTATTGGAGATCCAAAGGCCTTCGTTGGCTCCGACTGCTTGCGGTACTAAAGGCTTACCTTGCTTAAGCAAATTAATGTGGTCCCACCTAGGTTTTTCTACTCCCTGTAGGGGGATTTGATTTCCTTGGAGCGGCGCTTGCTCGATGGGAGCATCCAGGGGGAACATTGTCAAGAGGCTTTCTTGATATTCATACATTGGGATCACCTGTGAGTGATCGCTATCTTATTCAAATGGGTCATACGATGCTGGTTCATACTCTGAATCGTCCTCCGAGGACCCTTCTTGACATTTTCTAGACCCTCCTTGAAAGTGAGCTCTTGAGCTTTCTCCTCTCGAGTGAAGGGAAGGGATTGTTAGAGCCAACAAGGTTGATTGTCATTAATGGGAGATAATCCCTCAATGTATATGTGGTGTTGGGGTTGGGATATGCATATGGAGCCAATCTCCCCTTGTTTGCCTATCCCTAGGCCTTGCATGTTCTCCACCAAGATGTCCAAGGGCAGGGGGTGGTTGAACCCTACACCTGACTTGTCATATGGCATTTGGTATCTTGGTTGGCAAATAACATGTATCCCTTGCTCATATCAGCCTAACCCATATCCCACCGTGATCACCACTAAAATCACGAGGATACGAAAACAAGAAAGGAAAGACTCCAAGCATGATGCAAAAATGAAGCTAAACTTAACGCTAAATCCTATGAATTAAAAATGCATGAAATGGAAAAAGCATGAATTGAAACCCAAATTAAATAACAGCCCTTCTCTTTTATTAATGTATTCCACAACTTGGTTACAATTTGCATCCTCCCTTTTTATGGGCGAGGAGTGTTAAATTCATCTCTTGGTTACATCCATGGATAGCCTTCCTTCTTCTACGTGCCCACATGTAAGATGGGCGGACCAAAATGTTGCCACCACTTGTGTCTACAAATGTTGATTCTGGGATGCTCCTTCAATGTTCTAGTCCTACGTTCAAAGAAACAAAATATAATCAATAGCACCTGCGGATAAAACAAAGCATGCAATCCCCAAGCCTGCGATAAATAGATGAGAAAAATGAATAAAAATATGACTAAAATAAATCCAAATGCTCTAAAAATTTGAGAAGGGCATAAAGACATCACCAAGATGGAACTACAAAAATAGCAGTCAGGAAATTCCTCACCGATTTGAATTCGCTCCGGGGCGGGACGAATTCACCTGCAACAAAATGCCGAAAAGGTGTTGTCCCAAATGTCTAGCCTAGAGAGTTTCAAAAGAGTTGCAAACTTGGGGTTAGCTAATTGGGGGCATTTTGGGAAGACTCAAATGGTCGGATTTTCCCAATTTGACCTCCGTAAATGGGAATATGATGATGCTACCTACAAGTTAGTAAAAGCGAATGAATATAGAAACATGATCAAAATTATTCAAAATGAGATGAAATTTAAATGACAACCTATCTAAGCATCATAGAATTGAATTCAGAAAACAAAAATTATAGAAATCAACATCTTCCACAGATTCCCAATCATTCCTAAAAGGGACGATTAGGCCTGCAGCAGTGTGGGGGTGCCCGGGCAGGCCGCCCACCATTTGGGGCCTGATTTCGGCACCAATCCACTTGGGATGGGTCCAAAATCTCTTACAAGGTGTTGTTGACAAATTGGGTGGTATTCTATGGCCAAAATTCAGGTTTTGGGCTCAATATTCGGCCTTCCAATAGTCACCCAATGACCTCTTCTCTAAAATATATCAAGGATGTAGAAGGCGCAAATCACACAAGGGTGTATGGGAAAATAAAATGGCAGCACTTCATTGCTCCAAATTGCTCTTACTCTGTATCTTTTGGGGTGATAAAACCCACCAATTTATAGACTTGGAGGTCTCTTGGGATGAGCATGCAGAGGCGCCACATGGCAGCCATGCCCTTCCAGGGGAGGGAAGATTCCTCCCTGATTAGGGGCTTCATGACTGCCCCTATAACATCCTCTAACGCTAAAAAATGCTCACCCATGCTCCCATGAAATGAAGGAGGTGTTAAGTGGCGGATCCGAGCTGCCATTTGTCAAGATTTGACTTTTTGCCCATCAAACTTGCAATTCATCCCACTCTGGAGCGAATTGTGAATTCATCCTAGGGTGGAGTGAATCCCAACTAGAATTTGTCCCTGGGTGGAACGGATATTGAGCAAAGTTCCTGAAGGTGCCAAAATGATTTTTGACCTTCCAAAACTATTGTGAGAGTGGTTAGGACCACTTTTTAACCTCTGGGGTCTGCCCTTGGGGCTATGTGTGCCAATGTGATCAATGTTTGCAGTCAAAAAATTGGATTGGTGTTGTTTTGGTGTCTACAGATTGGAAGAGAAGTCTTCTTATAACTTAATTTATCCAAGATCATGGATTCCTATCTAGCAGAGTAGTGAAAGAAAATAACTTTAGATTTGTGTTCATTGATAAATTGCCTAGTAGCCTTAGAAAAATAGCTAATGATTTGGTTAATATTAGAAGCTTCCTTAACTGTAGCTTTACCTAAAAGAGTAGAGTCATCCACAAATTGAATATGAGATATAGGTCTAGCTACATGAGCAATGGTAAATCCCTCAAGGGTTTTGTTTTCCCTCTTTTTTGGTTATAGTCCTACCCAAGAATTCAAAAAGAATGATGAATAAATAAGGGGATAGTGGGTCACCTTGCCTAATGCCTCTGGAAGCTGGGAATGGCTAAGAAGGCCTGCCATTGATAAGAACTAAGTAGGAAACTGAAGAGATACATCCTATAATCCAATCCATCCAATCCTTAGAAAAACCAAATTGTCTCAAAACTTTGATAAGGAAGTGCCAATCCACTTTGTCATAAGCTTTGGATAAGTCTAATCGAATGAACATGGAATGAGAATTTTGCATATCAATAGAATGGATGGCTTCCTGAGCAAGAACTATCTCATCTAGTATTTGACGTCCTTCCACATAACCCCCTTGCTCTGGGGAAGTAATCTTATGTAAAAGAGGATTCAACCTTTCTTCCATGATTTTAGTAATGATTTTGAGAAGAACATTACATAAAGCACTAGGTCTAGAAGTTGAGATATGATCAACCTCTTGAGATTTTGGAACAGGAGTAATATAATTTTTATTGATAACCTTCAAAATTTCTTTGGCTTTCTTGGCTTCTTCCACCACCTCTAATAAATCAACATGAAGGATATCCCAGAACTCTTGGTAGAACTCAATGGGAAAACCATCAGGGCCTGGGGTTTTCCCTTTTTGCATTTTAAAAACTACTTGTTGAATCTCATTGATAGTAACAAGAGCAGTTAAAATAGATTTCTCCTTAGAAGTGATAAGAGAAGGTATTGCTTGAAGAACATTTTGTTGTGAAGCTGAGTCATGACGACTAGCAACAAAAATATTGGAAAAGTAATCAACAACAATAGAGTTCATGTCATCACAAGTATAAACAACATCTCTAGAATATGATTTTAAGAAATAAATAAAGTTGTGAGATATTCGAGCTAGAAGAGATTTTTGGAAGAAATTTGTGTTTCGATCTCCTTATTTGAGCCATTGAATTCTAGATTTTTGCTTCCATAATATTTCTTCTATTTTTTCCCATTCCTCTAACTGAGTTGTGAGTTTAATTTCATCTACACTTCTCTTCTCTGTGAGGCCATCTAAATGGATTTTATTATTCAAATTTTCAATATGAGCAATAACTTCATGATTTTTTATGAACATACCCAAACACTTTCCAGTTCCAAGTCTTGATTTTGGATTTAATGTATTGCAATAAAATAGGTATGATATCTAGACACTAGTGAAGCAATAAGAACAACTCATAGAAGGAGTGGATGAGAATAAGAAAAATGGTGACAATCATGTTCAATACCATATTTTGGATCCTTCTATCCTAGATCAGGTAAAATAATGGAGTGAGTTACCACAATTAGATATGGTAGGGATAATTTTGGAGATCATCTAGGTGGAGAAGAGATCAAAGAATATTAACTCTCAGGGAGTGGGTAGAAAATTAAATAAGGAATTGATAGAATCTCTAGGAGAAAAATTGGTCACAAGGAGATCAATGAGGATAACAAACTCTTACTAGTATTAAGGTAACCAATGATTATATAGTCATGGAATATTAGAAGTTTAAAAAATGGAACCCATCAATTTGTTGTTTTAAGACTCTTGGAGAAATGTGACACAATTTGTTTCTTATTAAGTATACCAAAATATCGTTGGATCTAATAAATAGAATTTGGAGGGGTGTTGGTCATATGGAAGTGGTTGCCCAATGGGCCTTAAGGGGGATAGTTACTTTTTACAACTCTCTTTAATGGATGAAAATAGAACATATAGATTGGATGAGTGTCCTCACATCCCATTTTAGGAACAATGTGATAGTTGAGTAGGTTTTAATCATAAATTTCTATGGGGCTAAAAAAATAGATTGCTAGATTTGTCAATGTAAAGTGGTGCATAATATGAGATTCTGTAGGGAGCAATTACATTGGATTGTTGTTGGGGATTTAAATGCTAAATTATCATCTAGATATCAAGAAGGAGGAACTCAATTTTGGACTCAATGGATTACCTTATGATTACCCTGATCCATGCATTACACTTGGTGAAGTTATATCCTAGAACCAACTATATCTGGATTAATAAGAGGAGAAAGATACATAGCAAGACAATGAAGTTAGATCATTTTTTGGTTGTACAAGAGGTATTTATCAAATGAAATATAAAATTTCAGATTTTGGAGGGTCCAATATCATATCACTTCCTCATTCTATTGGAAGGTGTATAAATATGGGGTAGCACCAAAAATCATTCACATTTGTAAAATTTTGGTTACAAAAGGAGGAAATTCAAAAGAAAATCCCATAGTGGTGGGAAAAGGGATGCTTGAAATATGGGAAAAAAATATTTATATTTCATAAGCAACTTCATTATGTCAGGGATCAACTAAAATGATGCAGGTGATTTAACAAGTTGGACTTCCAAGCCTGCAAAGCTTCATTTGTGGTTATATGAGATGAGGTGCAAAAACTCTTTAAGGAAGGAATAATTATGGAGCAACTCCAAGAAGAGGATGATGAGTTGTGTATAGTGGTTGAGGACATTGACAACAAAAGAGAATATCTACTAGAAATAGAGAGCAATAACCACTTGGTTACTAGAAGGTG
The DNA here is from genome assembly GCA_028583015.1 of Wollemia nobilis. Lineage (NCBI taxonomy): Eukaryota > Viridiplantae > Streptophyta > Pinopsida > Araucariales > Araucariaceae > Wollemia > Wollemia nobilis. The sequence continues at coordinate 336,027 of JAQPPZ010001280.1, read as the reverse complement.
ATATAAACACCAAATTTTTCCATTGGGATGCTTGTGCTAGGTGATTGACAAACAAGATGGAACCTCTTCAATATGAGAATAATCTCTTGTTTGACACAATCCCTAGTATGCATTTCCATTCAATGGATTATTTTGCTAAATTATTTAAGGAAGGTATGTTGAAAGATAAAGGGGCTTAGAAAAGCATTCTTTTTGTCAAACCCTCTATAATATTTGAATATCATAATTAGGCTTTGCTTAAAACCATTTATAGAGAGGAGCTGAAGAAGGCAGTATTTAGGATGAGTATGGAAAAATATTAGGTCTATATGTCTTCCCAATCGAGTTTTTTTAGACATTATAGGATAACTTGGAGGAGGATGTAATGGCTATTATAGAGGATTCCAAGGGTAGTAAAATAATGGTTAAAGAATTAAATCAGACATTCATTGCCTTAATTATGAAATGGAAGGAGGAATGCATATTTTATATTAAATACTTATCACGTTATGCAATGTCATATACAAAATAATCATGATGGTAATGGCTAAGCAACTAAAACCTCTCCTAGACAATATTATCTCCTTTGAACAAGAAGGTTTTATAAAGGGTAGGTAGATCTTGTATGTTATGGTTCTAGCTCAAGAAGCAATTCACTCAATACAAGAATATAGAAATAGAGGAATGTTTATAAATTAGATATGTCAAATGCTTATGATAGGGTGGAGTGGAACTTCTTATCAAGGATGATTGCAGCCTTTGGTTTCTCTTAGGATGAGATAGATGGGGTCATGAGCTACATCGCTACTCATATACACTCAATGTTAATCAAAGGTCTTCCCTCATAACTATTTGAAGCCACTAGAGTCCTTTGTCAAGGAGATATTTGTTCCATTTATATTTTTCTCATATTGGCCAAAGTCTTGGGATAACGTATCTTGAGGAGAGGACAATAGGGTTTTCTCATATGAATCAAGGTGGGTGAGGAGTTTTTAATTCACCCATAGTTTGTGGATGGCATAGGATTGATGGGAGTGACCAACCTCACAGAAGGAAGAATGATCAAAGATACTCTTAATGTTTATCTTAGGGCCACAAACCAAGTTATCCATGATAAGAAATCAAAAGTGATATTCTTCAATATTGATTGAAGGCTTCAAGACATAATTTTAGAGATCTTGGAATTCATGAAGACTTCTCTCCTAGTAGTCTATTTGGGGGTCTCTATGCATTTTAGAAAACAAAATATAGATGTCTACAAGAATATTTTAGACCGTATCAAAGAAATAATTAACTATTTGTCTCATAAATGATTAACCTTTCAGGCTATATTAACTTTTTTATAGTTAGTAATTCAGGCTATGCCAATCCACAATTTTTTTATCATTGCTACCCCACATTTGAGATGGAAATAGTTGGAAAATTGGCTCATTTATTTTATGGGAAGAAGCAAAATGAGAGAGGAAATGAGCATTAGTAGGCTAGAAGAAAGTAATATAGCCTAAGGTAAAGGGAGGTTTGTGATTAAGTACATCAAAGGTAAACAATAAAGCTCTGGATCGAAATATTTATTAGAGGTGGATCTCCTAACCAAATTCTTTATTTACTAGGGTTTTAACTAGTAAATATTTGTGACGGGTGAAATCAAATGAGGTGAGTTATTTCCCTTTGGATGGTAATGGGTCCCTAGTGTGGAATATACTAATCTAGTATCTCAGATAGTGAAATATGTATTATTTTGAAGAGTGGGGAGATGGGATAAGACATGATTTTTGATAGATTCATGGGATCAATACCCACCTATCATTGTCGAATTCCTAAAATTACAACCAATAAAAGCAAAAATGGAAAGTAGGGGTTGGATCAATATTAAAATTTATTTCATTACCAGTCAGGTGGGGTATTATATGTTTAATTAGCTCAATAAGTTGGATAAGTGGCCAATTTTAATCCCTTCAAAATTAGCACGCATCATGACTAAAATCTTGGAAGAAAGTTTTCACACAGGTAGATATGAGGAGGATGAATTAGCTTATGGATATGGGAGCCTTGGATTCTACACAATGAATGATGGATATCAAAAGATCCTTCCAAAACCTCTTCCTCATGCATAATAGGTTGAGGATTGGACAAATATTTCCTAGTCCAAGGACTGGCTGAAAGTAAACTTCTTTACCTCGTAGTTCATGTACAATGGAATTCTTACTTTTAATAATTTGATATGTAGTGGAATTTTTGACCCATACTAATGTGTTTTATGATAAAAAATTTACAAAAAATCTAACCACCTCATATTTGAGTGCCTGTTTAGATACCAAATTTGGGAGAGATGGTTTTTTGCTTATAAAATATGAACCAATGATGATTTGAAATAGATTACTATTTGGAAAATATTGAAGAAGGATATATTAAATATAAAGCTCTTTGTATAAAGTGGAAGGTTGGAATAAACTTTATTTAGGGGTAATTATGGCTAAAGATAAATGGTAGAATTTTTAAAGAAATATTTTCATCATTGGATGACATCTAATAGTTTATTTAGAGCAAAGTATTGGAAATTATGGTAGTTTATGCTAAAGAGGAAACTAAATATAATATAGGGATTATGGAGAAGTAATTTTATTTGCAAGAGGGATAGGACAAAAATAGTTGAAAAACACCCCAATAGGATGGATTAAAATTAATATTGATGGAGCTACAAAAGATAACGTAGATATATTTGTAATTAGAGTGGTTTATAAGAATCATGTTTATAACAATATCCATTTAGTGTTGTAACTATAAGTGGTTAGTTCTTAGGATCTTGGGATTTACTATTATATAATTTTATTGAAAATTTAAAAGAAGGAAATAGGTGTTCTTTCTAGGTGAAGCTAGGAGGAGTCTAATCCCAACTTGTAAATAATATTGTTCTAATATAATTTTTTCAAATTTAAAAATAAAAATAAAAATACTTCTAATTTTATCTTCCATTGGTTCCTTTAATAAATCTACACCCAAGTTCCTTAGCAAGCACAGTAAAAAATATAAAGAGACTAGAAGTCAGCTAATAGAGTCCACATGATAATTAAACGTAGCCAACAATGTATGCATTCATGAAAATATAATATCTTAGATTTTTGGGAAAATATATAGAAAACCTTATCAAATGTTGTTTGTACCTTATTTTTCAAACATACTTGTGTTTTTATGGATTGAAATTAAAGAATGGCATCTTATATAATGACTACACTAGAAAGAATTTGCTTATCATGAATAAAACCACCTTGATCCTTTGATATAGCACAATCTTGAAAATATTTCAATCTATTTATTGTAGTTTTTAAAATTGCTTTAAAAAGTATGTTTCAAAGTCTTATCATATGATAATTATCAAAATATTGTATCAAAATTCTTGTTACTAAAGCAATAAACCTAAAAATATCAAGGTTCACCTACAAAATGAGAAAAATATCTTATGATATGAAATTTTTTGTTCCTTATCACTTCCTTTTAATCCAATGAATAAAATATTAAGGTTCACATATGGGATTAGAACCTATGCTTACAATGTTATAAGGTTAAGGTTGGGCGATATCATTGAAACTTTACTTTACAATGTGAATTTTAAAACTCTCCACTACCTAACCTAAATCTAAAAGGAAAATATTAAATTTATCTACAATATTGGAACCTTAGCTTATGTTGTCAAAATCCTCTTTCTATCGTTTGTGCCAAATCTAATAGACATATAATTTTGTACCTTTATTAAACTTTGAATTATAATTTGTATATTTAAAAAGTATAAATATAATCAACCTAATTTTATAAGAATGTGAAGAATTAAATATCATAAATTTTATAACATTTCAAAGTAATATTAAACTTTTATTTTGTAATATATATTTGGAATGTAATACACACACATCCATATGAATTCTACATAAACCATACTAATTATTGATTTTATATAGAAACTTATTATATTTAAAAAACTATTGTATTAAACAAGGAATATATGCTCTCATAATTTCCCCCCTATTGGAAATTTTGAGTTAGTCGTGTTGTTATTGATGTCAAGAGTCAGTATCAGGATGAAAGCACGAGGATACGGAAGCAAAAAGGAAACTCCAAGTGCGATGCAAACTGAACTAAACTTAACGCTAAATCCTATGAATTGAAAGTGCATGAAAAGAGGGAAAGCATGAACGAATCGAATCGAAACAAATGCCAATAAGGAAGACAACCCTTTTTATTGATATGTTTCAGAACCTGGTTACAATGCGCCTCCTCCCCTTCTAAGGGCTAGGAGCGTTAAATATGCGTTCTTGTTACACCCATGGATGCTATTCCTTCTTCCGCGTGCCCACATGTAAAATGGGCGGACCAAACATCACCGTCGCTTGCGTTGATGAGTCTTGACTCCTTGCTGCTCCTCTAATGTCCAGATCCTATGTTCAAAGAAACAAGAAATAGTCAGTAGCACCTACGGATGAAATAAAACATGCAATCCCCACGCCTTCGATTAGTGCATGCAAGATATAAATAAAACGATAACTAAAATGGATCCAAATGAACTAAAAATTTGATAGGGGCATCAAAACATCACAAAGAAAACACAGCAAATGGAACAGTCAAAAAATTCACCATAGATTTGTATTCACTCTGGGGCGGGACGAATAGACCTGCAACAAAACGCCAAAAAGGTACTGTCCCAAATGTCACATCCGGGAAGCTCCAAATCACCTACAAAGTTGGGGGTTAGCTAATTGGGGGTATTTTGGGAAGACCCAGATGGTCAGATTTTCCCAATTTGGCCTCCATCAATAGGAATTTGATGATGCTACCTGCATGTTAGCAAAAGCGAGAAATAATAGAAACATGATCAAAATTGCTCAGAACGATGTGAAATTTGAATGACAACCTATCTAAGCAGCATAGAATTAAATGCAAGAATAACAGAAAAGAAATATGCCATAGATTTCCAATCACTCCGGGGCGGGGCGATTAGGACTGTAGCAGTGTGGGGGGCACCCGGGGGCAGGCCGCCCACCGTTTGGGGCCCGATTTCGGCACCAATCCACTTGGGATGGGTCCAAAACCTCTTGTGGGGTATTGTCGGCAAATTTGGTGGGATATTGTGGCCAAATGTCGGGTTTTGGTTCCGGATTTGTGCTTCCAATAACCACCCTATGACCTCCTTTCCAAAAGAGATCAAGGATGTGAAAGGCACAACTCAAAAGGGTGTGGGTGTGAAAGTAAAACGACAGCACTTCGTTGCTCCAAAATGCTCCTTCTCTCCCTTTTTGGGGTGAGAAGACTCACCATTTTATAGACCTGATGGTCTCTTTGGATGAGCATGCAGAGGCGCCACTTGGCAATCATGCCTCTCCAGGGGAGGGAAGATTCCTCCCTGATTAGGGGCTTCATGACTGCCCCTGTAACTGCCTCTAACGCTCGAAAATGCTCACTCACACTCCCATGCGATGAAGGAAGAATTAAGTGGCGGATCTGAGCTGCCATTTGTCAAGATTTGACTTTTTTCCCATCAAACCTACTATTCGCCCCACCCTGGAGCGAATACTGCTATTCGTCCCTGGGTGGGGCGAATACCAGTTTGTAATCATCCCTGGGTGGAACGAGTATGGAGCAGAGTGCCTGAAGGTGCCAAATTGACTCCTGACCTTCCAAAACTATTGTGAGAGTGGTTAGGACCATTGTTTAACCTCTGGGGGCTGCCCTTGGGGCTGTGTGTGTCAATGCGATCAGTGTTTGCAGTCACATAATCGGATTGGTGCTGTTTTGGTGTCTACAGATGCCCCTTTTTGGGAAGCGCTATGCGTGGCACAGTGCTGAGCAAAAATAGATAACCAAAGCACTAATGATTAGGGTTTCTCAGTAACCTAACCAAATTTTGATGCCCCAAGTATGGAAAGGGCATGCATTCTTGAATCCTTGCTTCTAACGAGCGAAGTAACTCAATTCAAGTGTTAACCTTTTTCGGTGAGGTGTTACTTGATCTTGGACATTGATCAGTCATGAATAGGCAAAGGGCGCAACCTTTTGTCTATGGGAACCTTGAGTTCATGATTCACGAAATGCCAAGTGTTTGATCAGCTTGTGATTATTGCTTGTTTGCTGCCCCAAGCAGGGGCGTGATTGTCTTTATCAATGATTCTTTGAATGCATGCCATTTCCATGATTAGGTGTGTATTTGTTGATTGGTGACTAAGTGTGACTACCCCCTCAAGCGACGAATCGATGAGGGAATGACCTACATGAGAAAAGCGACGAGTCGCTTGACCCAAGATGACTTGTGTAAGGGTGCCTCCAGATGTTTATCGTTGAATGTGTGTGCAGTTTCTCGACATTTAGACCTATTTTTGGTGGGTGTTAACCCTTTTTGTAGCGCCATTTGGGGATGAAATTCTCGACAATCCGTCCTCCCGTGGAGCGGTCCGGCTATGGTAGCCTTCTTAGGGAATAGGATAGTGAGGATTTGTGACCCCGACATCTATTTTGCATGCCCGAAATGTCCAATGCAAAAGCACTCTCATCGGGCAAGTTTATTGCTTGTTTTTGGGTCATTTTGTGCATTTTTTTGATGTTTTTGAAATTTTTGCCCTGTATTCATTCCTGGGTGGGATGAATACTAGTTTAGTATTCATCCTAGGGTGGGACGAGCACTAACCAGAGCGCTCATCCCAAGGAAGAATGATTACAAGCTCAAAAAGCCTATTTAAAGGCCAAAACTGAGTTTTGGGCTCATTTGCACTTGTTTTTCCTGGTGATTTGGAGCTCTGAGGAGGAGGAGGTTAATTCTATGAAGCGAAGCGCTACCGAATTTCTCCCGACATCATGAGTTCATGAACCGGATCGAGCGGTGGAGCCGAAGCGAGACCAGTAAGTGATCCTCCTCGTTATTGCTTGTATTTTGTTGTTACAGTTTTTAATACCGCAATTTATTTATTGTTTCTTTTGTAGTTTGTTGTTCAATTTAAAAATGAAAACCCTAATTAACTGTATGTCGTTATGCGTGACTTGTTGTTTTATGGCTTCATGAAAACTTAGGTAAAAACCCTAGGTAAACAAAGATCAAAAGTTAGTTTATAACTTAGTTGAAAACTTAGTTTAAAATGTAACTGAAAAACTTTACTTAACCCTAGTTTACCAAAGATCAAAACTGAACGTAAAAACTTAGTTCAAAACTTAGTTTAAAAATTTGTTTTTCGTTTTAGTTGGCTTTGTAAAAAAATGAAACCCTAGTTTTTTAGGTTGAATTTGTCAGTTTTAAACTTAGAGTACAGAAACCCTAAGACTGACAAACTGTATGTGAAAATTTGTTTTTTTTTTTTTTTTGTCTGTCAGTTTTAAACTTAGAGTACAGAAACCTTAAGACTGACAAACTGTATTTGAAAAATTGTTTTTTGTTTTTTTTTGTTGTCAATTTTAAACTTAGAGTACAGAAACCCTAAGACTGACAAACTGTGAATGTTTTGAATTTTTGTGAATTTTGTTGTTTTTAGTTGTACATTGTTTTATGCATTGTTGTATATTCATGTTACTGTTGTACAGTTTTTCATGATTTTAATGTTTTTTGTTGTTTTCTTTTGCAGGTTGTGAAGATCTGGTATCGTGTGCCTACTATTTTTATTGAAGCATGAGAGGCACTGACTTTGGTTGACTGGGAGTGGCTTGATGCCCTTGGGCTCAAGCAGGTGACTCGACTGGAGCTTGTGGTCGGGGATCGGGCCTATCTGATGGCCCTGATCAACTTGTGGGATCCCCGGACCAACACCTTCCATCTCCCAATAGGGGAGATGATAGTGACCTTGGAGGATGTCTATCGGATTCTATGGATTTTGATAGATGGATTGCCGATCAGGACGATGCCGCGTGATCAGCGGACAACTGTACTGACTCGATGCTTCGAGCATGGGGAGGAGGTGGGTGTGGATAGCCCAGTGGAGAGGGCAGAGGGCGACTGCCAGATTGGTGGGATTCTGGTTCGATGGTGGCTAGAGAAGGGGGTGTTGGGAGTGAGGCACATAGTACTTATGGGCCTCATTTCCAACATGCTGCTACCTAACTCGTCAGGTGTGAGGTTCCCATGGAACCTATTGGATGTGGTCTGTCGGTTGGTGGAGTGTTCGATGCATGAGCCTTTGATTATGAGGTGGGGATAGACGCTGTTGGCATAGCTCTATGGTGAGCTGTACGAGGTCCACTATCGGAGGCAGAAGGGGATTGGCTATAGCTATCTGTTGCAGAGCTGGGCTTGGCAGCACATAGCGGTGGAGAGGCCGGTGGGGTTACCGTGGACGACTCGGGCAGAGATGGTGGATAGGGATATAGGTTACGTGGCTCTGTGGCGGTGGTCTAAGGAGCAAGGACAGAGTCGATGGTGGGCAGGTGTCGTAGGGCACTATGTCGATGCCTTCGCTCGGCTTACTCTAGGGGAGGTGTCTTGGCACCCCTATCGGGACTATCCAGCCTGGCCTGAGGCTGGAGAGTGGCTCCGATGGGTTCATAGGGGGCGGTGGCTGATTGGGCGGCATGGGACCGAGCAGGAGTTCTTCCCTTACATCCGGGTGACATGATAGTTTGGGGTGCGCCAGGGGTTTCCTGGTGAGCCCGTGGTCTATCGACGTCGGGGGATGAGAGGACTCTGGACCGGCCAGTCATTGCACCACTTGGCGAGGATTCAGATATAGCTATCGACGTCCCGGATGTGGACGACGTCGGGACTACCATGGAGTATGACCAGTGGTGGATACTATGGTGATGGTGGGGAGAGGGGCCACTGGGAGGCATGGAGGTAGCAGCATGAGGGAGGAGGGTGCAGAGGCACCAGGAGATGAGTGGGGAGCTCCGTTGGAGGATGCGGACATGGTGGAGGTGGATGATGTGGATGTGGATTTTGGGGTTCCGGATCAGCCAGAGATGTAGGACGTCTCGGAGTAGTGGGAGCCAGAGCAGGCTATTGTTCCAGAGATGCCAATGCCTCAGGCAGTCTCGGAGGACATGGAGGTAGGGTTATGCACTGAGAATGCATGATTGGAGGGGCTACTATGGAGGCATGATGAGGAGCTGGGGGATGCACTATGGGAGAGGGATCTCCTACGAATGCAGCTGGCAGAGCGGGAGAATGCATGGGCTACGTACCACCGATAGGATGGGGATACCGATGTTGCATGGGAGAGGGATCTCCTGCGGATGCAGCTGGCAGAGAGGGAGAGGGCATTGGCATAGCGCGATGAGAACTTGGCTATGTATCGTCAGTGGGAGATGGACTTGGTGCGGCATCGGTTGGAGCTAGAGGCGGAGATTAGCCACCTCGGTGGGTGGGTCCCTACGTTTAGCGGAGGTGGATCGTCGTGCCGCTCGAGAGGGAGCGATACTGAGCAGTCAGCATCCTCTCGGCGTAGGCGACTGGATGAGGGAGGCTCTAGTAGGCGTGATGCGGGGGCTAGCAGTAGCCACCCTGAGGGGTCCCATAGGACCCACACCATGGGGGGTAGTTCTCGTCGCACCGATCCTGCGTGATCATGGTGGCCGACGCCCTAGGCTTGGGGGTTTTGTGAGGTTTTGCTTTTGCGGGGTCAGATGACCGGTTATTGTAGCCTACGGGCATTTTTGATGATATATATACAGATGACTTTATTTTGTTTATACACATGTCGGCATTTGATGTTATGCTCCATGATTGTTGAATGTGTATGTATGCATGTTAATTGATGTTTGATGGATGCATATGTTATGATGAATGCAAATGTTTCTAATTTTTAGGATATGCAAATGGAATGGATGAATTAAATTTGTGATTTTTGGCGGGGGCACCATAGACTGTTTAGAACTTATGGCTTTTTGTCTTATTAGGCGATTGTTGTGGTAAATGACTTTTGCTGTATACATGCTATTTTTGTATTTTTTGATGACAATGCGAGGATGAAAGATAGCGCAGTTGGTTTGGAATGTAGTTAAGGTTTTCTGAGACTCAGATGTTTTAACTAACTAGCCATGATTGTACTTTATCTTACAAGACTTTTGAACAAGGTATGAATCGGACTTGTCTTTGACCAAGTTATTTCACATCCCTATGTGTGCAATTGAGTTCGTTTATGTGGTATTTGTCAGGATACCGCCAGTGCCAGATAGGCTGTCAACCAAACCTGTACTGAGGATCACCCAATTAGCTCCACTAACTTCCTTTGTTGTATTTAGTCAGATTAATCTGCGGTGCTATCTAGGATACCATAAGCTAGCTCATCCACATGCAAACATTGATCTGTACATGAGTTAATGTGACAGATATATCGTCATGCGGGAGGTTTACCACCAGTGACCGATAGGCTATCCACCAAACCGGTACTGAGGTTTACTTCATGACCTTCTGAATGCTGAGAGTTCCAGGGATTCAAGTTCGACTCCCTTCTTTTCTTCAATTATATTGGGATACTTGCTCTTTTGTAGTGATAAAAATCACTGTTTATTTTTGTTATATATATTTTTTCTTTTGAGCAAGGGATTTGAATTTTGAGTGATGAGAATCACTATTGTATGTGCCTTTTGATGTATGCACTTTGGTGGTGATGTCAAATTTTTTGGAGTTTTGACTTTTGCAAAATTTTATGATGTTTGCAACTTTTTGAGAACTTGGGATTCTTGGGGAATTGGGTAGGGAAGATGCTTGTCCTTTTGCCAACTCTCAGCATTCTTGGGGTCATTCGCATAGGGGGATGAGCAAGATAACCATTTCGCTTATGGTGACCTGGATTGCTTTGCAGGTTTCATCTTTCGTTCACACAACTTGGGAATTTTTATGTGTTTTAATTTGTGTTGGGATGCTACGTAACAAGGTGTGATCCAAGTAGAACTCTACCTTTGTAAAATCTATCTGACTTTGTAAGTATGTGGCTAGAAAGCTAATGACATCTGAATGACGAAAACTCTAGATACATTTAGAAGACCACTGACTATGATATGGTAAAAAGAAGTGAATGGCATTTATTTTTGATGGACTGCTTATAGAATGGAGAAATGTGGAACAAGATGGATTGGCGAAGTAATTACAGTCTATGGTGCCTTGACTTGTATGACCACAAATATGCAATGTATGGATGTTATGCTTAATGCAACTATTATTTTTGCATTTTTGATAGATTGATTTTTGTGAGTATGAAGATGAGATGCAAAAGAGCTCTTTATTGTTGTGATGATTTTGAGCATGCCTGGAAATGAGATGCAAATTTTTGTTATTTTTGATGATTTTACTATTTTTGAATTTTCTTATTTTTGACCAAGCGATTGTGGGAATCCTTGGAGCTTTTTGGTTTGACCAAAGGGGTAATGGGCACCTTTGGGGCATTTTGGGGATGACCAAGCGATTGTGGGAATCCTTGGAGCTTTTTGGTTTGACCAAAGGGGTAATGGGCACCTTTGGGGCATTTTGGGGATGACCAAGCGATTATGGGAATCCTTGGAGCTTTTTGGGATTGACCAAGCGATTATGGGAATCCTTGGAGCATTTTGGGTTTGACCAAGCGATTGTGGGAATCCTTGGAGCTTTTTGGGTTTGACCAAGCGATTGTGGGAATCCTTGGAGCTTTTTGGTTTGGGCTATGGCTCTTTTAGATATGGAATGGCCGCAAATGACTGATGTTCAAGGGTTCTAGTTCCTTGATTCCATCAAGAGAGGCTAGCCGGTATGTTCCAGGTCCTATTTTACTATCAATTACATAGGGACCTAACCAGTTTGCCGTGAACTTGTCCCTTAGATGGGGCGGCAAGCTAGAGTTCTGTTGGTTCTCTTTTAAGACCAAGTCACCAACCTGAAAGTCCCTCGGGTGAACTTTCATGTTGTATGCTTTCTTCGGTCGCTCTTGATAGATACGTAAATGCTCGAGAGCATTAACGCGTCGTTCATCGAGCAACGTAAGCTGGTCTAACCAGGCTTGCTGCGTAGTGTCATCATCGATGAACTCTTGCATTGATATGCGTAGGGAAGGAATTTCCAACTCGAGAGGCATGACAGCCTCGGAGCCATACACGAGCAAAAATGGAGTTGCCCCAGTGGGTGTCCGAATGCTAGTGCGATAAGCCCACAGGGCAAGTGGGATCTGAATGTGCCAATCCTTATGACTGTCTATGACTATCTTTTTGAGGATGGCAACTAGCATTTTGTTTGACGCCTCTGCTTGCCCATTTGCCTGCGGATAATAGGGTGTCAAAAAATTGTGCTGAATTTTGTACTTTGTGGTCAAAGCACGCACGTCTTTGTTCTTGAATGACGTCCCATTATCCAAAATTATCTTGGATGGAATACCAAAATGACATATGATGTTATGTAAAATGAACTCCACAATGCGGGTTCCAGTCGTAGAGGTAAGCGAAACTGCTTCCACCCATTTGGTGAAGTACTCTATGGCCGTTATGATAAACGTGTGATGACCTGACGATGCAGGGGAGATCTTTTCGATTAGATCTAAGCCCCACTACGAAAATGGCCAAGCCGATTGGATCGGCTGCAAGGCCTGGGAAGGTACGTGTGTCAAATTAGCATGGTGTTGACATTTCATGCACTTCCTCACATATGCGCAACAATCTCGCTCTAAATATGGCCAATAATAGCCCATGCGAAGAATGCGCTTTGCGATGGCCATACCACTAAAGTGGCCACCGCACGTACCATCGTGCGCTTGGGCGATCGCCCAAGTGGACTCCTGCTGGTCCAAGCAACGAAGGAGGATTCCTTCATAGCTATGACGGTACAAAATGTCTCCTAACAAGACATACTTTGCCGCTTTCTGCTTGAATGCTCATTTTGCGGCATGCGTCAATCCAAGTGGGAGGTTACCTAACTTGAGGTAGTCCCTTATGGGTGAATACCAATCCTACTGATCAGAAGCCTCGACGGTATGAATAGCCAATCCCTCTTGAAGTTCATCCCTAGCAAAAGCTGAGCGGGAAAGAACTTGTAAGAATAGCGTTGTGTTGCTATTAAGGGGAGTAGGGGAGAACAAGGACCCCTAGTTGGCATGATTCAGACGATCGTGGATTCGAGAGAACTTGTCTAGGGACGGTTCAATCTAGATCAAGTGGATTCCTAGCGTCAAGTCAGAGCTTGCACGCTCCATCATGGATTGCGATAGTGTTTTGACTTGAATGGTTGTCATATCACCAGAAATGTCTTGCAGGATTAGTGACCCCAAGGAGGCCATAGTGTCCACAAAATGATTCGATGATCGAGGGAGTGCCTCGATGTCGTACCATTCAAGATTTGCTAGGAATTTGTCCACAAGGGCTTTGTAGGCCTACAGAACTAGGCATTTACATTGGAATACCCCTTTGACTTGGTTGACAATTAACAATGAATCACCAAAGATGTTCAATCGTTTGATGTTCATGGTGATTGTTGTCTGAAGACCTATGAGCAAGGCTTCATATTCGGCATTATTTTTGGTGCACGGGAAGTCTAATTTAAATGATAGAGGCATTGGAGCCCCTTGTGGTGTGAAGAATACAATTCTCGTGCCACCCCCTTGCTCACATTTAGAACCATCAAAAAATAGGGTTATGTCGGCCTGGGACTCAGGCTCATCAGAATCTGGCGATTCTGAGACATGGAAGACCCCATCATCGGGTAGTTCTATGACCAGAGGCTGATCGTCTTCGAGAGGAGCCTCTGCTAGTTGATCGGCTATGACTTGTCCTTTGATGGATTTCTATCCAATAAACTCTATGTCAAACTCCATCAACAACATGATCCATTTCATCGTGCGGCTACTATGATAAGTATGACTCATCATGTACCACAATGGATTCTCCTTAGACACAACATACGTAGTGTTGCTCAGCATGTAGTGGCATAGCTTTTTGGTAGCAAACACCACTGCCAAGCAGAGTTTTTCAACGTATGCATAGTTAAGTTCATAACTGACCAGGGTGCGGCTAAGATAGTAAGTAGCCTATTCTTTGTGAAGTTCATTTTTTTGGGCTAGCATGGCACCCAGTGCCACCTCAGTAGCTGAGATGTATAAGTAGAATGGCACTCCTAGTCTAGGTGGTGCCAATACTGGTAGCGAAGCCAAGTATTGTTTAATGTCATCAAAGGCTGACTGGCACTCGTCATCCCAGTGAAATGCTACCCCTTTATGCAATAATTTGTTCATGGGTCGGCACTTGTCAGATAGCTGTGCTATGAAGCGCTTGATTGACGTGACCTTTCCCTACAGGCTTCTGAGCTGCTTGATGGTAGTTGGGGGAAGCATTTCAAGGATTGCCTTGACTTTGTTTGGGTCCACCTCGATGCCTCGCTTTGAGACTATGAAACCCAAGAGTTTTCCAGATGTGATGCCAAATACGCACTTCTTGGGATTCGATCCGACTTTATGTTCCATGAGGCGATCGAGGATCTTGCTTAAGTCATCGAGATGATCTGGGCGCAAAAGAGATTTGGCCAACAAATCATCCATGTAATCTTCCAAAGTTTTATGCATGTAATCATGGAAGATGTATGTCATGGCACGTTGGTAGGTGGCGCCAGCATTTTTAAGGCCAAAAGGCATGACCTTATAACAAAATGTCCCCCAAGGCATTGTGAACACCATTTTTAGTTGGTCCTCGGGATTGATACGAATCTGATTGTATCCCAAGAAACCATCCATGAGGGATAGCATTTCGTGGCCCGCTGTAGCATCTACCAATGCGTCGATGCTCGGCAAGGGAAAATCATCCTTAGGACTCGCTTTATTTAGATCTCGAAAATCAGTGCATATGCGAATCCTCCCGTCAGGATTTTTGACGGGCACCATGTTGGACAACCATGGTGGGTAATCCATGCAGATGACAAATTGTGCATCCAACAGCTTTTGCAATTCGTCTTTGACCATCAAGGCCACTGTTGGGTGCATCTTGCGTAGTTTTTGCTTAATTGGCTTGACTATCGGATCAAGCGTTAGATTATGCATGAGTGAAAGCACAAGGATACAAAAGCAAAAAGGAAACTCCAAGTGCGATGCAAACCGAACTAAACTTAACGCTAAATCCTATGAATTGAAAGTGCATGAAAAGAGGGAAAAGCATGAACGAATCAAATCAAAACAAAAGCCAATAAGGAAGACAGCCCTTTTTATTGATATGTTTTAGAACTCGGTTACAATGCACCTCCTCCCCTTCTAAGGGCTAGGAGCGTTAAATAAGCGTTCTTGTTACACCCATTGATGCTATTCCTTCTTCCGCGTGCCCACATGTAAAATGGGCGGACCAAACATCACCGCCACTTGCATTGATGAGTCTTGGCTCCTTTTTGCTCTTCTAATGTCCAGATCCTATGTTCAAAGAAACAAGAAACAGTCAGTAGCACCTACGGATGAAATAAAACATGCAATCCCTATGCCTTCGATTAATGCATGCAAGATATAAATAAAACGATAACTAACATATATCCAAATGATCTAAAAATTTTATAGGGGCATCAATACCTCACAAAGAAAACACTACAAATGGAACAGTCAAGAAATTCCTCACATATTTGAATTCACTCCGGGGCGGGACGAATAGACCTACAACAAAAATGTCGAAAGGCACTGTCCCAAATGTCACATCTGGGGAGCTCCAAATCACCTGCAAAGTTGGGATTAGCTAATTGGGGGTATTTTGGGAAGACCCATATGGTCATATTTTCCCAATTTGGCCTCCATCAATGGGAATTTGATGATGCTACCTGCAAGTTAGTAAAGGCGAGCGAAGATAGAAACATGATCAAAATTGCTCAAAACAAGGTGAAATTTAAATGGCAACCTATCTAAGCAGCATAGAATTGAATGCAAAAATTATAGAAAGGAAATTTGCCATAGATTTCCAATCACTCCGGAGTGGGGCGATTAGGACTGTAGCAGTGTGGGGGGCACCCGAGGGTAGGCCGCCCATCGTTTGGGGCCCGATTTCGATACCAATCCACTTGGGATGGGTCCAAAACCTCTTGTGGGGTATTGTCGACAAATTTTATGGGATATTGTGGCCAAATGTCGGGTTTTTGGTTCCAGATTTGTGCTTCCAATAACCACCCTATGACCTCCTTTCCAAAAGAGATCAAGGATGTGAAAGGCACAACTCAAAGGGGTGTGGGTGTGAAAGTAAAATGATAGCACTTCATTGCTCCAAAATGCTCCTTCTCTCTATATTTTAGGGTGAGAAGACTCACCATTTTATAGACCTGATGGTCTCTTTGTATGGGCATGCAGAGGCACCACTTGCCAAGGGAGGGAAGATTCCTCCCTGATTAGGGGCTTCATGACTACCCCTGTAACTGCCTCTAACACTCAAAAATGCTCACTCACACTCCCATGCGATGAAGGAAGAATTAAGTGGTGGATCTGAGCTACCATTTGTCAAGATTTGACTTTTTTCCCATCAAACCTGCTATTCGCCCCACCCTGGAGCGAATACTGCTATTCGTCCCTGGGTGGGGCGAATACCAATTTGTAATCATCCCTGGGTGGAACGAGTATGGAGCAAAGTGCTTAAAGGTGCCAAATTGACTCTTGACCTTCCAAAACTGTTGTGAGAGTGGTTAGGACCACTATTTAACCTCTAGGGGCTGCCCTTGGGGCTGTGTGTGTCAATGCGATCAGTGTTTGCAATCACATAATCGGATTGGTGTTGTTTTGGTGTCTATAGATGCCCATTTTTGGGAAGCGCTATGCATGGCACAGTGTTGAGAAAAAATAGATAACCAAAGCACTAATGATTAGGTTTTCTTAGTAACCTAACCAAATTTTGATGCCCCAAGTATGGAAAGGGCATGCATTCTTGAATCCTTGCTTCTAACGAGTGAAGGAACTCAATTCAAGTGTTAACATTTTTCGATGAGGTGTTACTTGATCTTGGACATTGATTAGTCATGAATAGGCAAAGGGTGCAACCTTTTGTCTGTGGGAACCTTGAGTTCATGATTCACAAAATGCCAAGTGTTTGATCAACTTGTGATTATTGCTTATTTGCTGCCCCAAGCAGGGGCGTGATTGTCTTTATCAATGATTCTTTGAATGCATACCATTTCCATGATTAGGTGTGTTTTTGTTGATTGGTGACTAAGTGTGAATACCCCCTAAAGCGATGAATTGATGAGGGAATGACCTACATGAGAAAAGTTACGAGTCGCTTGACCCAAGATGACTTATGTAAGGGTGCCTTCCGATATTTATCGTTGAATGTGTGTGCAGTTTCTCGACATTTAGACCTATTTTTGGTGGGTGTTAACCCTTTTTGTAGCACCATTTGGGGATGAAATTCTCGACAATCCGTCCTCCCATGGAGCGGTATGGCTATGGTAGCCTTCTTAGGGAATAGGATAATGAGGATTTGTGACCCCGACGTCTATTTTGCATGCTCGGAATGTCCAGTGCAAAAGCACTCTCATCGGGCAAGTGTATTGTTTGTTTTTGGGTCATTTTGTGCATTTTTTTTTATGTTTTTGAAATTTTTGCCCTATATTCGTTCTTGGGTGGGATGAATACTGGTTTAGTATTCGTTCCAGGATGGGACGAATACTAACCAGAGCACTCATCCTAAGGAATAACGATTACAAGATCAAAAAGCCTATTTAATGGCCAAAACTGAGTTTTGGGCTCATTTGCATTTGTTTTTTCTGGCGATTTGGAGCTTTGAGGAGGAGGGGTTCAATTCTGTGAAGTGAAGCACTACCGATTTCACATGACACTATGATGCCCCGAGAGCGGGGGATCCGAAACGATATGGTAAGTGATCCTCCTTTTTTTTTCTTGTTTTTTTTTTTTTTTTTTATTTTTTTTTTTTTTTTTTTTTTTTTTTAGCAAGTATTGAAAATTATTATTATTATTATTTTATTTTTGATTTTTTTTGTCAATTTTAAACTTAGAGTACAGAAACCCTAAGACTGACAAACTATATTTGAAAAAAAAAATTGTTTTGTTGTTTTTTTTTTATGATTTTGTCTGTCAGTTTTAAACTTAGAGTACAGAAACCCTGAGACTGACAAACGGTATTTGAAAAATTTTGTTTTGTTTTTTTATGATTTTGTCTGTCAGTTTTAAACTTAGAGTACAGAAACCCTGAGACTGACAAATGGTATTTGAAAAAATTTGTTTTGTTTTTTTATGATTTTGTTTGTCAGTTTTAAACTTAGAGTACAGAAACCCTGAGACTGACAAACTGTAAATGTTTTGAATTTTTGTGAATTTTGTTGTTTTTAGCTGTACATTGTTTTATGCATTATTGTATATTCATGTTACTGTTATACAGTTGTTCATGATTTTAATGTTTTGTGTTGTTTTCTTTTGTAGGTTGTGAAGAGTCGGTACCTCATGCCTACTATTTTTATTGAAGCACGAGAGGCACTGACTGTGGCTGACTAGGAGTGGCTTGATGCCCTTGGGCTCAAGAAGGTGACTTGGCTGGAGCCTGTGGTCGGGGATCGGGCCTATCTGATGGCCCTGATCAACTTGTGGGATCCCCAGACCAACACCTTCCATCTCCCAACAGGGGAGATGACAGTGACCTTGGAGGATGTCTATCGGATTTTGTGGATTCCAATAGATGGATTGCCTATCAGGACGATGTCGTGCGATCAGTGGACAATAGTGCTGACACATTACTTTGGGCACGGAGAGGAGGTGGGTGTGGATAGCCCAATGGAGAGGGCAGAGGGCGACTGCTAGATTGGTGGGATTCTAGTTTGATGGTGGCTAGAGAAGGGGGTGTTGGGAGTGAGGCACGTAGTACTTATGGGCCTCATTTCCAACATGCTGCTACCTGACTCATCAGGTGCGAGGTTCTCGTGGAACCTATTGGATGTGGTCTGTCGGCTGGTGGAGTGTGCGACACATGAGCCCTTGATCATGAGGTGGGGACAGATGCTGCTGGCACAACTCTATGGTGAGTTGTACGAGGTCCGCTGTTGGAGGCGAAAGGGGATTAGCTACAACTATCTGTTGTAGAGCTAGGCTTGGCAGCACATAGCGATGGAGAGGCCGATGGGGTTACCATGGATGACTCGGGTGAAGATGGTGGATAAGGATATAGGTTATGCGGCTCTATGGTGATGGTCTGAGGAGCAAGGATAGAGTCGGCGGTGGGTAGGTGTCGTAGGGCACTATGTTGATGCCTTCACTCGGCTTGCTCCAGGGGAGGTGTTCTAGCGCCCCTACCGAGACTGTCCAGCCTAGCTTGAGGCTGGAGAGTGGCTCCGATGGGTATGCAAGGGGCGATGGCTGATTGGGCAGCATGGAACCGAGCAGGAGTTCTTCCCTTACAATTGGGTGACATGACAGTTCATGGTGTGCCAGGGGTTTCCTGGTGAGCCCATGATCTATCGACACCGAGGGGATGAGAGGACTCTGGACCGGCTAGTCATTGCACCACTTGGCGAGGATTCAGATGCGGCGATTGACATCCCAGATGTGGATGACGTCGGGACTACCACAGAGTATGACCAGTGGTGGATACTATGGTGATGGCGAGGAGAGGGGCCACTAGGAGGCATGGAGGTAGCAGTAGCAGGTGGGGAGGGTGCCAAGGCACCAAGAGATGATTGGGGAGCTCCATTGGAGGATGTGGACATGGTGGAGGTGGATGATGTGGATGGCAATTTTGGGTTTCGGATCAGCCAGAGATGCAGGACATCTCGAAATAGTGGGAGCTAGAGCAGGCTGCTATTCTAGAGATGCCAACACCTTAGGCAGATTTGGAGGACATGGATGTAGGGTTACATGTTGAGAATGCGTGGTTGGAAGGGCTAATGTGGAGGTATGATGAGGAGCTGGGGGATGCGCTACAGGAGAGGGATTTCCTACGCATGTAGTTGGAAGAGTAGGAGAATGCATGGGCTGCATACCATCGGTAGGATGGGGATACCGATGCTGCATGGGAGAGGGATCTCCTACGGATGCAACTAGCAGAGAGGGAGAGGGCCTTGGCACAACGTGATGAGAACTTGGCTACGTATCACCAATGGGAGATGGACTTGGTGTGGCATCGATTAGATCTGGAGGCAGATATGAGCCGCCTAGATGGGTGGGTCTCTAATTTCAGTGGAGGCGGATCGTCGTGTCGCTCGAGAGGGAGCGATACTGACCAGTCAGCATCCTCTCGGTGTAGGCGACTGGATGAGGGAGGCTCTAGTAGGCTTGATGCAGGGGCTAGCAATAGCCACCTTGAGGGGTCTCATAGGACCCACACCATGGGGGGGTGTTCCCGTCGCACCGATCCTGCATGATCATGGTGGTCGATGCCCTAGGCTTGGGGTTCTTGAGCTTGTGGCTTTTTACGGGGTCAGATGACCGGTTATTGTAGCTTGCGGGCATTTTTGATGATATATATACAGATGACTTTATTTTATTTATACACATGTCATGATTTGATGTTATGCATAGTGATTGATGAATGTGTATGTATGTATATTAATTTACATTGATGGATGAATATGTTATGATGAATGCAAATGTTTCTAATTTTTAGGATATGCAAAATGTAATGGATGAATGGAACTTGTGTTGTGGGTCGAGGGCACCATAGATTGTGAAAGCACGAGGATACGAAAACAAAAAAGGAAAAACTCCAAGCACGATGCAAAATTGAAACTAAACTTAACGCTAAATCCTACGAATTAAAATGCATGAAATGGAGAAAGCATGAATTGAAACCCAAATGAAATAATAGCCCTTCTCTTTTATTGATGTATTTCACAACTCGGTTACAATTCGCATCCTCCCTTTTTAGGGGCGAGGAGCGTTAAATTCATCTCTTGGTTACATCCATGGATAGCCTTCCTTCTTTCGCGTGCCCACATGTAAGATGGGCGGACCAAAATGTCACCGCCGCTTGTGTCTACGAATTTTGATTCCTTGATGCTCCTCCGATGTTTCCGATCCTGCGTTCAAAGGAACAAGAGATAATTAGTAGCACCTGCGGATGAAACAAAACATGCAATCCCCAAGCCTACGATAAGTGAATGAGAAAAATGAATTAAACTATAACTAAAATGAATCCAAATGCTCTAAAAATTTGATAGGGGCATCAAGACATCACCAGGAGGGCACTACAAAAAGAACAATCAGGAAATTCCTCACCGATTTGAATTCGCTCTGGGGCGGGACGAATTCACCTACAACAAAATGCCGAAAAGGTACTGTCCCAAATTTCCTGCCTAGAGAGCTCCAAAAGACCTACAAACTTGGGGTTAGCTAATTGGGGGAATTTTGGGAAGACCCAGATGGTCATATTTTCCCAATTTGGCCTCCATTAATGGGAATTTGATGATGCTACCTGCAAGTTAGTAAAGGCGAACAAGTGATAGAAACATGATAAGATTTGCTCAAAACATGACGAAATCTAAATGACAACCTATCTAAGCATCATAGAATTGAATGCAAAAAATAAAATGATAGAAATAAAATCTTCCATAGATTCCCAATCGTTCCTAAAAGGGACGATTAGACCTGCAGCAGTGTGGGGGCGCCCGGGCAGGCCGCCCACCGTTTGGGGCCTGATTTCGGCACCAATCCACTTGGGATGGGTCCAAAATCTCTTATAAGGTGTTGTCGACAAATTGGGGTGGTATTCTATGGCCAAATTTTGGGTTTTGGGCTCAAGATTCGACCTTCCAATGATCACCCAATGACCTCTTCTCTAAAAGAGATCACGGATGTAAAAGGCACAAATCGCACAAGGATGTATGGGGAAATAAAATGGCAGCACTTCGTTGCTCCAAATTGCTCTTACTCTGTATATTTTGGGGTGAGAAAACCCACCAATTTATAGACCTGGAGGTCTCTTGGGATGAGCATGCAGAGGCGCCACATGGCAGCCATGCCCTTCCAGGGGAGGGAAGATTCCTCCCTGATTAGGGGCTTCATGACTGCCCCTGTAATAGCCTCTAATGCTCGAAAATGCTCACCCATGCTCCCATGCAATGAAGGAGGCGTTAAGTGGCGGATCCGAGCTGCCATTTGCCAAGATTTGACTTTTTTCCCATCAAACCTGCAATTCGCCCCACCCTGGAGCGAATTGTGAATTCGTCCCAAGGTGGAGCGAATCCCAATTAGAATTCGTCCCTGGGTGGAACGGATATTGAGCAAAGTGCCTGAAGGTGCCAAAATGATTTTTGACCTTCCAAAACTATTGTGAGAGTGGTTAGGACCACTGTTTAACCTCTGGGGGCTGCCCTTGGGGCTGTGTGTGCCAATGTGATCAGTGTTTGCAGTCACATAATCGGATTGGTGCTGTTTTGGTGTCTACAGATGCCCCTTTTTGGGATGCATTGTGCAAGGCACAACGTCGAGCAAAAATAGATAACCAAAGCACTAATGATTAGGGTTTCTTAGTAACCTAACCAAATTTTGATGCCCCAAGTATGAAAAGGGCATGCATTCTTGAATCCTTGCTTCTGACGAGCGAAGGAACTCAGTTCAAGTGTTAACCTTTTTCGGTGAGGTGTTACTTGAGCTTGGACATTGATCAGTCATGAATAGGCAAAGGGCGCAACCTTTTGTCTGTGGGAACCTTGAGTTCATGATTCATGAATGCCAAGTGATTGATCAGCTTGTGATTATTGCTTGTTTACTGCCCCAAGTAGGAGCGTGATTTGTCTTTGCCAATGATTCTTTGAATGCATGCCATTTCCATGATTGGGTGTGTATTTGTTGATTGGTGACTAAGTGTGACTACCCCCTCAAGCGACGAATCGATGAGGGAATGACCTACATGAGAAAAGTGATGAGTCACTTGACCCAAGATGACTTAGGTAAGGGTGCCTTCAGAGATTTATCTTTGAATGTGTGTGCAGTTTTCCGACATTTAGACCTATTTTTGGTGGGTGTTAACCCTTTTGGCGACGCCATTTGGAGCTGAAATTGTCAAAAATTCGTCTTCCCGTGGAGCGGTCCGGCCATGGTGGCCTTCTTAGGGAGTAGGATGGTGATGATTTATAACCCCGATGTCTATTTTGGATGCCAAGAAGGTCAGGCGCGAAGGCGCCTTCGTTCGGCAACTCTATTGCTATTTTTGGGTGGGTTTTGACCCTTTTGGCGATGCCGTTTGGGGATGAAATTCTCGAAGATCCGTCCTCCCGTGGAGTGGTCCGGCTATGGTAGCCTTCTTAGGGAGTAGGATAGTGAGGATTTGTGACCCCGACATCTATTTTGCATGCCCGAAATGTCAAGTGCAAAAGCACTCTCATTGGACAATTTTATTGCTTGTTTTTGGTGCATTTTTGTGCATTTTTTGTGAAATGTTGTGCTGAATTCATTCCTAGGGTGGGATGAATTCCTTGTGTACTTCCTTCCCATGGGTGGAATGAGCGCTAACTAAGTGCTCGTCCCAGGGAGGAACGATTACAGGCTCAAAAAGCCTATTTAAAGGCCAAAACTAGGGTTTGGGCTCATTTGCACTTGTTTTTTCTGGCGATTTGGAGCTCGAGGAGGAGGAGGCAATTGTGAAGCGAAGCACTGCCAAATTTTTCCCAACACCATGATTTCATGAACCGGATCGAGGAGAAGCGAGACCAGTAAGTGAACTCCCTCTTCATTATTTTCTTGTATTATAGTTTTTTCAATTTATCAATTTAGAGTATAAACCCTAGGTAAATTAAATTTTTTGTGTTTATGTTTTGTATCTCTATTTTGATTCTAATGTGCTTATTTTGTTGTGTGTAGGTTGTGAAGAGCGGTATGGTGTGACTATTTTTGTGAAGCACGGGAGGCGCTAGCTGTGGTCGATGGAGGGTTGAGTTGGGCTGAGGTGTATTGGAGGAGGGATTGGCTCGATGGACTTGTGGGACCCCCGGGTAATGGCTCTTCCATCTCCCAATGAGGGAGATGGTACTCTTGGAGGATGATCTCATCTCATCGTAGGCGATTGGAATAGAGGGAGGTGGATAAAGGCGTGATGCGGGGGCTAGTAGCAAGCCTGAGGGGTCCCATAGGACCCACACCATGGGGGGTAGTTCCCGTCGCACCGATCCTACGTGATCATGGTGGCCGATGCCTTAGGCTTGGGGGTTTTGAGATTTTGGATTTTGTTGCGGGGTCAGAGGACCAACTCTTTGTAGCCTACGGGCATTTTTGATGATATATATATATATAGACTTTATTTTGTTTATGCGCATGTGATGATTTGATTTTATGCACGATGATTGATGAATATGGATGTATGCATGTTAAGTTATAGTGATGGATGCATATGTGTTGATGAGTGCAAATGTTTCTAATTTATATGATATGCAAATGGAATGGATGAATTGAATTTGTGATGTTTGGTAGTCGCACCATAGACTGTGTAGAACTTTATGGCTTTTTGTCCTAGGCGATGGCTACGGTAAATAGCTTTTTATGTATACATGTGTTTTTTTTTTTTTGGTATGGCGAGAATAAAATATAGCAAGTTGGTTTCGAATGTAGTTAAGGTTTTCTGAGACTCAGATGTTTTAACTAACTAGCCACGACTGTACTTTATCTCACAAGACTTTTTGAACAAGGTATGAATCGGACTTGTTTTGGACCAAGTTATTTCACATCCCTGTGTGTGCAATTGAGTTCATTTATGTGGTGTTGGTCAGGATACCGCCAGTGCCAGATAGGCTGTCAACCAAACCTATACTGAGGATCACCTGATTAGCTCCACTAACTCCTTTGTTGTGTTTAGTCAGATTAATCTGCGGTGCTATCGTAGGATACCATAAGCTAGCTCATCCACATGCAAACATTGATCTGCGCACAAGTTAATGTGATAGATATATCGTCATGCGGGAGGTTTACCACCAGTGACCGATAGGCTATCAACCAAACCGGTACTGAGGTTTGCCTCATGACCCGTCTGAATGCTGAGAGTTCCAGGGATTCAAGTTCGACTCCCTTCTTTTCTTCAATTGTATTGGGATACTTGCTCTTTTGTAGTGATAAAAATCACTGTTTATTTTTGTATTATATTTTTCTTTTGAGCAAGGGATTAGGATATGGAGTGATGAGAATCACTATTTTATGTGCTTTTCTTGATGTATGCACTTTGGTTGTGATGTCAAAATTTTTGGAGTTTTGACGTTTGCAAATTGTTGATGTTTTGCAACTTTTGAGAACTTGGGATTCTTGGGGAATTGGGTAGGGAGGATGCTTGTCCTTTTGCCAACTCTCAGCATTCTTGGGGTCATTCGCACAGGGGGATGAGCAAGATAACCGTTTCGCTTATGGTGACCTGGATTGCTTTGTAGGTTTCATCTTTCGTTCACACAACTTGGGAATGTTTTATGTGTTTTAATTTGTGTCGGGATGCTACGTAACAAGGTGTGATCCAAGTAGAATTCTACCTACGTAAAATCTGTCTGACTTGGTACAGTATGTGGCTAGACAACTAATGACGACTGAATGACGAAAACTCTCGATACATGAGAAAACAACTGACTATGATGTGGGAGAATAACGTGAATGGCGGTTATAGGCGATGAGCTATTGATAAAGTGGAAAAATGTAGAAGATGATGGTTTTGCCAAGTAATGACAGTCTATGGCGCTTTGACCTTTATGACCACAAATATGCAATGTGTGGGTGCGATGCGTAATGCAGCTATATGTTTTTGTGTTTTTGATGGATTGATTTGTGTGAATATGAAGATGATATGCAAAATAGAGCTCTTTATTTTTGTGACGATTTTGAGCATGTATGGAAATGAGATGCAAATTTTGTTATTTTTGATGATTTTATTGTTTTTGAATTTTCTTGTTTTTGACCAAGCGATTACGGGAATCCTTGGAGCATTTTGGGGATTGACCAAGCGATTATGGAAATCCTTGGAGCATTTTGGGGATTGACCAAGCGATTATGGAAATCCTTGGAGCATTTTGGGGATTGACCAAGTGATTATGGAAATCCTTGGAGCTTTTGGGGATTGACCAAGCGATTATGGGAATCCTTGGAGCATTTTGTTTGGGCTATGGCTCTTCTAAACATGGAATGGCCACAAATGACTGATGTTCAAGGGTTCTAGTTCCTTGATTCCATCAAGAGAGGCTAGCCGGTATGTTCCAGGTCCTATTTTACTATCAATTACATAGGGACCTAACCAGTTTGCCATGAATTTGTCCCTTAGATGGGACGGCAAACTAGAGTTTTGTTGGTTTTCTTTCAAGACCAAGTCACCGACCTGAAAGTCCCTCAAGTGAACTTTCATGTTGTATGCTTTCTTAAGTCGCTCTTGATAGATACGTAAATGCTCGAGAGCATTAACGCATCGTTCATCAAGCAACGTAAGCTGGTCTAACCGGGCCTACCGCATAGTATCATCATCGATGAACTCTTGCATTGATATGCGTAGGGAAGGAATTTCCAACTCGAGAGGCATGACAGCCTCGGAGCCATACACGAGCGAAAATGGAGTTGCCCCAGTGGGTGTCCGAATGCTAGTGCGATAGGCCCACAGGGCAAGTGGGATCTGAATGTGCCAATCCTTATGATTATCTATGACTATCTTTTTAAGGATGGCAACTAGCATTTTGTTTGACGCCTCTGCTTGCCCATTTGCCTACGGATAATAGGGGGTCAAAAAATTATGCTGAATTTTGTACTTTGTGGTCAAAGCACGCACATATTTGTTCTTGAATGACGTCCCATTATCCGAGATTATCTTGGATGGAATACCAAAATGACATATGATGTTATGCAAAATGAACTCCACAATGCGGGGTCCAGTCGTAGAGGTTAGCGGAACCGCTTCCACCCACTTGGTGAAGTACTCTATGGCCGTTATGATAAACGTGTGATGACCTGACGACGCAGGGGAGATCTTTTCGATTAGATCTAGGCCCCACTATGAAAAATGCCAAGCCGATTGGATCGGTTGCAAGGCCTAGGAAGGTACATGTGTCAAATTAGCATGGTGTTGACACTTCATGCACTTCCTGACATATGCACAACAATCTCGCTCTAAAGATGGCCAATAATAGCCCATGCAAAGAATGTGCTTTGCGATGGCCATACCACTGAAGTGGCCACCGCATGTACCATCGTGCGCTTGGGCGATCACCCAAGTGGACTCTTGTTGGTCCAAGCACCGAAGGAGGATCCCTTCATAGCTACGATGGTACAAAATGTCTCCTAACAAGACATGCTTTGCCGCTTTCTACTTGAATGTGCATTTTGTGGCATGCATCAATCCAAGTGGGAGGTTACCTAACTTGAGGTAGTCCCTGATGGGGGAATACCAATCCTGCTGATCAGAAGCCTCGATGGTATGAACAACCAGTCCCTCTTGAAGTTCATCCCTAGCAAAAGCTGAGTGGGAGAGAACTTGTAAGAATAGCGTTGTGTTGCTATTAAGGGGAGTAGGGGAGAACAAGGACCCCTAGTTGGCGTGTTTCAGATGATCATGGATTCGAGAGAACCTATCCATGGATGGCTCAATCTGGATCAAGTGGATTCTTGGTGTTAAATCAGAGCTTGCTCGCTCCATCACTGATTGCGATAGTGTTTTGAATTGAATGGTGGTCATATCACCAGAAATGTCTTGCGGGATTAGTGACCCCAAAGAGGCCATAGTGTCCACAAAATGATTCGATGACCGAGGGAGTGCCTCGATGTCGTACCATTCAAGTTTTGCCAAGAATTTGTCCACAAGGGCTTTGTAGGCCTGTAGAACTAGGCATTTGCATTGGAATACCCCTTTGACTTGGTTGACAATTAACAACGAATCACCAAAGATATTCAATCATTTAATGTTCATGGTGATTGTTGTCTAAAGACCTATGAGCAAGGCTTCATACTCTACATTGTTGTTGGTGCATGGGAAATTTAATTTAAATGACAGGGGCATAGGAGCGCCCTGCGGTGTGAAGAATACTATTCCCATGCCACCACCTTGCTCACATTTAGAACCATCAAAAAATAGGGTTATGTCGGCCTGTGACTCAGGCTCGTCAAAATCTGGTGATTCTGAGACATGGAAGACCCCATCATCGGGTAGTTCTATAGTCAAAGGCTGGTCATCTTCGAGAGGAGCCTCTGCTAGTTGATCGGCTATGACCTGACCTTTTATGGATTTTTATCCAATAAACTCTATGTCAAATTTCGTCAACAACATGATCCATTTCACCATGCGACTACTATGATAAGTATGACTCATCATGTATCGCAATGGATTCTCCTTAGACACAACATACGTCTTGTTGCTCAGCATGTAATGGCATAGCTTTTTGGTAGCAAACACCACTGCCAAGCAGAGTTTCTCAACGTATGCATAGTTAAGTTCATAGCTGACCAGGGTGCGGCTAAGATAGTAAGTAGCCTGTTCCCTATGAAGTTCATTCTTCTAGGCTAACATGGCTCCCAGTGCCACCTCAGTAGCTGAGATGTATAAGTAGAACGACACTCCTGGTCTAGGTGGTGCCAATACTAGCGGCGAAGCCAAGTATTGTTTAATGTCGTCGAAGGTTGACTGGCACTCGTCATCCCAGTGAAATGCTACCCCCTTGTGCAACAACTTGTTCATTGGTCGGCACTTGTCAGATAGCTATGCTATGAAGCGCTTGATCGACGCGACCTTTCCCTGCAGGCTTCTGAGCTACTTGATGGTATTTTGGGGACGCATTTCAAGGATTGCCTTGACTTTGTTTGGGTCCACCTCGATGCCCCATTTTGAGACTATGAAGCCCAAGAGTTTTCTAGATGTGACACCAAAAATGCACTTCTTGGGATTCAGTCTGACTCTATGCTCCATGAGGCGATCGAGGATCTTGCTTAAGTCACCGAGATGATCCGGGCGCAAAAGATATTTGGCCAACAAATCATCCATGTAATCTTCCAAAGTCTTGTGCATGTAATCATGGAAGATGTATGTCATGGCATGTTGGTAGGTGGCACCAACATTTTTAAGGCCAAAAGGCATGACCTTATAACAAAATATCCCCCAAGGCATTGTGAACGCCATTTTTAGTTGGTCTTCGGGATTGATACAAATTTGATTGTATCCCGAGAAACCATCCATGAGGGAAAGCATTTCATGACCCATTGTAGCATCTACCAATGCGTCGATGCTCGGCAAGGGAAAATCATCCTTAGGACTCACTTTGTTTAGATCTCAAAAATTAGTGCATATGTGAATCCTCCCATTAGGCTTCTTGATGGGCACCATGTTGGACAGCCATGGTGGATAATCCATGCAGATGACAAACTATGCATCCAACAGCTTTTGCAATTTATCTTTGACCATTAAGGCCACTGTTGGGTGCATCTTGCGTAGTTTTTGCTTAACTGGCTTGACTGTCGGATCAAGCATTAGATTATGCGTGACTAGCTATGGGTCTAGCCCTGGCATGTCTTTGTATGACCATGCAAAAACCTCCTTCTTCTCTTTGATAAGGGCAATGTAGTCAACTTGCTCTTCGAGGGATAAAATTACCCCCAACTTGATGATCTGTGGATTCATTGGATCTGAGCCGATGTCTACGTCAGTCGTCTCCTCGATCGACATGTGGGATCCGTCTTCCAACTGATGTGGAGTTGGGATCAAGTGGATATCATTTGCTGAGTTTAGATCATCGTTAGGAACCTCGGGTCCCTCTTCAGCATGGAAGATATCCTGAGTTGGCCTAGGGGTAAAATGGAGCATTTCATCAAAAGGCCAATACTCAGATGGGGATGGAGGGGAATTGACGCGATCCCAGTCTATGGCATCTATGTCTAGATACAATGACCATGCTGGATCGGCCGGATTGTGGATGGGGGCGGTTAAGTCAATGGATATCATGTTGATGAAATGATTTTGGTCTCCATTACCATGGGTGTGGTGACTCGGACATCCTGGATGTTCTCTGTGCTCTGGATCTGGCTCTAGAGGGACGGGCACAAATGGATCGGCCCTATGTGCAGATAGGAAGACAGGGTCTACCCTCGGCACTGATGTCACTATAGGGTCTCTGGGTGGAAGGTGCTCTTCGTATGCCCAGAGTAGCGGATCCAACACTTGGTCCCACCGTGCTAGGTCTACGTACCACTCATGCCCTGGCACTATGTTTAATTGTTCAAATATGTCGTTAATCTCCAAGGGGTGTCGATGTTGCATCTACCGCATGTGATTAAGATATGTCATCTCTGTTTCATCTTCATAATCACTATCGGAGATCCAAAGGCCTTCATTGGCTCCGACTGCTTGCGGCATTAAAGGCTCGCCTTGCTCAAGCAAATTAATGTGGTCCCACCTAGGTTGTTTCGCTCTCTACGAGGGGACTTGATTTCCTTGGAGTGGCGCTTGCTCGATGGGAGCATCCAGGGGGAACATTGTCAAGAGGCTTTCTTGATAATCATCCATGGGGATCACCTATGAGTGATCGCTATCTAATTTGAAGGGGTCATACAATGTTGGTTCATACTCCGACTCGTCCTCCGAGGACCCTTCTTGACATTGTCTAGACCCTCCTTGAAAATGAGCTCTCGAGCTTTCTCCTCTCTCGAGCGAAGGGAAGGGATTGTTAGAGCCAACAAGGTTGATTGCCATTAATGGGAGATAATCCCTCAATGTATATGTGGTGTTAGGGTTGGCATATGGATCTAATGCCAATCTCCCCTTGTTGCCTATCCCTAGGCCTTGCATGTTCTCCACCAAGATGTCCAAGGGTAGGGGGTGGTTGAACCCTACTCCTGACTTGTCATATGGCATTTGGTATCTTGGTTGGCAAAGAACACGTATCCCTTGCTCATATCTGGCCTAACCCATATCCATGCCAATTGCATTGGCCAAGGTATCTCAAAGCAAAGTCTAGGTTAGACAAATAGTTGACATTTTTAGCAAAAGGCTCTTCGTCTTCGTCCTCTTGCATGCATGGTGCAATGCCATGATCAAGGCCCCCATACACAAAGTTTGTCTAGTTCGGCGGGTAGCCTAGGGGAACAATAGTGCCAATGGGGAGTCGAGGTCTCCCCATGTCCTGCATGGATTCTAGTGTGGGTGTTGCTACAATATTCCACACTAGATACTCCCCCAGGCCCGTATTGGCCATTTCAATGGTGATCGTTGGTGGTTGAGGGGGAGGGAATGGAAGTTCTCCTTGAGTCCACTCCATGTCGGGTGGACTAGGAGCCTCGACTTCCATTTGGCTAGGCATCTCCTCAGTAGAGATAGTTGACACCGATGGCAATGTCTCTTCCAAAGGTTTTGCCTCTTCCAGGGGTTCCTTCCCTTTGTCCTTCTGTTTGGCCCCCAAAGATGGTGTCGTTGGTGGAGGACCAGATGATGAAGATGAACCCGGCTGGGATTTTGAAGAACTTGTTAACGGGGATGCCTGTGGAATTGGACCCTGTTTAGATGGATTTAACTAGAAATCCAAATGCGTTGATGGCAGGGTCGATTGTGGCATCAGCTGCACCGCATTACAATACTTGAAGGGTTCCAAGTCCATCGGGACTACATGCACCTCCCCTTCAAATGTATACTTTAAACATTGGTGAGCTATCGAAGGGACACACTTCATGTCCCTGATCCATGGCCGGCCCAGCAAGATGTTGTAGGCCATCTCACCCTCCAATACATGGCATAATGTGGGTATGGTCTTTTGTCCCACTTGGATTGGTAGGACTATTGTGCCGACTGTCGAGCAGATTGCGTCATTGAATGCTCACAGAGTGTAGGTGGAAGCTGTGATGTGAGATGCGGGCAACTTCAGATGTTTGAGAGCCGTAGTTGTGATGATGTTGTTGGACGAGCCAATGTCTATCAACACCCTCTTGTATGGGATCTCGTTGACCCACACAATAATGTGCAGGGGTGGATCCACCATGTCATCAGTCATTGATCTCAATTCGTCGTCCCGAAATGTGATGACCGGCTCAGTGCATCATTTTACATGCCCCATGAATTTGTTGAAAGAATTTGTCTCATGGTGCTGCAACTCGATGGCTTTCAAAATCTCCATTAGAGCTTCTCGATGGGGCATAGATTATTGTATAAGCTCATATATGGAGAGCCTAGCCGAGGTGGTCCTAAAACTCTGAGTTAGTTTGGTCCTAAGGGTGGCCATCGGCTTAGGCGGAGGAGCTTGTGCAAGGTGCTATTGTGGTTGCGAAGTTGGTGGCACCTCTCTTGCTACTGCCACAGGAGCATTCATGATCGGATACCTCCTATTCTGAGTCACTATACTAATCATCCCTACATATCCCTACATGGGCGGTTTGTGTGCCTCGTTAACTTGAGGGTCTTTGCCTTGCTGCAAGCAGGGGTCTTTGTTAGGATCTCATCCTAACCCTTAATGTAATAACTTCCATGATGTAATAATTCCTAGTGAACGTGGGTAGTACCCATGATTAATATTTTGTAATGTTCTAAGTTTTAGCTTAGGTAGTGCCCATGACAAATGGCACCCTTTTTATGTAACACATGGTAGATAGGTGGCATTGTGCATGTAATTCGTGTGGCATTATGCATGTAATTCGAGTGGCCTTGTGCATGTAATTCGAGTGGCATTGTGCATGTAATTCAAAGTGGCACTATGCATGTAATTCGGGTGGCATTATGCATGTAATCCAGGTGGCATTTTGCATGTAAGCCAACCTTGGAAGGAAACTCCTTAAATACCCGAAAGGGCACCAATGTAACCATCTTTTGCAAAATTAATGAAGTATTGAAGGAGGTTGCCCCTCGAAGAGGCCTCGCGATTCACTCCTATTGTGAGATTGTTCTTTATGCAAATTTCTGTTATATTAATGTGATGTTTATGTGAGTTATTTCCAAGCAATTGTGTGAGAGTGTGTTATTTGAGTTTATTTTATAGCAGGATCTTAACAAGTGGTATCGTAGCGCTTTCCAGGGCCAAGTTCTGCTGCAAATCGCAACGATTCTTGCCATCCAATCCGCCTGTTAGGTATAAATTCCGTGTGTTTTTTCCATTCTGTTTTTCCTTATTAAAAAAAAAATCCAAAAAAAATACAGTGTTTTTTTTTTCCAGACCAAAAACAAAAAAATATATTATTAGTTGAGTAGGTAGAAACCCTGTACCGGGGGTTTTAAAATATCGCGAAGGATCTGTCGTTATTGGCTAAGCTAGATAGCCCATAAAGCGTCTAGTGAAGTGAGGGGCGATCGTGCTCCAATACCCGTGCCTCGCATAGTAACTCGCGCACGGACTTGAGCTCCCACGTATCTTCGGGTATATCGGGAGACCATCTAGGATTAAACAAACTTTTAGCCATTAGGAAGCTCTTCGGCCTTGTATTACTCATAGTCTACGGGACACAGGATCCCGGACGATTACCCTCCCGTATTGTCGTAGAGGCAGTAGTGTGCTCAAGGGTATGTGTGGAATCCTCCTTGAGTAGTGGCCTCGAAATATTGGTCCGAGCACTATTGTTCGTCACCTGTCGGTATATTAGAGGGCCTATGGGTGGTACATACTCCTATACTTAGCATTCCCTGGTTCCGTTAAAACTTCAACCTCGTAAAAACGTAAAAATAAAAATAAAAATCCAAACATCCATGTTCGTAAACCTGCATTTCAAAAGTGAGCATATGAGAAAGGAGTCCTCTACTAAAAAAATAATATAAGGGACATGCATTCGGGATAAGCCATGAGGGTGACACTTAAGTTGAAAGTCTGGAGAATAACAAGAAAATTTACAATGGCAAGGCCACAATGTCGACCAAGTCGAGAGGTCAAGACAAGTCAGTGGAGAATTCACAGCCTTCGTGGTCGAATAGAATCGTCATATCGCCACCCGCAAAATACAGAGAATCTTGAGTGTGAAACACGGCCAGCTATAGATAGTGCTCCAAGGAGCCAACTTTTGCTCAGCAGCTCGAAATCGGAATCAGAAACACCGTTAGACTCAAGAAAACAGAGATAAAAAAAAAAAAAGTCTGGGGTGCCAAAAAGTAGTGTTGAGATATATAGCTCATTGTGACCACCTCCTTCTACTGATCATTTTGATATATAGCACCCAAGCACTTTTTTGGGCACTTACTAAAAATAGTAAGTCCTAAAAATTCAATTCTATTTTTAGTAACTGGTCACAAAAGGTCAAAAAAATGGCCCAGGGTACCCGTGGACACCATAAAGAACTAGAACACTTGGAGTCCCTAACAAAAGCCATTGAGAACTTGAACTCGGCTTTTCACTCCATAAGGGAAGAAGTCCAAGGTCTTCGCCTAGAGCATGAGGCCACTAGCAACCGCCTAGAAGAAGCACTGACAGAAGTGGACAACAAACTGAGAAGAGAACCACCCAAATCAGAATACCAAGCTGAGAGTTCTACAAGGAATCGTGACCATGATCCACCCTTTAGAATGCCCAAATTGGACTTTCCCAAATTTAGTGGGAAGGATGTTGATGGGTGGCTATGTCGGGTTGACCAATTCTTTCGACTTCATAATGTACCCATATTTCATCGAGTCCGGATGGCTTCCTTTAACTTGGAATCTGAGGCTCTACACTGGTTTCAATGGTTGCGTCTTGCCTACCCAAATCTCTCTTGGGAGGATTTTGAATCCCAACTACTCACTCGATTTGGTCCTAGTGAGTTTGAGGACTTTACAGGAGCCTTAACCAAACTACAACAAACAGGGTCAGTCCGAGAGTACCAAGCTCAATTTGAAAAATTGGCCAATCGGACAAGAGGATTGAGTGAAGGGTTCTTCCGTAGTTGTTATATCAGTGGGTTGAAGATGGAACTCCAAGCGTAAGTCAAAATGTTGAAACCACGAACTATGATGGAAGCTATTAGCTTGGCCCGTTTGGCCGAATCTAAACTCTTCGCCCAAAGACACCCATCAAAGTTTCCTCAAAATAGACCTTCATTTCCCCCGAGAGCCCAACACCCGGATGATAATAAACCCGCCGCACCCAAGCGCCTCACCACCGAAGAGATGGATGCACGTCGTGCCCAAGGATTATGCTACAATTGTGATGAAAAGTTTTTCAAGGGGCATAAGTGTGCACACAAAAAATTGTTCTTGATAGATGTTGGAGAACCCGATACCGCCGACGAGAGTGATGAGGATGAGGACCCTCCATAAACACCTCCTCCACAAGAAGAAGGGAAACAGGAACCTGAGACATCAATTACAATCCATGCCCTTGCAGGCATTACTACTCCTCAAACCATGAAGGTTACAGGATGTTTCAAGGGCCAACGTCTTTCCATCCTTTTGGATTCGGGAAGCACGCACAACTTCATTGACCCTAGAGTTGCTCAACGGGAAAATTGCTATATCCACAATTGTAGTTCCTTTGAGGTCATGGTAGCCAATGGGGGAACCTTATCTTGTCAAGGAAAGTGTCGCAATGTTAAAATCAAGATAGGGGACTATGAACTCAAGCAGGACATGTTTGCCCTCCATTTGGGTGGATGTGATATTGTTTTGGGATGCCAATGGTTGAGTACGTTGGGCACTATCAGTTGGAACTTTGCTAAACTTTGGATGCAGCTTCTCCCAGAACGGACAAACACACATCATCAAGGGCTCCCCCGACAGGAACACCTCAAATTATCAGCTCAAACGGCATGGAGAAATTGCTAAAGAAATCATCACGTGGGGTCATTGCACAACTATTCTCCATCCAGCCATCCACATCTCCAATGGGTGAAATCCCACAAGACATGCAACAGATTCTCCACAAACATGAGGCCATCTTTTCATAACCCATCACACTACCACTGCATCGCTCTCACGACCATGCCATTCCATTATT
This sequence comes from Wollemia nobilis, assembly GCA_028583015.1. Lineage (NCBI taxonomy): Eukaryota > Viridiplantae > Streptophyta > Pinopsida > Araucariales > Araucariaceae > Wollemia > Wollemia nobilis. The sequence continues at coordinate 300,374 of JAQPPZ010001280.1, read as the reverse complement.
GCTGGATAGTACACCTCCCAATATCAGACCACCTTATGAGCGACTCAAGCGCACCTTATTTTGGAAAGGTAGGAAATAGGACATTCGCTCTTTTGTGGCAGATCGCGACACAGGTCAAAGGATGAAAAGAGAAATAAGTGCACTCTTCGGGCACTCTTCCACCCTTGCCGATACCGGATCGGTGTGGACCGACATCTCTATGGATTTCATAGAAGGGCTACCTAAATCTGGAGACAAGTCTCGTTATTTTTGTGGTAGTGGACCGCCTTTCAAAGTATGCTCACTTTTGTGCCCTAACCCATCCTTACACAGCATTCACTATTGCCCAAATTTTTCTTGACTCCATATTTCGCCTTCATGGCATGCCAACCTCCATTGTATCTGATCGTGATCCCAGCCTTACTAGCAATTTTTGGCAAGAGTTGTTTAAGTTGCAGGGGACTCAACTCACAATGAGTTTAGCCTACCATCCGCAAACGGATGGTCAAACAGAGGTTGTTAATAACTGCTTGGAAACCTACCTTCGCTGCTTGCCTCCGATCATCCTACTCATTGGGCAAAATGGCTTTCTTTGGCCGAATGGTGGTACAACACTTCCTATCATACCGCCACCAGAGGCAGTTTACGGGCACCCTCCACTCACGCCTCCCTCCTACATTTCGGGCAGCTCCAAGGTACAGGTTCCATCAACACTTCCCGAATTGGATGAAGAAGGCTCCATCTTACTTGCACCAAAGCAGCTGCTGTATCGTCGAACTCGCAACCGTACCATCACAGAGGTCCTGGTTCAGTGGCGTGGACTTCAACCTGAGGATGCTACATGGGAGTCTCTCCATCAACTCCAGCAACAGTTTCCTCATTTTCAGCTTTGAGGACAAAGCTTCTTCAAGGAGAAGGGCATGTTAGGATCTCATCCTAACCCTTAATGTAATAACTTCCATGATGTAATAATTCCTAGTGAACGTGGGTAGTACCCATGATTAATATTTTGTAATGTTCTAAGTTTTAGCTTAGGTAGTGCCCATGACAAATGGCACCCTTTTTATGTAACACATGGTAGATAGGTGGCATTGTGCATGTAATTCGTGTGGCATTATGCATGTAATTCGAGTGGCATTGTGCATGTAATTCAAAGTGGCACTATGCATGTAATTCGGGTGGCATTATGCATGTAATCCAGGTGGCATTTTGCATGTAAGCCAACCTTGGAAGGAAACTCCTTAAATACCCGAAAGGGCACCAATGTAACCATCTTTTGCAAAATTAATGAAGTATTGAAGGAGGTTGCCCCTCGAAGAGGCCTCGCGATTCAGTCCTATTGTGAGATTGTTCTTTATGCAAATTTCTGTTATATTAATGTGATGTTTATGTGAGTTATTTCCAAGCAATTGTGTGAGAGTGTGTTATTTGAGTTTATTTTATAGCAGGATCTTAACGAGTCTTTGAAGACCTCCATCTATTGGTTGCTTGGTGCCACAGGATTATCCACCGCTAGGATCTTGTTGTCAATAAGGTCTTGCACCAAGCCCTTAAATTTCCAACATGTATTTAGGTCATGTCCCTGCCACCGATGAAACCTACGAGTACAAGCCCTCCCTATACCCCTTATGCTTTGGTGCACGTTGGGGTCTATGGTCCGAACCTCGCGAGTAGGTTGATCAGGTTTGCCACTAACAAGCGGTCAAACAAGGAGTCCCTGAACTCTATGTAGGGTGTGAATTGTCGCCTAGGGCAACGTTACTGACTCTGTTCTTGCCTCTGATTTTCTCTATCATAGTTGTTAGGAGGCACTACCTGATAATTAGCATTTTGGGGTTGTGCTACTTGTGCAGGCTTAGGGATATTGATAGCAACTTGGTTGACCGCAGCAGGTTTTTGTTGCATGGTCCCAGCTTTAGTGTTTTTAGTCCACTCTTTTTCCTTAGGTTTGGCTATCGTGCCATCTTGTATTTTGATCTCTTCAATGATCCTGGCTTGTGCCAAAGCTTCTTCTAAGGTTGCATATTGCTGTAGCTACAATAGCATAGAGATCGATCTCAAACAACTCTTGGAGAACATCTGAGTGAGGTCGAACATAGGGGGAAGGTAGGGCAGCTTCGAAAGCAATGTCCTCCATCGATTCCCATAGGCCGCCATGGTCTCCTCCTCATACTACCTGAGGCTAGCTAAGTCACTCAGTGACACCTTCTTCTTGGTATTGAAGGCGAAGCATTCAAGGAACGCATCCACTAGATGATCTAAATTGTTAATGTTGTGCTTTGGTAACCGAGTAAACCAATTTGAGGCAGGGCCTACGAATGTGGTTATAAATGTTCTCAATAACAAAGCATCATTGTCCTGAATGTTGAAGCATTGGCTCACAAACCTTGTCACATGCTCTTGAGCATCCTCCTCTCCTCTAAAGGTTGCCAACTAAGGCAGATTAAAGTGTTCAAGGTAAGGAGGTGTTGGCACTAATGGATGCATAGGATGACTGTGGAGCTGGCATAGAGTGGGCTTTTGGGGCCCAAAAGTTTTGGTCTCCACAGACTCCAAATGCTCTAGCAGCACTTTATATGCATCTAAATATTTAATTTCTTCCTCTTTATTTTGATCCCATTGCGGGTTGTGGGAGACTTGAGGCCTCTAAAGGGGTGGTCGGATGGAAACTCCTCCGCCTAGGTAGGGCTTTTCAGCCCGCTCTTCTTCTTGCTTGTACTCCTCGTAAGCTTCCTGAGGAGTCTTTGGATGAGACCTATGACCCTGGGTGGGTCCCCACGGAGGTTACCCATAGTTGTTCTAGGGAGTGGCCTCTCGCTCAGGTCTAGGAGGTCTCAGAGGCATCACTTGGTAAGGTCATGGAGACCTATCTCGCACCAAGGTATTACACCTCTCATATGGTTCCGCCCTTTGGGTGCACGGGGTTGGGACCCTCTCAGGCATTGGGTTATGGAGCAACTCATCTGTTTGGTGCCTAATGCACTCTTTTCTAAGGTGATATAAATGCTCTAGTTGCTACTGATCTTGCTCAAGCCACGTGATTTGCGCTTGGCGAGTAGCATGTCTGGCGACTGCCAGGTCAATTTGCTCTGCCATCCTGAGCCTAGGAGGCTTGGATGCCTCTCCTATGCACTTACCCCGGTCCTGATGATCCGAGATCTCAATAGGTTACTTCCCTCTATTGAGGTTGGCGGCATTCACCCGAGGCTCTGGCCTCCGTGGGTGATCATGGTATCTAGCTGGTGTGAAATCGCATGGCCCCCACACTGTATATTGCTCTTGAGGAATGTAATCATCCTCCTCGGGCTTCCTTTCATATGTGTGAAAGGTGCGGGCAGAGTTAGCTCACCCAGTTTGAAGAGCATTGCACTCTGGATTTTGTCTATTGGCTCTAACAGTGATAGGGGACAAAGGAGGGATGCCATCATCATGTGGCCTCTCCTCATGGAAACTATGCCGCTCTAGCACTTCATCACGCGGTGGCCACTCATATCGAGCTTCTAAGGGAGCCTTCCTATCTATGTTGAGTGCCATGTGTAAGGACTCCTATTGAAAGGAGCTATGATGAACGGGCGTGTCCCTCAAAGGGGTGTCCCTATAGTTCCATCTTGACATGGAATGATGCGTACTCTCTTGTGGGTCAGGCCACCAATGCGGTATGACCAAGTCCTTAGGGCTATAGTGGAGACGACTTGTGCCCCCTTGTACACTTTTCATAGCTTCTGCCCTTGATTGGGTTTGGCTACGTGTGTACATCATAGTGGTGCTTTCCTACAAGCTATGTAGATTTTTACCTCTTTTTATGAAATTTTTATGCTACACTAAACAGAAAAGATCATACACACACACAAGTAGTGATTATCTCGTTTAAAGGTTGAAAGTGTGTCCTAGACCTGGTTTAGTGTGTTTTTTATTTTTGTTTTTGTTTTTTTTTGTTTTTGAAGGTTTTTTTAAAGAATGTTTAAATGCAAATGATGGCTCTTATGGCTCCCAAAAATGGTCACCCCTTCTATATACCATTGCCAGGCCGATATACCCACCTCTCTATATACCCGCCCTTATGTGAGGGAAACTATAGGTATGTGAGAGCAGATGGTATGTGGAACGTAGGCGGTACAAAAGGGGAATCACCCTATTTATGGCACCTACCATAGAAGACTTATTCTCATGCATTGGGAATCACCCCAGCTACACTTAGTCAGCTTTCGTCAGGATTTATGTCTAGCAACAGTTGTGATCGGGGTAATGGATGCAAAATTCAATCCAAGGTGGTGATGAAATCCACCGTTGGTCTTAATCAAGGGCTAGGGTTTTACAACCAGTGCCTTGGTTTTTAAGTTGCAACGTGGTGTGTGGGGTTATTTTTATTTTGCAAAATGGAAACAAGCAAGCGATAAAGGAAAACTACTTTCCCTAAGCAAGCAAGTACCCTAGAACAGAAAAACTGAAGATAGAAATAGACAAGAAAAATTTAGAATCCTTACCTCTTCTCTGCCCAAATCTGCCGGTTCTGAGTTTCTGCCTGAATACTACACAAACAAAAATTCATCCCAGGGGGGATGAATTACAGGACTGTATTCATCATAGGGTGGGGCGAATTCCCATTCGTCCTTGGGTAAGACGAATTACAGCTCTGTATCCGCCTCCTAATGGAACGAACAACAGTCAGCATGTGAAACTCGGCACCTGCAAGAAAAAAAACAAACAAGTTTGGATAAGATCTCTGATCTTAAAAATAGAGGACAGGGTCCCACCATGATCACCACTGAAAGCACGAGGATACGAAAACAAGAAAGGAAAGACTCCAAGCACGATGCAAAAATGAAGCTAAACTTAATGCTAAATCCTACGAATTAAAAACACATGAAATGGAAAAAGCATGAATTGAAAACCAAATGAAATAACAACCCTTCTATTTTATTGATGTATTCCACAACTCGGTTACAATTCATATCCTCCCTTTTCAGGGGCGAGGAGCGTTAAATTCATCTCTTGGTTACATCCATGGATAGCCTTCCTTCTTTCGTGTGCCCACATGTAAGATGGGTGGACCAAAATGTCACCACCACTTGTGTCTATGAATGTTGATTCTGGGATGCTCCTCTGATGTTCCAGTCCTACGTTCAAAGAAAAAAAAGATAATCAATAGCACCAGCGTATAAACCAAAGCATGCAATCCCCAAGCCTGCGATAAATAGATGAGAAAAATGAATTAAACTATGACTAAAATGAATCCAAATGCTCTAAAAATTTAACAGGGGCATCAAGAAATCACTAGGATGGCACTGCAAAAATAATATTTGAGAAATTCCTCACCAATTTGAATTCGCTTTGGGGCGGGACGAATTCACCTGCAACAAAATGCTGAAAAGGTGTTGTCCCAAATATCCAGCCTAGATAGTTCCAAAAGACCTACAAACTTGGGGTTAGCTAATTGGAGGCATTTTGGGAAGACCCAGATGGTCATATTTTCCCAATTTGACCTTCATCAATGGTAATCTGATGATGCTACCTGCAAGTTAGTAAAAGCGAACGAATATAGAAACACAATCAAAATTGTTCAAAACGAGATGAAATTTAAATGACAACCTATCAAAGCATCATAGAATTGAATGCAAAAAATGAAAATGATAGAAAGCAACATCTGCCATATATTCCCAATCATTCCTAAAAGGGATTATTATGCCTGCAAGAGTGTGGGGGCGCCCGAGTGGGCTGCCCACCGTTTGGGGCCTGATTTCAACACCAATCCACTTGGGATGGGTCCAAAATATCTTACAAGGTGTTGTCAACAAATTGGGTGGTATTATATGGCCAAACATCGGGTTTTGGGCTCAATATTCAGCCTTCCAATAGTCACCCAATGACCTCTTCTCTAAAAGAGATCAAGGATGTAGAAGGCGCAAATCGCACAAGGGTGTATGGGGAAATAAAACGACAGCACTTCATTGCTCCAAATTGCTCTTACTCTGTATATTTTGGGGTGATAAAACCCACCAATTTATAGACCTGGAGGTCTCTTGGGATGAGCATGTAGAGGCACCACATGGCAGCCATGCCCTTCCAGGGGAGGGAAGATTCCTCCCTGATTAGGGGCTTCATGACTGCCCTTGTAACAACCTCTAACGCTCGAAAACGCTCACCCATGCTCCCATGAAATGAAGGAGGCGTTAAGTGGCGGATCCGAGCTGCCATTTGTCAAGATTTGACTTTTTTCCCGTCAAACCTGCAATTCGCCCCACCCTGGAGTGAATTGTGAATTTGTCCCAGGGTGGAGCAAATCCCAATTAGAATTTGTCCCTAGGTGGAACGAATATTGAGCAAAGTTCCTGAAGGTGCCCAAATGATTTTTGACCTTCCAAAACTGCTGTGAGAGTGGTTAGGACCACTGTTTAACCTCTGGGGGCTGCCCTTGGGGTTGTGTGTGCCAATGTGATCAGTTTTTGCAGTCACAAAATTGGATTGGTGTTTTTTTGGTGTCTACAGAGTGTTTAGAACTTATGGCTTTTTGTTTTATTAGGTGATTGCTATGGTAACTGACTTTTTTTGTATACATGCTATTTTTGCATTTTTTGATGACAATGCGAGGATGAAAGATAGCACAGTTGGTTGGGAATGTAGTTAAGGTTTTTTGAGACTCAGATGTTTTAACTAACTAGCCATGACTGTACTTTTTCTTACAATACTTTTGAACAAGGTATGAATCGGACTTAACTTTGACCAAGTTATTTCACATCCCTGTGTGTGCAATTGAGTTCATTTATGTGGTATTTTTTAGGATACCGCCAGTTCCAGATAGGCTGTCAACCAAAACTGTACTGAGGATCACCCAATTAGCTCCACAAACTTCCTTTGTTGTATTTAGTTAGATTAATTTATGGTGCTATCTAGGATACCATAAGCTAGCTCATCCACATGCAAACATTGATCTGTTCACGTGTTAATGTGACAAATATATCATCATGCGGGAGGTTTACCACCAGTGACCTATAGGCTATCCACCAAACCGGTACTGAGGTTTACTTCATGACCTTCTAAATGCTGAGAGTTCTAGGGATTCAAGTTCGACTCCCTTCCTTTCTTCAATTATATTGCGATACTTGCTCTTATATAGTGATAAAAATCACTGTTTATTTTTGTTATATATATTTTTTCTATTGAGCAAGGGATTTGAATTCCGAGTGATGAGAATCACTATTGTGCCTTTTGATGTATGCACTTTGGTGGTGATGTCAAATTTTTTGGAGTTTTGACTTTTGCAAAATTTTATGATGTTTGCAACTTTTTGAGAACTTGGGATTCTTGGGGAATTGGGTAGGGAAGATGCTTGTCCTTTTGCCAACTCTCAGTATTCTTGGGGTCATTCGCACAGGGGGATGAGCAAGATAATCATTTCGCTTATGGTGACCTGGGTTGCTTTGCATGTTTCATCTTTCGTTCACACAACTTGGGAATTTTTATGTGTTTTAATTTGTGTTGGGATGCTACGTAACAAGGTGGGATCCATTAGAACTCTATCTTTGTAAAATTTGTCTGACTTTGTAAGTATGTGGCTAGGAAGCTAATGACATCTGAATGATGAAAACTCTAGATACATTTAGAAGACCACTGACTATGATATGGTAAAAATAAGTGAATGGTGTTTATTTTTGATGGACTGCTTATAGGATGGAGAAATGTGGAACAATATGGATTGGCGAAGTAATTACAGTCTATGGTGCCTTGACCTGTATGACCAACAAATATGCAATGTATGGATGTGATGCTTAATGCAACTATTATTTTTGTGTTTTCGATGGATTTATTTTTTTGAGTATGAAGATGAGATGCAAAAGAGTTCTTTATTGTTATGATGATTTTGAGTATGCATGGAAATGAGATGCAAATTTTGTTATTTTTGATGATTTTATTGTTTTTGAATTTTCTTATTTTTGACCAAGCGATTGTGGGAATCCTTGGAGCTTTCTGGTTTGACCAAAGGGGTAATGGGCACCTTTGGGGCATTTTGGGTATGACCAAGAGATTGTGGGAATCCTTGGAGCTTTTTGGTTTGACCAAAGGGGTAATGGGCACCTTTGGGGCATTTTGGGGTTGACCAAGCGATTGGGGGAATCCTTGGAGCATTTTGGGGTTGACCAAGCGATTGGGAATCCTTGGAGCATTTTGGGGTTAACCAAGCAATTGGGAATCCTTGGAGCATGTTGGGGTTGACCAAGAGATTGGGAATCCTTGGAGCATGTTGGGGTTGACCAAGCGATTGGGAATCCTTGGAGCATTTTGGGGTTGACCAAGCGATTGGGAATCCTTAGAGCATGTTGGGGTTGACCAAGCGATTGGGAATCCTTGGAGCATGTTGGGGTTGACCAAGCGATTGGGAATCCTTGGAGCATGTTGGGGTTGACCAAGTGATTGGGAATCCTTGGATCATTTTGGGGTTGGGCTATGGCTCGTTTAGATATGGAATGGCCGCAAATGACTGATGTTCAAGGGTTCTAGTTCCTTGATTACATCAAGAGATGCTAGTTGGTATGTTCTAGGTCCTATTTTACTGTCAATTACATAGGGACATAACCAATTTACCATGAACTTGTACCTTATATGGGGTGGAAACCTAGAGTTCTGTTGGTTCTCTTTTAAGACCAAGTCACCAAGTCACCAACCTAGACACAATATACGTAGTGTTGCTCAACATGTAGTGGCATAGATTTTTTGTAGCAAACACCATTGCCAAGCAGAGTTTTTCAACGTATGTATAGTTAAGTTCATAACTGACCAGGGTGCGGCTAAGATAGTAAGTAGCCCGTTCTTTGTGAAGTTCATTTTTTTGGGCTAGCATGGCACCCAATGCCACCTCAGTAGCTGATATGTATAAGTAGAAAGACACTCCTGGTCTAGGTGGTGCCAATATTGGTGGCAAAGCCAAGTATTGCTTAATGTCATCAAAGGCTGACTGGCACTCGTCATCTAGTGAAATGCTACCCCTTTATGCAATAATTTGTTCATGGGTCAGCACTTGTCAGATAGTTGCCCTATGAAACACTTGATTGATGCAACCTTTCCCTATAGGCTTCTGAGTTGCTTGATGGTAGTTGGGGGAAGCATTTCAAGGATTGTCTTGACTTTGTTTGGGTCCACCTCGATGCCTCACTTTGAGACTATGAAACCCAAGAGTTTTCCAGATGTGATGCCAAATACGCACTTCTTGGGATTCAGTCTGACTTTATGTTCCATGAGGTGATCGAGGATCTTGCTTAAGTCATCGAGATGATCTGTGGGCGCAAAAGTGATTTGGCCAACAAATCATCCATGTAATATTCCAAAGTTTTATGCATGTAATCATAGAAGATGTAAGTCATGGCACGTTGGTAGGTGGCACCAGCATTTTTAAGGCCAAAAGGCATGACCTTATAACAAAATGTCCCCCAAGGCGTTGTGAACATTGTTTTTATTTGGTCCTCGGGATTGATACGAATCTAATTGTATCTCGAGAAACCATCCATGAGGGATAGTATTCCGTGACCTATTGTAGCATCTACTAATGAGTTGATGCTTGTTAAGGGAAAATCGTCTTTAGGACTCGCTTTGTTTAGATCTCGAAAATCAGTGCATATGCGAATCCTCTCGTCAGGCTTCTTGACGGGCACCATGTTGGATAGCCATGGTGGGTAATCCATGCAGATGACAAACTGTGCATCCAACAGCTTTTGCAATTCATCTTTGACCATCAAGGCCATTGTTGGGTGCATATTGTGTAGTTTTTGCTTTACTGGCATGACTGTTGGATCAAGCGTTATATTATGTGTGACTAGCTTCGGATCTAGCACGGGCATGTATCTATAGGACCATACAAAAATCTCCTTCTTCTCTTTGATAAGGGTAATGTAGTCGGCTTGCTCTTCGGGGGATAAGCTTACCCCCAGCTTGATAATTTGTGGATTCATTGGATCAAAGCCGATGTCTACATTAGTCGTCTCCTCGACCAACATGTGGGATTCGTCCTCCAACTGGTGTGGAGTTGGGATAAAATGGATATCATTTGCTGAGTTTAAATCTACATTGGGAACCTTGGGTTCCTCTTCAGCATGGAAGATATCCTGAGTTGACCTTGGGGTAAAATGAAGCATTTTACTAAAAGGCCAGTATTCTAATGGGGATGGAAGTGAATTGATGCGATCCCAGTCTATGGCATCTATGTCTAGATACAACGACTATGCTGGACTAGTCAGGTTATGGATGGGGGCGATTAAGTCAATGGAGATCATGTTAATGAAATTATTTTGGTCTCCATTACTACGGGTGTGGTGACTCAAACATTTTGGATTTTCTCTGTGCTTCGGTTCTGGTTCTAGAGGTATTGGCATGAATGGATCAGTCCTATGTATGGATAGGAAGATAGGGTATTCCTTCAACACTGATGTCGCTATAGGGTCTTTGGGTGAAAGGTATTCTCCATATGCCCAAAAATGCAGATTCAACACCTGTTCCCACCGTGTTGGGTCTACGTACCACTCATGCCCTGGCACTATGTTTAGTTGTTCAAATATGTCGTTAATCTCCAAGGGGTATTGTTGATGCATCTGCTACATGTGATTAAGATACGCCATTTTTGTTTCATCTTCATAATCACTGTCAGAGATCCAAAAGCCTTTGTTGGCTTTGACAACTATTTGAGGCATTAATGGCTCGTCCTACTCGAGCAAATTGATCTGGCCCCATTGTGGTTGTTCCACTCTCCATGGGGGGAATTTATTTTCTTGACGTGACACTTGCTCGATTGGAGCATCCAAAGGGAACATGGTCAAGAGGCTTTCTTTATAATCATCCATGGGGACCACTTGTGAGTGATTGTTATCTGATTTGAAGGGATCCCATGGTGCTATCTCATATTTTGACTTGTCTTATGAAGATCCTTCCTACTCTTGTCTACACCTCTCTTGTAGGTATGTTTTTGAACTTTCTCCTCTTTCGAGCGAATGGAAAGGGTTGTTGAGGTCAACAAGGTTGGTTGTCTACAATGGGAGATAATCTCCCAGTGTATATGTCATGTTAGGGTTGATATATGGATCTAATGCCAATCCCCCCTTGTTGCCTATCCCTAGACCTTGCATGTTCTCTACCAAGATGTCCAAGGGGAGGGGGTGGTTGAACCCTAATCCTGACTTGTCATATGGCATTTAGTATCTTGGTTGGCAAAGAATGCGCACTCCTTGCTCATATCTGCCTAACCCATATCCATGCCAATTGCAAAGAATGCACACTCCTTGCTCATATATGCCTAACCCATATCCATGCTAATTGCATTGGCTGAGGTATATCAAAGTGAAGTCTAGGTTAGACAAATGGTTGACATCTTCTGCAAAGGGCTCTTCATCTTTGTCCTCTTGCATGCATGGCTCAGTACCATGATCAAGGCCCCCATACACAAAGTTTGTCTGGTTCGGCGAGTAGCCTAGAGGAACAATACCGATGGGGAGGCAAGGTCTCCCCATGTCCTGCATGGACTCCAATGCGGGTGTTGCTACAATATTCCACACCAAATACTCTCCTAGGCCCGTATTGGCCATTTCAACGATGATTGTTGGTGATTGAGGGGGAGGGAACGAAAGTTCTTCCGAAGTCCACTCCATGTCGGGTGGACTAGGAGCCTCAATTTCCATTCTTCTAGGCATATCCTTAGTAGAGATAGTTGATACTGATGGCGGTGCCTCTTCTAGGGGTTTCTTCCCTTTGTACTTCTATGTGGCCACCATAGGTGGTGTCGTTGGTGAAGGATAAAATGATGAAGATGGACCCAGATGTGGTTTTGATGGACTTTTCAACGAGGATGCCTATAGAATCGAACCCTGTCTAGATGGATTCAATTTAAAATCCAAATGCGTGGATGGAAGGGTCGATTGCGGAATCATCTGCACCGCATTGCAATACTTGAAGGGTTCTAAGTCCGTTGGGACTACATGTACCTCCCCTTAAAATGTATACTTTAAACATTGATGAGCTATCGAAGGGACACACTTCATGTCCCTAATCTAGGTCCGACCCAGCAAGATGTTATAGGCCATCTCACCTTCAAAAATATGGCACAATGTAGGTATAGTCTTTTGTCCTACTTGGATGGGTAGGACAATTGTGCCATCTATTGAGCATATTGCATCATTGAATGCTTGCAGTGTATATGTGGAAGCCGTAATATGAGATGCTAACAACTTTAGATGTTTCAATGCCACTGTTGTGATGATATTACTAGATGAGCCAGTTTCTACCAAAACCCTCTTATACAAAATCCTATTGACCTGTGCGATAACGTGTAGGGGTGGATCCACCATGTCATCAGCCATCGATTTCACTTCGTCTTCTCGAAAAGTGATGACTGGCTTAGTGCATCGTTTGACATGTCCCATAAAGTTATTGAAGGAATTTGCTTCATGGGGCTGCAACTCAATGGCTTTCAATATCTCCATTAGAGCCTCCCGATGGGGCGTTGATTGTTGAATGAGCTCGTATATGGAGAGCCTAGCCGATGTTGTCCTCAAGATCTGAGTGATTTTGGTCTGAATCATGGCCACAGATTGAGGCAGAGGAGGTTGTGTAAGGTGCTATTATGGTTGTGACATTGTTGGCACCTCACCTGTAGTCGTCGCGGGGCAACTACACTTGGATACCTCCTATTTTGAGTCACTATAATGACCATCCCTACATACCCCTGCATGGGGCAGTTTTGTCTGACCTCATTGAATTGTAGGGTCTTTGTTTGTGCATCATGGGTCATCAAGGGGTCCTTAAAGACCTCCATTTGTTGGTTGCTTGGTGTCACAGGATTATCCACCGCTAATGTCTTGTTATCAATTAGGTCTTGCACCAAGCCCTTAAACTTCCAACAGGCATTGAGGTCATGTCCCTTCTGCTTATGGAACTGTTGGTCATGAATCTGCCATAGGAAAGGATTTTTATAGAAAATGCACCCTAGACCCGGCCAACATTGAAAGGCTAGGAGAAAGAAATGTCTCCTAGACCAATATCTAGAGTGGGCTGGTTCCCTTACTATTCTAAGTTTGTTTTTAGATCAAAGTTACAGGAAAGGAATTAAAAAGATGAAGAAAGAAACGGGAAATATGGTCGTAGGTCAAATTTATCTGATCGAGAAATAACAACAGTAGATAAATCTGAGTACGCAAACAACAAATAACAGAAGACAATGACGTGATCCACTCGCAACCTTGTGCAGATGACCTCCAAAATAACATTCCAGAACTCACTCCCTTACTAGCAAATGTTAAAACTCAATACAGAATTAAAACTAAGTAGCAAATAAGAAATGCGAGCACAAATTAGGAATGCAGAATACAGAAGGGAAAATACACAAAAAATCACTTACGAAACCAGAGAGCCAAATATCTTATATTCATGCAAAGTACTTGAAAATCTTTTAGCAAAAGTATCTCTCAAACTCCCGATACCTGCTCTTGAGATTTACATTGATTTATATAGAGGTCTTGCCTCTTTGCAGCATTTAAAACTTACGACGGACCTCCTCGAGATCTAAAAATTATGCAACGAAAACAAGGAGATGATATCCTTAAACAGCCTCGGAACAATCAAAAATTAAATGCCATAAGAAAGAGTCGGTCGCCTTCATTAAATTGTTGTTCTTGGAAACATACTTGAAGCCGTTAGAAAAATCGCAAGAAATATTCAATTCTGGTAGCTTGGGCACGTTCTTCTACCTTGACCACATCAAAAATTAGCAAAATATTTAATTCTGGAAAGCATTTAATCCTCGGAAATCGTAATGCATTATCGGGCCGTTAAAACTCTTCCTGGCACGAAACTGAAACAGGTCACGAAAACGTGACACGTCGCGAAATCGTGACATTTTTTTTACTCCGTACACTTTTGCTATTTCCAACCGCGAAAACCAACCATGTCACAAAAATGCTAGATGTCCAGCTCATTTGTCTCTTTCGGAACCTTAGGTCACAAAAATTGGACAGTCGCAAAATTGCGACGTCCGTACCATTCTGCTTCTTTCCTGCTCCGCTGTCGCGAAAATCCAACAAGTCACAAAATTGCTACATGTCACGATTTCATGACGATGTTCATCAACATTATACGGTCCTGCTTCTAAGCCACGAAAATGTGACACTCTTGCCTTAGTGTTTCTTCAACTTCCACCATGTCGCGATTTCGCTACAACTTCTGTTTCCTTGGACTTTGCTGTTCGCCAACCGTGAAAATGGAACACTGCACGATTTTGCTACAATTCTCCGCACTTAGTCTTTCTTCAACAATGTGTCGTGAAATCACTACCATTTTGTGCTACTAGCCGTTATCTTCATGAATGTCATGAAATTGCGACACCAACGTCTTTCTTGCCCTTAGCCTCAACAATGTCACGAAATCGCGACAAGTTCTGTCTTGCTTAGCTCCATCCTACAAATGTCGTGAAATCACTACCATTTTCTACCTTAAGCCTTTCTTGCTCACTATGTTGCAAAATTGTGATGTTTGCTTGCATTCTCCACTATTCTCACTTCCTATCATGATTTTGTGACGTCTTCGTCTTGCTTGGACTCATTCTCAAAAGCGTTGTGATATCGCTACGGTTTTGTGCCTTAGACTCTTTTCATTCACTTGAACTGTGAAAATAAAACATGTAGCAATTTTGTTACATCCTCTGCTTATCTTGGCTTCATCATACAACTGGCGTGAAATCACTACCATTTTACAACTTGAGCCTTTCTGTCCACCCATGTCGCGAAAACACGACGCGTCATGATTTCACGACGTCTTTTGCCTTATGTGCCTTGTGCCATATTGTGTCATGATTTCGCTACCTTTTCGAGCCTCATCACCCATCGCTCAGTTATGTCACGATTTCGCGACAATTTCTAACCTTATGCTCTTTGGCCGTCGCAAGTCGCAAAAATGAGACGCTGTGCGATTTCGCTACAACTTTGTCGCTCTGCCCTCCGTTGACCATTTTGACCATGAAAATCTAACACGTCGCGATATCGCGACGGTTTTGCCCCCTGCTACCATTGACTATGTTGATCGCGATTTTGTGACACATCACGAAATCATGACAATTTTGCGTTTGTTTTCTCTCTCCTCATTTGACCCATGATTTTGCGACATGTCGCGATATCACGACGGTTTTCACTTTGGCTCTCCATGCTATTTTTTTGTCGTGATTTCGCTACAGTCTTAGGACTTAGTCATTTTTTGCATCAAAACCTGTAGAGGAGTTAGAATTTCAATAGCTTAAGCATGAATAATCAGAAATCAAAATAAATGTGGCAAAAATGCCAACATTCTTGGTGGCTCGCGGGGTATACAGTTCTGCTGTATGCAAGAATCCTAGGCCTGAATCCATTGGGCAACAGAGTCATGAAAACTTAGAACAGAAAGCTAGCTGCTGGGGTTCATCTCGGTGGACTGCTACAACAACTTTTTCTGAATGAATGAAACTTTAAAGAATCTGCATTTGGCTCAACTGATCATGAAATGGAAATGCTGGATGATGGAATAATGGAATGAGATCCTACGGATGCGTAGGCGGTGAAATGCAAATGGAATAGTGATATAATGGAATGGAAGCGATGAAATGATGCGGGAATTGTGAACCGAGGATAAACTACGATAAATGCTAAAATGATAGAGAACTTAGAAGAAAGGGATAAGAAGAAGCGGGAATAATAGGAAAGGGGAAAAGAAACAATAGCAGTGGCTTTTTTTACTGCAGAAGAAAAGGAGTAGGAGAAGGAGGAAAATGAAGAAGGGAAGGGAAGAAAAAGGGAAGGGGAAGGAAGAAATTGATAGGAAGCCACTAACTGCTAGGAAGGGAGAAGCAAAAAGAAAAAAAAAATAGGCACCTACGGCTCGCATGCAAAAAGAGCCGAAGTGGACAAATGAAAACAATACTTTTTTTTTCTTTTTTTTTTTATATATACAAAAGGTAACTCCCGAATTAGATGTGAACTTTTGGGAAAGACACAAACCCAAACATGGTTCTGTCTCCTGGATCCCAGACTCTTGACAGATGCTCAGTAAACTTCTGGTTCTTGATCAGCTCAGAATCACCAAAAATCTGTAAGTGCAGCACTCCAAGTGTCCCAGCCGTCTTGAGACCTAGGCATGATCGCTCTGTCCCGGTATTAGCACCATTTTTGTATTGTGATCCATCAAAATAAAGCTGATCTGGTAGAGAATATTGTTCAACTTGATCAGTAGGCAACTTGACTGCAACTTCTTCAGACTACTTTGTAATGAAATAACAGCCAATTTCAGTCTGGATCATAGCATTAAAGTTGAGCATTGAAAACTCCTCCTCCAAATCTTCAGTTAGCATATGAACAACATCTTTGGACTTTTCTGCTTCTTCTATCTTCTCAATATGAAAAGTGGAAGGTTTTTGATTATAGATCCGGACTCGTCTTCCTTTGAATAGAATCTCCAAATGAGAATAATCCAGTGCAAGGTAACCACCCAACTTTGCAGTAAACTCTCTGGATAAGCACATACTGAAATACGGTTCTAGATCGACCACAACAATCTCCTGGATGACTGTAATCTGGGGCATATTATGCAAAACAATCGGGACATCCTTGATTACACCCACTATTTTCACAGGAGTGCCATCTAACTGCAAAACTCCAG
Source organism: Wollemia nobilis (assembly GCA_028583015.1). Taxonomy (NCBI): domain Eukaryota; kingdom Viridiplantae; phylum Streptophyta; class Pinopsida; order Araucariales; family Araucariaceae; genus Wollemia; species Wollemia nobilis. The sequence continues at coordinate 283,742 of JAQPPZ010001280.1, read as the reverse complement.
GGCTACTTCGTGTGAATTCCATTCCCATCGCTTCACAAACTACCTTAGGCATGACAGTTGTAGCGGCACCAAAATCGATCAGGCAATTATGTACGATCCAACCCTCCATTTGCAGTGACAGATAAAACGGGGGTGGTCTATTCCTTCCAGTGGCTATAGAAGTTAACGTTTGAGCCATAACCACCTGGGCTGGAGCTTTCCCCTTACTTTGTATGGTCTTCAAGGATTCCTGTAAGAGATTTACCTGTCCAGGCAACTGTAAGGTGTCATACAGACTTACCTTAGCTGGTATCCGTTTGAGTTCTTCAACAATGTTGTACTCCATGGAGGTCTGTTCCTTCCCACCACTAGCAGATTCAAATGTGCTCTTATATTGCTGGGTGGCCTCCACTCGTTGTCGTTTGGTCAATGATGGATACCGCAACGTTTCTTTGGCTTGCTCCTTTGTTTCTGCTTGTGGCTGGGAAGTAGGAGCTTGTTCCTTGTCTTTTACTGGTGATGGAAGTGGATCCTTTGACAAAATAGGTGATTGTCATTGCGTTGGGGAATCATGAACCTTTGTTGGCATTTGCTGCTTTGTTGCTTGTACAGGCGGCACTTTCAATGGCTCCATCTTAGCCGGATCTACCAACATTGGTTTCTTGCCGTTACGTGTCAGTATTGCTATATGTTCCTCCAGAGACTCCACGGAAGTAAGATCCACCTCTCGAATCATATTTACACGGCTTCCTGTAAGAACTTGCAAATAATTTTGGTGGACCATGCAAGTGGACTCATCATGTGGGTCATTGCAAGAAGAACACCAATAAGATGGCTCATGTGAAACTTCAGAAGGGCCAGCCTCTTCACTTACCAGAACTACTGAGTTCCTTTCAGGTGCTTTCTCCATAGCCTTGCTAGGAGCAGGTTGTTCTCTGGTTACTGCCGGCATAAATCTTCGTGGCTGATAGCTTCTTTTCGCCTCTCTCCGTTCCATAGATGTCACCTTGTCAGTGAGAGATCTCATAGCCGACTGAATTTCTTGTAACATAACCAATTGAGGATCTAGGCTTGAGGACACAGGCGGTGCTGGTAAAGGTAATGGAAACTATGGGGAAGGTAATGCAGGAGTTGGAAGTGGAGGGACTAACCTTGGAATGCTCGGTGCAGGCAACTGGGGAACAGTTGGAGCAAGAAGCTAGGGAACTGGGATGGGTGCAATTTGAGGTGCATTGGAACTCCATGATGGGGTAGGATACATAGATGGCATGGGCTGTGGAAGCGAACCAGAATATAAATACTTAGGCAAATCAGGGATAATAGGCATAGTTACCTTTGGAGGAAGTCTACCTATAGCAATCAGATCAGCTTCTGCCTTTAATGCTTGTTCGAACAACTCTGGAAAGGTCATTACATTGGACTGCCGGACTGCCCAACCAATATCTATGTTGAACACTCTGAGGTAGTAAAATGCCGCTAACTCATCAATAGGCCGAAGACCATCAAGAATTCTCTGCCAGGTTCTGGTGAATCGAACATTAAAATCAGCTATCTCTTCCTGCGGGTGCCTCTGGATCGTGTTAAACTGATGCAACAATGAAAATGGGTCAGCCTGTTCATGAAAATTCTTAACTAGCAGTTCTCCTAGCTGATCCCATGATGTAATGGTGCCTGGTTGCAACGTTCGGTACCAATACAACAATTTACCTCTCAGGGATAACACCAACAACTTCACCATCACATCCTCATCAGTTATATCATGAATGGCTGCCAGAGAAGCTACATCATTAATATGTTCATATGCAGTCTTACCCGTACCATCATAGGTCGGCAAAACCTTCAAAGCGGCCTGAGGAACTGGATTCTGAGCCTACAAATTCAAGGCTCCAGAGCTATTCCATGCCAAGAACTTCCTGGGTGGAGGATACTGAGCCATTGGGACTAGTGGATGTGACTGAGAAGATGGAAAACTAGTAACAATACCAGGGATTTGTGTGGATATGGAAGATGAGGCAAGCGATGGGGAAACCAACCTAGAATGCTCACCACTTCTTGTGCTATCAAGTTCAAAAAACTCAACAAGATCTTCAACTTTTTTAGACTGTGATCTCGTGATCATGAAGTACAGCTTTCACTGCATCCACGTTCAGATATTTTTGAGTACTGCAGAGTCACCAAATGTTCTAACTTTATGGCATGAAGGCGAACATTAAACCTTCAATACTATGGGATCTTTTTGAGATAGAAGAAGTCTGTCCCACTGGGCGTGCCAAAAACTGTTGGTCACGAATCTGCCACAAGAAAGGATTTTTATAGAAAATGCACCCTAGACCCGACCAACATTGAAAGGCTGGGAGAAAGAAATGTCTCCCAGACCAATCTCCAGAGTGGGCTGGTTCCCTTACTATTCTATGTTTGTTTTTAGATCAAAGTTATAGGAAAGGAATTGAAAAGATGCAGAAAGAAACGGGAAATATGGTCATAGGCCGAATTTATCTGATCGGGAAAGAACAATAGCAGATAACTCTAAGTACGCAAACAACAAATAATAGAAGACAATGATGTGATCCACTCGCAACCTTGCGTAGATGACCTCCAAAATAACATTCCAGAACTCACTCCCTTACTAGCAAATGTTAAAACTCAATACAGAATTAAAACTAAGCAGCAAATAAGAAATGCGAGCACAAATTAGGAATGCAAAATACAGAAGGGACAATACACAAAAAATCGCTTGCAAAACCAGAGAGCCGAATATCTTATATTCATGCAAAGTACTTGAAAAGCTTTCAGCAAAAGTATCTCTCAAACTCCCGATACTTGCTCTTGAGATTTACATTGATTTATATAGAGGTCTTGCCTCTTTGCAGCATTTAAAACTTGCAACGGACCTCCTCGAGATCTACAAATTATGCAACGGAAACAAGGAAATGATATCCTTAAACAACCTCGAAACAATCAGAAATTAAATGCCATAAGGAAGAGTCGGTCGCCTTCATTAAATTGTTGTTCTTGGAAACATGCTTGAAACCGTTAGAAAAATCACGACTCGAATCGAAATCTTCAATTCTGGTAGCTTGGGCGCGTTCTTCTACCTTGACCGCATCGGAAATTAGCAAAATATTTAATTCTGGAAAGCATTTAATCCTCGAAAATTGTAATGCATTATCGGGCCATTAAAACTCTTCCTGGCGCGAAACCGAAACAGGTCGCGAAAACATGACGCATCGTGAAATCGTGACATTTTTTTACTCCGTACGCTTTTGCTATTTCCAGCCACGAAAACCAACCATGTCACAAAAATGCTACATGTCTAACTCCTTTGTCTCTTTTGGAACCTTAGGTCACAAAAATGGGACATTCACGAAATCACGACGTCCGTACCATTCTGCTTCTTTCCTGCTCTACTGCCGCAAAAATCCAACAAGTCGTGAAATTGCTACATGTCGTGATTTCGTGACGATGTTCATCCACCTTGTACGGTCCAGCTTCCAAGCCACAAAAATGTGACACTCTTGCTTCTGTGTTTCTTCAAATTCCACCATGTCGTGATTTTTCTACAACTTCTATTTCCTTGGACCTTGCTGTTCGTTAACCGTTAAAATGGAACACTGCATGATTTCGCTACAATTCTCTGCACTTAGTCTTTCTTCAACAATGTGTCACGAAATTGCTACCATTTCTTGCTGCTAGCCGTTATCTTCATGAATGTCACAAAATCGTGAAGCCAACGTCTTTCTTGCCCTTAGCCTCAACAATGTCGCGAAATCATGACAAGTTCTGTCTTGCTCAGCTCCATCCTGCAAATGTCACGAAATCGCTACCATTTTCTACCTTAAGCCTTTCTTGCTCACTATGTCGTGAAATCACGACGTTTGCTTGCATTCTCCACTATTCTCACTTCCTATCATGATTTCGCAATGTCTTCGTCTTGCTTGGACTCATTCTCAAAAGCGTCACGATATCGCTACGATTTTGTGCCTTAGACTCTTTTCATTCACTTGAATCGTGAAAACGGAACACGTAGCGATTTCGCTACATCCTCTGCTTAGCTTGGCTTCATCATACAACTGGCATGAAATCACTACCATTTTACAACTTGAGCCTCTCTGTTCACCCACGCCATGAAAACGCGATGCGTCGCGATTTTGCGACGTCTTTTGCCTTATGTGCCTTGTGCCATATTGTGTCGTGATTTCGCTACCTTTTCGAGCCTCATCATCCATCACTCAGTTATGTCACGATTTCATGACAATTTCTGATTTTATGCTCTTTGGCCATCGCAAGTCACGAAAATGAGACACTGCATGATTTTGCTACAACTTTGTCGCTCTGCCCTCCGTTGACCATTTTGACCGCGAAAATCTAACACGTTGCGATATCGCGACGGTTTTGCCCACCTGCTGCCGTTGACTGCGTTGATCGTGATTTTGCGACACGTCACGAAATCACGACAATTTTGCATTTGTTTTCTCTCTCCTCATCCGACCCATGATTTTGTGACATGTCACGATATCGTGACGGTTTTCACTTTGGCTCTCCATGCTATTTTTTGTCACGATTTCGTGACAGCTTTCGAACTTAGTCATTTTTTGCATCAAAACTTGTAGAGGAGTTAGAATTTCAACAGTTTAAGCATGAATAATTAGAAATCAAAATAAATGTGGCAAAAATGCCAATAGGAACCTACAGTACAAATCCTCCCTGTAGCCCTTAGTTTTTTGCGCATTGGGATCTACGGGTTGAATCTCGGGTAGGTTGATCAAGTTTGTCACTGACAAGCGGTCAAACAGGGAGTCTCTGGACTCTATGTAAGGTGTGAATTGTTGCCTAGGGTGACGCTACTGATTTTTTTCTTGCCTCTGATTTTCTTGGTCATAGCTGTTAATAGGCACCGCCTGATAGTTAGCCTTTTGGGGCTGTGTTGCTTGTGCAGGCTTAGGGACATTGATATCAAACTAATTGATCGCAACGGGTTTCTGTTGCGTGGTCCCTATTTTGGTGTTCTTAGACCATTATTTCTTCTTCGGCTTGGCTATCTCGCCATCTTGAATCTTGATCTCTTCAATGATTTTGGCTTGTGCCAGAGCTTCCTCTAAGGTGGCATATTGCTGCAGCTACAATAGCATAGAGATCGATCTCAAACAGCTTTTTGAGAACATTTGTGTGAGGTTAGACATAGGAGGGAGGTAGGGTAGCTTTGAAAGCAGAGTCCTCCATAGGTTCCCATATGCCGCCATGGTTTCTTCCTCATACTACCTGAGGCTGGATAAATCACTTAGTGATGCCTTCTTCTTGCTATTGAAGGCAAAGCATTTGAGGAATGCATCCTCTAGCTAATCCAAGTTGCTAATGCTGTGCTTTGGCAATTGAGTAAACCAATCTGAGGTAGGGCCTACGAACGTGGTGATGAATTTTCTCAACAACATAGCATCATTATCTTGAATGCCAAAGCATTGGCTCAGGAATCTAGTCGCATACTCTTGGGCATCCTCCTCACCTCTAAAGATTGCCAACTGAGGCAGCTTAAAGTTTTTAGGATAAGGGGGTGCAGGCACTGACAGATGCATAGGATGACTGCAGAGTTGGCATAACATGGGCTTTTGGGGCCCAGAAGTCTTGGTTTCCACAGACTCCAGATGCTCTAGCAGTGCCTTCTATGCATCGGAAGATTTAATCTCTTCCTCTTTAGTTTGCTCCTATCGTAGGTTGTGGGAAACTTGAGGCCTATGGAGGGATGGCCGGATAGCAGCCCCTCCACCTTGGTAGGGCATTTCGGCCCGCTCTTCTTCTTGTTTATACTCCTCATAGGATTCTTGATGAGTTTTTGGTAGAGACATATGACCATGGGTGGGTCCCCATGGAGGGAGCCCATCGTTGTTCCTGGGAGTGGCCTCTCGCTCAGGTCTAGGAGGTCTCAGAGGCAGCACTTGGTAAGGTCATGGGGACCTATCTCATACCAAGGGGTTGCACCTCTCATATGTTTCAGATCTTTGGGTGCAAGGGTTTGGAACCCTATTAGGCACCATGTTATGGATCAGCTCATATGTTTGGCATTGAATGTGCTCTATGCTAAGGTGATATAGATGCTCTAGCTGCTATTGGTCTTGCTCAAGATGCATAATCTGCGCTTAATGGGTGGCATGTTTGCCAACTTCCAGGTTGATTTGTTCCACCATCTTGATTTTGGGAGGCCTAGATGCCTCTCCTACACATTTATCTCAGTCATAGTGATCCATGATCTCCATAGGCCGCTTCCCTCTATCGAGATTGGTGGCATTCACTCGAGGTTCTGGCCTTGGTATGTGACTATGGTAAATAGCATGTGCGGAGGCGCATTGCTCTCATGCTATGTATTGCTCTTGAGGAATATGATGGTATTCCTCATGCTCCATTTCATATATATGAAAGGGGTGGGCAGAGTTGGCTCACCCTGCTTGAAGAGCCTTGTGCTCTGGATTTGGCTTATTATTCCTAATAATGATGGGGGGTAAAGGATGGACGACATAATCATGCGGCCTCTCCTCATAGAACCTATGCTGCTCTAGCGCTTCATCGCATTATGGCCACTCATATCGAGCTTCTAAGGGAGCCTTCATATTTATATTGAGGGCCATGTGCAAGGACTCCTCCTGAAAGGGGCTATGATGGACGGGCGTGTCCTTCAGAGGGGTGCCTCTATAGTCCCATTCTAAAATGGCACGATGTGGACTCTCTTGTGGGCCAAGCCGCCAAGGCGGTATGACCAAGTCCTTGGGGCTATAGCAGAGGCAAATTGTGCCCCCTTGTACACTCTTTGCAGCTTTTGCCCTTGATTGGGCTTGGCTACGGGTGTACACCATGGTGGTATTTTTGCTACCAGATGCATAGATCTTTATTTATTTTTATGATTTTTATGCTACACTAAACATAAAAGATCACACACACAAAGCAATGATTATCTCATTTAAAGATTAAAGGTGTGCCCTAAACCTGGTTTAGTGTGTTTTGATTTTATTTTGAAAGCTTTTGTAAAGGACATTTAAATGCAATATGATGGCTCTTATGACTCCCAAAAATGGTCGCCCCTTCGATATACCATTGCCAGGCCAATATACCAACCTCTCTATATACCCGCCCTTATGTGATGGAAATTGTTGGTATGTGAGAGCAGATGGTACGTGGAACGTAGGCGGTATGGAAGGGGGATCGCCCTATTTTTGACACCTACCATAGAATACTTATCCTCATGCACTTGGAATCACCCCAGCTACACTCGGTCAGCTTTCGTCAAGATTTACATCTAGAAACAGTAGCGATCGGGGTTTATGAATGCAAAATTCAAGCCAAGGTGGTGATGAAATCCACCGTTGGTCTTGATCAAGGGTTGGGGTTTTACTACCAGCTCCTTGGTGTTTATGTTGCCACATGATGTTTGGGGTTCTTTTTACTTTGCATGAAAGGAAATAAACATGCAACACAACTTTTCCTAAGCAAGTAAAGAACCAGAAAAATAAGAAACAGAAAACAAAAAATGACAGGAGTTCAAGACCCTTACCTCTTCTCTGCCCAAATCTGCTAGTTCTGAGTTTTTGTCCTGAAACTACACAAATAACTATTCGTCCCAGGGAGGGATGAATTACATGACTATATTCATCATAGGATGGGGCAAATGCCCATTCGTACCTGGGTAAGATGAATTCCAGCTCTGTATTTGCCACAGGCTGGAACGAACAGCAGTCCAACATTGGAAAACTCGGTACCTGTAAGCAAAAACAATCAAATTTTGATCATATTTCTGATATTAGAAATAGAGGACAAGCATACCACCGTGATCACCACTAGAAGCATGAGGATACAGAAGCAAAAAGGAAACTCCAAGTGCGATGCAAACTGAACTAAACTTAACGCTAAATCCTATGAGTTGAAAGTGCATGAAAAGAGGGAAAAGCATGAACGAATCGAATCAAAACAAAATCCAATAAGGAAGACAGCCCTTTTTATTGATATGTTTTAGAACTCGGTTACAATGTGCCTCCTCCCCTTCTAAGGGCTAGGAGCGTTAAATATGCGTTCTTGTTACACCCATTGATGTTATTCCTTCTTCCGCGTGCCCACGTGTAAAATGGGTAGACCAAACATCGCCGATGCTTTCATTGATGAGTCTTGGCTCCTTTATTCTCTTCTAGTGTCCAGATCCTATGTTCAAAGAAACAAGAAAAAGTTAGTAGCACCTGCGAATGAAATAAAACATGCAATCCCTACGCCTTCGATTAATGCATGCAAGATATAAATAAAACGATAACTAACATATATCCAAATGATCTAAAAATTTTACAAGGGCATCAAGACCTCACAAAGAAAACATTGCAAATGGAACAGTCAGGAAAATCCTCATAGATTTGAATTTACCCTAGGGCGGGATGAATAGACCTGCAACAAAAACGTCGAAAGACACTATCCCAAATATCACATCTAGGGAGCTCCAAATCACCTGTAAAGTTGGGATTAGCTAATTGGGGGTATTTTGGGAAGACCCAAATGGTCAGATTTTCCCAATTTGGCCTCCGTCAATGGGAATTTGATGATGCTACCTGCAAGTTAGTAAAGACGAGCAAAGATAGAAACATGATCAAAATTGCTCAAAACAAGGTGAAATTTAAATGGCAACCTATCTAAGAAGCATAGAATTGAATGCAAAAATTATAGAAAGGAAATTTGCCATAGATTCCCAATCGCACCGAAGTGAGGTGATTAGGACTATAGCAGTGTGGGGGGGGGCGCCCGAGGGCATGCCGCCCATCGTTTGGGGCCCGATTTTGATACCAATACACTTGGGATGGGTCCAAAACCTCTTATGGGGTATTGTCGACAAATTTGATGGGATATTATGGCCAAATGTCAGGTTTTGGTTCTATATTTGTGCTTCCAATAACCATCCTATAACCTCCTTTCCAAAAGAGATCAAGGATGTGAAAGGCACAACTCAAAGGGGTGTGGGTGTGAAAGTAAAATGACAGCACTTCATTGCTCCAAAATGCTCCTTCTCTCTATCTTTTGGGGTGAGAAGACTCACTGTTTTATAGTCCTGATGGTCTCTTTGGATGAGCATGTAGAGGCACCACTTGGAGATCATGCCTCTCCAGGGGAGGGAAGATTCCTCCCTGATTAGGGGCTTCATGACTGCCCCTATAACTGCCTCTAACACTAAAAAACTCTCACTCACACTCCCATGCGATGAAGGAAGAATTAAGTGGTGGATCTAAGATGCCATTTGTCAAGATTTGATTTTTTTCTGTCAAACCTGCTATTCACCCCACCCTGGAGCGAATATTGCTATTCATCCCTGGGTGAGGTGAATGCCAATTTTTAATCATCCTTGGGTGGAACAAGCATAGAGTAGAGTGCCTAAAGGTTCCAAATTGACTCCTGACCTTCCAAAACTATTGTGAGAGTGGTTAGGACCACTGTTTAACCTCTAGGGGCTACCCTTGGGGCTTTGTGTGTCAATGTGATCAATGTTTGTAGTCACATAATTGGATTGGTGTTGTTTTGGTGTCTACAATAGCATGTTGGACAGCCATGGTGGGTAATCCATGCAGATGACGAACTGTGCATCCAATAGCTTTTGCAATTCGTCTATGACCATCAAGGCCACTGTTGGGTGCATATTGCATAGTTTTTGCTTAACTGGCTTGACTGTCGGATCAAGCGTTAGATTATGTGTGACTAGCTACGGATCTAGCCCCAGCATGTCTCTATAGGACCATGCAAAAACCTCCTTCTTCTCTTTGATAATGGTAATGTAGTCAGCTCACTCTTCGAGGGATAAGCTTACCCCCAGCTTGATAATATGTGGACTCATTGGATCAGAGCTGATGTCTACGTCAGTTGTCTCCATGACTGACATGTGGGATCCATCCTCCAACTGGTGTGGATTTGGGATCAAATGGATATCCTTTGCTGAGTTTAAATCTATGTTGGGAACCTCGGGTTCCTCTCCAGCATGAAAGATATCTTGAGTTGGCCCTAGGGTAAAATGAAGCATTTTATCGAAAGGCCAGTAATCTTATGGGGATGGAGGTGAATTGACACAATCCCAGTCTAAGCCTATGGCATCTATGTCAAGATACAACGACTATGCTGGACCGGCTGAGTTATGGTTAGGGGCGGTTAAGTCAATGGATATCATGTTGATGAAATGATTTTGGTCTCCATTACTGTGGGTGTGGTGACTCGAACATTCTGGATGTTCTCTATGCTCCAGGTCTGGCTCTAGAGGTATTGGCATGAATGGATCAGCCCTATGTGCGGATAGGAAGACAGGGTCTACCCTCGACACCAATGTCGTTATAGGGTCTCTAGGCGGAAGATATTCTCCATATGCCCAAAGTGGTAGATTCAACACTTGTTCCCACCATGCTAGGTCTACATACCACTCATGCCCTAGCACTATGTTTAGTTGTTCAAATATGTCATTAATCTCCAACGGGTATTTTTGTTGCATTTATCACATGTGATTAAGATATGACATTTCTGTTTCATCTTCATAATATCTGTTAGAGATACAAAAACCTTCATTGGCTCTGACAACCATTTGAGGCATTAATGGCTCATCCTGCTCGAGAAAATTGATCTGGCCCCATTGTGGTTGTTCCAATCTTCGTGGGGGGACCTGATTGTCTTATGGTGGCACTTGTTCCATGGGAGCTACCAAAGGGAACATGGTCAAAAGGCTTTCTTGATATCATCCATGAGGGCCACTTGTGAGTGATTGCTATCTGATTCGAAGGGATCCCATGAAGCTACCTCATAGTCTAACTCGTCTTTTGAAGATCCTTCCTGCTCTTGTCTACACCTCTCTTGTAGGTGTGTTTTTGAACTTTCTCATCTTTCAAGCGAAGGGAAAGGGTTGTTGAGGTCAACAAGGTTGGTTGTCAACAATGGGAGATAATCTCCCAGTGTATATGTCATGTTAGGGTCGGCATATGGATCTAATTCCAATCCCCCTTGTTGCCTATCCCTAGGCATTGCATGTTCTCTACCAAGATATCCAAGGGGAGGGGGTGGTTGAACCCTACTCCTGACTTGTCATATGGCATTTGGTATCTTGGTTGGCAAAGAATGCACACTCCTTTCTCATATCTGCCTAACCCATATCCATGCCAATTGCATTGGCCAAGGTATATCAAAGTGAAGTTTGGGTTATACAAATAGTTGACATCTTTTGCAAAGGGCTCTTCATCTTCGTCCTCTTGTATGCATGGCTCAGTACCATGATCAAGTCCCCCATACACAAAGTTTGTCTGGTTCGACGGGTAGCCTAGAGGAACAATAGTATCGATGGGGAGGCAATATTTTCCCATGTCCTGCATGGACTCTAGTGTGGGTGTTGCTACGATATTTCACACCAAATACTCCCCCAGGCCCATATTGGCCATTTCAACGGTGATTGTTGGCAATTGAGGGGGAGGGAACAAAAGTCCTTCTGGAGTCCACTCCATGTCGGGTGGACTAGGAGCCTCGACTTCCATTCTGCTAGGCATCTCCTTAGTAGAGATAGTTGATACTAATGGTGGTGCCTCTTCCAGGGGTTTCTTCCCTTTTTCCTTCTATGTGGCCATCGTAGGTGGCATCGTTGGTGAAGGATCAGATGACGAAGATGGACCCAGCTATCATTTTGATGGACTTGTCAATGGGGATGCCTATAGAATCGAACCCTGTCTAGATGGATTCAACTAAAAATCCAAATATGTGGATAGAAGGGTCGATTGCGGCATCAGCTACACCACATTGCAATACTTGAAGGGTTCTAAGTCCGCTAGGACTACATGTACCTCCCCTTCAAATGTATACTTTAAACACTGATGAGCTATCGAAGGGACACATTTCATGTCCCTGATCCATGGCCGACCCAACAAGATGTTATAGGCCATCTCACCTTCCAAAATATGGCACAATGTAGGTATTATCTTTTGTCCCACTTGGATGGGTAGGACAATTGTGCCATCTGTTGAGCATATTGCATCATTGAATGCTCGTAGTGTATATGTGGAAGCCGTAATATGAGATGTTGACATATTTATATGTTTCAATGCCACTATTGTGATGATATTATTGGACGAGCCAGTGTCTACCAACACCATTTTATATGGAATCCCATTGAACCGCGTGATAACGTGTAGGGGTGGATCCACCACATCATCAGCCACTGATTTCACTTCATCTTCTTGAAAGGTGATGATCGGCTCTGTGCATCGTTTGACATGTCCCACAAAGTTGTTGAAGGAATTTGCTTCATGGAGCTACAACTCTATGGCTTTCAATATCTCCATTAAATCCTCCCGATGGGGCGTTGATTATTGTATGAGCTCGTATATGGAGAGCCTAGTCGACGTGGTCCTCAAGCTCTGGGTGAGTTTGGTCTGAATTGTGGCTATGGGTCTAGGTGAATGAGGTTGTGTAAGGTGTTATTGTGTTTGTGACATTGTTAGCACCTCACCTGTAGTCACCGCGGGGGCAGCTACACTCGGATACCTCCTGTTCTGAGTCACTATACTGATCATCCCTACATACCCTTGCATGGAGTAGTTCTGTGTCACCTCATTGACTTGTAGGGTCTTTGCCTATACATCATGGGTAGGCAAGGGGTCATTAAAGACCTCCATTTGTTGGTTGCTTGGTGCCACAATACTATCCACCTCTAATGACTTGTTATCTATTACATCTTGCACTAAGCCCTTAAACTTCCAACATGCATTAAGGTCATGTCCCTTCCTCCTATGGAACCTACAGTACAAATCTTCCCTATAGCCCTTAGGTTTTGGTGCATTGGGATCTATGGGTTGAATCTCGGGCAGGTTGATCAAGTTTTCCATTGACAAGTGGTCAAACAGGGAGTCTCTGGACTCTGTGTAAGGTGTGAATTATCACCTAGGGCAACACTACTGATTTTGTTCTTGCCTCTGATTTTATCGGTCATAGCTGTTAAGAGGCACCGCCTAATAGTTAGCATTTTGGGGCTATGTTGCTTATGCAGGCTTAAGGGCGTTGATAACAACCTGATTGACCGTAGTGGGTTTCTATTGCATGGTCCTTGTTTTGGTGTTTTTAGACCATTTGATGCGTAGTCGTTATACCATCATTAATTCTCAATGAATTTGTCAATCCAGGGCAGTGTACAAGGCTATCTGCGAAAGAAGAAGTGAAACAGCTATAACTTAGGTCAATCTAGAGCAACAGGTCTTATTGGTGGAACCGGTTGTGTGGGGGTTTTAGGACATTCCTATCTCTAAATTGCATGAATTAAACCTTAATCTAAGTTGCAGAATTGGAAACTAATCATTAACTGCAGAAATGAAGTCCTAATTACAATTGCAGAATGAGACCTAATTATGTTGCAGAAATAACAGTTGCAGAATTGAAAGTCTGATCCTAATTGCAGAAAGGAAATCTAATTACTTTTGCAGCAATGAAAGTCTAATTCTAACATGGAAATGAAAACTGTCAAGGTTCTGTAACAGAAGGTTGTCAATCTTCTATGCAGGATTTGACAGCAAAACATAAAATGCAAGAAATTGCTGAAAAATAGTAAATTTTGGGAATAACAGTCTGAAATAAAGTGGAAGCTTTGTTGAAAGTAAATATTACAGCTAAAACATTAAGCACAAGATTAATCTAAGCATAAATAAACTAAGACTACAGATATTGTCAGCTGTTTACAAGCAATTGAAATAACAAGTTCTACAACTCATTCTGCTACAACAAAATCAGAATAAAAACCTGCTTGTTAGTCCTCCTCCTAGGTCTAGAAGTGGCCAGCCTCCTTGTCCAGAAGAAGGTATAAGTCTCTCTCTCTCTCTAGATCTTAATCACACTCATTTACAAGCAATATGAAATAGAACTGGTGCACTTTATTGATTAAAGAACATGATTACAATAATTCTGTTGAAAACCTATTACAGGACTATGTAACAGTCAAATTCTACCTATTTTCTGCTTCTTCCTAGCTTCCTTACTTTCTACTTCCTGCTGCTACTACTACTACTAGGCTCAACCTGAATGGGAGCAATATTTATAGATGTCCTATGGTCTAATTACAAACAAAGAATATCTCAAAAGATCTAATCCTACAATGCTGCAACAAATTCTGGTTTTATCCTAGAAGAAGATTAAAACTTGATCTTTCCCTTAATGATGGCTTTGGTCGGCAATGACGGCAAAGACAGATGGAAGATCTTTTCCTTTACCTTTTCCAACCTTTATTTCCCTTTTTCTGGCTTCAAAAATCGGTCAACAAGTCAAAAAGCACATTCTGTTTTCATTCCGAAGATAAGTGGCTTCATTCCAAGACAATGCAATTCTCATTCGAAGATCGCTCATTCGAAGATCTTGCAATTCTTCATTCTGAAGATCACTCATTCCGAAGATACTGCATTCTTCATTCCGAAGATCCGCTCATTTCGAAGACACTGCATTCTTCATTCTGAAGATCTGCTCATTTCGAAGATATCTGTTCATTTCGAAGATACTTTAGAATGAACAAATGTGTGCTTTTCCAGTGATTTCTTCTGCATCTCTCGGGTGGGTTATCTCTTAAGATCAAATTCCAATGGTCTTCATCTCTTTCCACATGTGAATTCCATGCCTTGCTATTTATGGACAAGTGGCTGGAATTTACATGGGAAAGACCGATTTTCTTTGCACAACAACGGTTTGCTTGCACTTGTTGCCAGATTTAGGTGAAATAAATGCTTGAGACAAATCAAAACATGATTAGTGAAATGTTGCTATTATTCTAAGCATATCCCATTTTAGCAAGTCATAGCAAAAAGAACACAAAACTATGCAAAAAGCTGTAAAAATCAGCATATAATATTCCAAATACATTGATCATGCAAAATGGTTAATATACGACATATTGAATCAACTTAACTAACATATCGAGATAAAACATAAGAGTTTATAGGCAATTTTAGTGTTCAAAACATGTTATGATTGAGGCATTTCCAGGCCTCATCATTTTCCCCCCAACTTATATTAATGCATGCCCTCATGCATTACGTTGGGCTATGGAATCACATATGTCCATGTTTAGATTCCATGACCTGTAGAATAATTTCTTGCATATATAATACCCCTTGTTTTCCTGAATGTTTTTGAGCCAGTCTTCAAATTGTTCATCAGGTTGGGCATCTTCCTCAAAGTAGAATGGAATTGGAGTAATGATGGTTGGAGGCCTAAACCTAAGACCTATCCGGTTATGTTGCATGATTTGAATCAGCTGGATTACACCTTCTGCTCTTCTTCTGGACCATTCTAAGTTGATGGGGGAGATGGGTTCTCTTTTCCTCAAAGACATGGAAAGTTCAGCCCATCTGTCTCTGCACTGTGACAATCTTGGAAAAAATTGTGATCACAGAAATTGTTGAATCTGGCCACACGAGTCCCTTAAGTTGTTCAAGTACATCCTCTTTATATCATCCCTGTTCATCATTGAGAAGTGTTGTCTGGTGATAACTAGGTGGTTTGGCTGGATTGCTCTGACTAACAACTCAGCCCTTGTTTCAATCTCTTTATTCTGCTTTTTCTCTTGATCCCAGTAAAGTTGATTCTACAAAGTAGACATAAATGCTCTCAGCTGAACATCTCCAATGTAGATTTGAGGATGAAATTCTACTTCCTCTGGAATGAAGAAACTATGTAAAAATAGTTCACACAGGAGATTTTTCTGCTCAAAAGGGTTGTCAAAGTATGCTTCCAGGAAATCTGCAGTGGTGTCCAATTTATATGGGAGGTTTGAACTAATCCTCATGACCTGCCATCTGAGGTATTTTTCCTTCAAAATAAGGCTGTAAAATCTGGCTGGTCATCTAAATTGGACTAAAAATTCAGCAATTTGGCATAAGTCAGACACCTTTTCTTTCAATGCCTGAATTTTTGTTTCCTTGGCTTCTAGTTGTTTTGCTTCCAATTTGAACTTTTCAGTTTTAGTGGCAAGTTGCTCATATCTAATCATCCAGCTAGCTATGTCTGCATTGTATTGCTCTAGAGACACAGTATTAGGTGGTACGACTACGGGTGGAATCCTAGGTAGCGAGATCAACTTGAACTCCTTTTTTGCCACTTCTATTGGTTGATCATCTATCAATAATTCTACCTGTACCTCCTTATTTGCTATTTCTATGGGGTTGTCATCAGATAGTAATTCTACTTGTACCTCCTTATCTGCTGTTTCTACTGAAAGTGTAACAGTTTGAAATGCAGGGACCTCAATAGGAGTACTTACTTGAACATTTTCTTGTTGTTGGGATTGTTCTTGTGTTGGTGGCTCATCTTCAACATCCTCTGCTATGCTCTTTATCATTTTTGAAGCATCTTCGAACAAGAAGGCAATGCTTTAGAATGAGATGGTGTTGCTTCAGAATGAACAGGCACTTCTTCAGAATGAAGGGGTGCTACTTCAGAATGAACACCCATGTTTGTCTCAATAGAGTCATCTACCCTTGATAGACCCAAAAGCAATTGAGCCAAATTGTCTTCATCAATGGATACAATTGGTTTTTTAGATTGTGACAACATTTTTCTCAATTCTGCCACTTCCTGCTGAAGCTCTACAATTTTTCTTTTCTGTATCTCAATGATACTTTCTTTCTCCTCAATCCACTTGGTTTGTGTTCTAACAACACTTCTTGCTGCTTTTAGCTGCTCTGTGATGTCTTCCACTTCTGTTTCTGCTTCAGAAGCTGATGCAGACAAATCAGTATAGTTGGCTGCTCAACCAATATCTCTTCTTCTGCAACAATTTGTTCTTGTTCAGGAGGCTCTATAAAACTGTCTATAAGGGTATCTACCATATCTGTAGCCTGTTGAACTGTAGCCTCCTCCAAATTATCCTGCTCATTTTGCCTCAGCTATCTATTCAAGGAATTCTAGAAAGTTTTCAGAGGCTGGTTGTATCTCTGTGACATCTGGGCTACTTGGTCTATCTTCTTCCTCCATAACCTATTCTGTTGTTTCTTTCAAATGGATTCTTGTAGACCTCCTAGTTCCAGATGCAAACTTCTTCTTTTTGCTCTATTTTTGGTGATAGTAGGGGTCATGGGGTCAGTTTCAGATGCCTCTATTTCCCTTGTTGTTTCTTCCTGTTGGGCTAGGTGCTTCATTTCTCTATTGACAAATCAGTAGTGACTTCAGAAAAATGAACCTTCTTTTGTTTTTGCTCTCTTCGAGTTCCAGATCCTCTTCTCTTTTGTTTTTTGGTTCGTGAAGTTGAGGGTTCAGGAGCAAGGTTTTTTGTTGCTTGGGTGTGGTTCTATAACAGCTTCTAGGGCACCTTCTATAGTTTCCTCTGTAGCATCTTCTACAACATTTTCTGTAGTAGTTGTTTCTTCTTCTAGCAACATCAGTAGTATCTGGTTCTTCTTCTTCCTCATCTTCATCCCTAAAAATGACATCGTTTAGGGTAGAGTAAAACCTATCAAAACTCCTAGGGTTTCCTCTAAAATGGTGTTGGCAAACTAGTTTGATGAGGCCATGATGGCGAAGGCTTCCTTTACCCTCCTGATATCTCTTTGCCATGTTTTTTAATTCTTGATACAGATACAGAGGGAAGATTTACCCTAACTTTTGGTTGTTGCTCACCATGTTTGAGATGGTTCAAAATTCGTAGATGATGCCACGATAACAACACATACTGCCCTTCACAGGTTAGGAATTTAATTACCCAGGTGGCTACTTCATCCCAGGGTTCTTGCAGGCTGGCCCTTTTTAACCCTTTGCATGTGTTGTTATGGGTTAAATACTCTAGCTCTCTATCATTTTCTTCTACAAACTGATTAACTACATTTGCCAATGTATTCTTGCCAGATCTAGAAATTGAAATCCCTTCTAATGGCAGCTCAGTAATCTGACTTAAAATTTTAGGGGTTACCTCAATAGTCATGCCGTTAACATGTGCTCGGTTGTTTCTGAATGTATGGGCGAACATGCCAGCCAAATCTTCAGAAGACCCATTAAACTTATCCAGAAATGGCATAAACCCTCCATCTTCAAAAATCTGCATGACTGCCAGATTTTCTCGGAGGTAGGTGGTATCTGCTGGTTCCGTTCTGATCTTTCACCCCATATTTTCTATTTAAAAACTGTTCACTGCTACTGCTATTCCTCTGTTGGATCTCTAGTTTTTTATGTTGCAGATTTGCAAGGTTTTAGTTCGAAATCTTCGCTTGCCCTGTTTCTCGTCTTCTTCTTCGAAATGAACCGTAACCTGAGCATTGTACTTCACAAACACGTCTTCGAAAAGAAAGGTGGCACGCATTTCTACTATTGCACTGAACACCTATCCGTTAATGATTGCGTGGACGTCCTTGCCATCAGATCCACCTCATTTGGTTTTAGTTTTGCAATTCTCACGTGCATGTTTATTGGGATCAAAAATTGGTGGCATATGGTTGGTCACGTCCTCCGTAATTCTAGTATTTTCCAATGGGTGCAAAAACAAACCATGTGCTGACTGACACGTGTTCCTTTATCGTATGCAACTAAAAGAGTTTGATTTTGTCGTACCTTGTCTTCTTGGATGCCACGTGGAAATGCTCTTTCCGAAGATTATAACTTATTGCGCAAACAAAACTTCATTCGAAGATTATGACTTCATTAGAAGATGAGTCTTCATTCCGAAGACAAATCCTCATTTCGAAGATTATAACTTCATTCGAAGAAGGTCTTCATTCGAAGACAAATCTTCTTTGCAAATTTAAATCTTCATTCGAAGATCAATCCTCATTCGAAGATCAATCCTCATTTCGAAGATCAGGCTATATTGCGAAGGTAAATCGTCATTCGAAGACAGATCTTCATTTCAAGAAGATCTTTAGATCTTCATTCGAAGATAGATCTTCATTCGAAGATGATGCAGCAAGTCGTCATTCCGAAGACCAAGTTTCATTACGAAGACAAATTGTCATTCCGAAGACAAAGTTTCTTTACGAAGACAAAGTGCAACATTCATTCTTTGTCATTCCGAAGACAATTTCAATCCGAAGATAATACAGCAGGCACTATTTTTGGCATTCTTGTTCCGAAGATTAGGGAGAAATCAATATTTTCATTTTCAAAATATGTTTTAAGTATGCCAACTCTTATGAATACCTTTTATGCTAATGGTTAATTGTCATATACTATACACCAATCATTTTACAATGAAGAAATGTAAGAAATATATACCTGATAAAAATAGTTAATGCCAGTTTTGAAGAATGACTGCCTTTGTTGATGTTCTGCTGAGATTTTCTGCAACATTTCAAAACAAGTGCACTTGGTGAATTTGTACAATGATGGTTCAGAAATTTCTCAAGGTTATGCATGCCAGAAAACTGGTTTTCATGCATACCAACTTGATAGTGCCTTAAGAAAAGGTTTTCACTTCTTGAGTTATTCATTTTTCTCTCTTTCTTTTTTCTTGATTTTCCCCTTTTTTTTTTTTTACCTCTCCTTTTCTCTCTTTTTTTTTTTTCTTGATCCTAACTATGCCCATGAAGGAATTTCATGATTTCCCCTGAAACCATGCCCATGAAGGAATTCATACTCGGAATTTATTCATCTTTTTGTTTTCTATTTTTTTTATTTTTTTGTATTTTTTGCTTTTTCTTGAAATCCATGATCATACTGGTTGTTTTGAAGTGGAAGAGGGAATCTCTTCCACCTGTTGTGTATCCAAACTATCAAGTTCTTTACAAGAATTCATCTTTAGTCGAGAGGTGTATGGTACACTCTGAGGCGATGTCCATTTACTACCAACTTTCTTTGTGATCCATCAATAGGAGATAGGCGAGCTGCTCCATTGTCAAATACCTCCTCAATCCAGTAAGGTCCCAACCATCTAGTTCTCAGTTTTCCAGGGAAGTCTTCATAGCGAGAATCAAACAGTAAAGCCCAATCTCCTTGTTGAAGTTTCCTCTATTGAATGTGATTGTCATGCCACAGCTTCCTCTGCTCCTGAATTACCTCAGTTTGGTGCAGAGCATCCAATCTAAGTTCATCCAATGCATTCAGCTATAGAATCTTGTCTGTCTGTGCCTGCGACAATTCAATTCCAATTTCCAGTGTTGTGCGCAATGTTAGTAGCTCAAATTCAATAGGTAAGAGAGGCTTTTTACCAAAGACTAGTTCATAAGGTGTGAATCCAGTAGTGGACTTCCAAGTAGTATTGTAGGCCCAAACTGCTTCAGGTAATTTATCTAGCCAATTTCTCCTATGAAAAGCTACTATTTTTGTCAAGATGCGTTCTAGTTCCCTGTTTGTTACCTCAACTTGGCCATTTGCTTGTGGGTGGTAAGGTGATGATTTCCTATGTTTGATTTCATACAATTATGTAAATGCCTTTATGACTTTGGATGCAAATTGGGGTCCTTGGTCTGTGGTGATAGACCGTGGAGCTCCAAATCTCTAAAAAATCTGAGTATACAAGAAATCAGTGACCTTCTCTTCACGAGCATGTTTGAAAGCACGCACCTCTACCCACTTTGTCAGGTAATCGATGCATACTATAATATGCACCTTTCCTTGAGAAGGTGGATCAATAGGTCCTACAAAATCAAGCCCCCACCTCTCAAATGGTTCTAAAACCATTTGAGGCTGTGGTGGCATCTCATTTGTATGAGTGGGTTTCCCCATTCTTTGGCATGCATCACAATGCACGATGTACTTTTTCACATCCTTGTGAAGAGATGGCCAATAATATCCTGTCCCTAAGATTTTCCTAACTGTGCTTTTTACAGAATAGTGTCCACTGAGGGTTCATCATGACAAGCTCTAAGGATATCATACACTTCATCCTTTCGGATGCACCTACGTAACACATGGTCAGGACTGCACTTAAAAAGCATACCCTTAATCCATTCAAAAGAAGAACTCTGTTTGATCAATTGTTTTTTCTGTTTTGAAGTGAAATGTGGAGGAACTTTCCTTGTGACCAAATAATTGGCTATATCTGCAAACCAAGGTGATTGGACTGATATAGCAAATAGTTTTTCATCAGGAAAAGTGTCATCAACTAATTCCCCTTCATCTGTGTTCTGCAACCTGGACAAGAAATCTGCCACAACATTAGCTTTTCCTGGTTTGTTGATTATAGTGATATCAAATTCTTGCAGCAACAACAACCAACGAATAATTCTTGCACTTACCATAGGTTTATTCATCAAATACTTAATGGTTGTATGATCTGTGTGAATAAATATTTGATAACTTGTGATGTAATGCCTGAATTTGTTGATGGCATAAATTACTGCTAGGAATTCCTTCTCAGTTGTTGTATAATTTTTCTCGGCTCCTGTCAAGTTCTTGCTAATGTTGTAGATGGTATAGTGTTCACCATTGTCAATTTGTCCTAATGCTTGCTCCAATTGTTGTATTGGAGGCATCGGTCTGTATGTGAAATGGTAATGTCCAATTAGGTCCTCTGAGCACAGGTGGAGTTATCAATTTCTCTTTCGGAGCTTCAAATGCTTCCTGACACTTTGCAGTCCAGGAGAATTCAGAATCTTTAGTCAATAGGGCAAACATAGGGCTGGCTATTGTACTAAATTTGGGAATAAACCTGCGGTAAAAACCAATGTGTCCTAGGAAGCTTCGACATTAGTCCGAGTTTTAGGAGGAAGGAGATTCTTGATAATTTCCACCTTCTTTAGATCAACTTGGATCCCTTCGGGAGAGATGTGATGACCAAGAACTATCCCTTCCTTCATCATCATGAAGCATTTTTCTGGATTCAAGGATAATCGGTATGTTTCACAGCGAGTTAAGACTTTGTCAAGATTTTCCAATGTAAAATCAAAAGTTTGTCCACATACTGTGAAATCATCCATGTATATTTCAACACTTTTGGTGGTCGGATCAGCAAAAATTGCTAGGATCTGCTCATTGAAAAGTTGTTGGGGCATTACACAAACCAAAAGGTAAAACCCTATAGGCAAATGTTCCCCATGGACATGTAAAAGTTGTTTTCTCTTGATCTTCGGGTGCAATCTGAATTTGATTATATCCACTAAATCCATCAAGAAAACAAAAGTATCTTTTTCCAACAAGAGTATCTAACACATGATCTATGAAAGGTAATGGAAAATGGTCTTTGTATGTCACCTTATTCAACTCTCTATAGTCTACACATACTCTCATTTTTCCATTTTTCTTAGGAACTATTACCAATGGAGAAACCCATTGGCTATCAGAAATTGGGTAAATGAATCCTACTTCCAAAAGTTTTTCAATTTCTTCTTTCACAATATCTCTTAAGGCAGGATTCAATCTTCTCTGGGGTTGTCTAACTGGCTTGACTTCTTCAGTATAGATTCTGTGGGTACATATATCAGGATGAACTCTTGACATATCTTTGTAGTTCCAAGCAAAAGCATGAACATGCTTCCACAAGACAACTATCAATTTTTCTTCCTCTTCCCTAGTAAGCTGGCTGTAAATGTTCAAAAATTTGCCTGGCTGGACTTCTATTTGTTTTGTATTTAGAAGGACTGAATTCACTCCTTCATACTAGGTGATTAAGGGATTAAGAGGACATTCTTGAGATGGGAGAAAAGAAGCGGTTTCTATTTTATTGCTGCTTGAGGGAAGCATATCTTGTATGGAGCAGGTGAGAAGGAAAAATCGGATGATGGTGCCATCCATGTGGTAGTGAAACAGAGTTTCCTTGTGATAGTACAGATGGTTCATCTTCAGATTTTTGATTCTCCTCATTACTTAACTATTGGATATTTGTTGCTTCCCCTTCTAAACCTTGTTCATGCAGAACATTCATCAGGATTGTTTCATTTTCTAAATTTTCTGTGTCATTGAGGTCTTATGTGTGTTCTCTTACTACTAAGGTAGCTAGTGTAGAAATGACCTCTTCTGGTTCTTCCTCTGAGTTAGAAAACCATAACTGACCTAAAAATTTGCTAGATGGTTTTGGAGGAGGATATAAAGAAATCTGTTTCGAGATCAATACCATTTGAAATAGTCATATTTCCAGATCTGCAGTCTATGAAGGCTGCTGCAGTTGCAAGCCAAGGTCTTCCCAAAATAATGGGATATCCATGTGCTGAATTTCTTGGTTGTAAAACCAAAAAATCTGCAGGGAATTCCCAAGAAGAAACTTCTATAGGGACATCTTCAATGATACCTTCAGGTTTTGCAAGCGACCTATCGGCCATTTCTAAAGCTGTAAATGTGGGGCTGAGATGTTTGAGCTGTAATTGTTTCATTGTATCCTTGGTCATGACATTTATTGCAGCTCCTAGATCTACTAAAACATTTGATATTGGTACTTGAACCTATGGTAACTGTGATAACTGGACTTCCTGGGTCACTATACTTTGGAGGTACTAGTTTTCTAGATAAGAGATCAGCTATCTTTCCTTCAACCTGCATAGTCTTGGGAAATGCTTTCTTCTTTCTTCCTGCTCTTTTAATGCACAAATTTTGGATAGTACTATTAATCTCCGGTATTTCCTTAATGGCTTGCAATAAGGGCAATGATATAGTCAACTTTTTGAGTTCTTTGACCAGTTATGACTCAGAATTTTTGGTATTGCATTGAATCTTTCGGGATATGGAATTATCCTTGGTAATTGTTACGCTCTGTGGTTTTTTTGTCTCTTTCTCTATTGTTGGTTGGATTTTCTCTGGTTCCAATTTTTCTTCTGTCTCCATTGTTGGTTGGACTTTCTCTGGTTCCGATGATTCTTGCTCTTCATTTTCTTTGATTTCATTTGAAACTGGTTCAGGTACAACTTTTCCTGAACGAAGTTGGATGTTACTACAATCAAGAACATTAATTTCAACATTTTCTTCGACTTGAACCACATAGACAGGGAGGTGTCTGTCTCATGCTATTTGGATTAGTGATTAGTTGAGCTGGCAATTGAGGTTGTTTCACTTGCTGTGTTTGGTGCTATTTTTCTTGAAATTTTTGATTAGGTGCAGGCAACAAATTTTGAGTTTGACCTTGATTCCTTTGTTGCCTTGGATAGGATTGGTATTGCTGACTCCATTGTGGTTGGTTTTGCATCCAATGTGGATTAGTCTGATTTTGATTCCAGGCTGGATTGTTTTGATTCCAAGATGGGTTGTTTTGATTCCATGAGGGGTTGTTTTGATTTCGATTCTAGGTTGGGTTACTCCAATTTGCTTGTGGCCATTCTTGGGAATTTGTCCATTGAGGATAATTCCAAGGACGTTGGGGTGGTTCTGATTGTCCCCAAGGCATAGTACTAGGATTATGCCCCCAATTTGTAGGAAAATGAGGGGGATTTTGGTATTGAGAGAAATTTCCCCCTTGTTTTGGTCCAATATAGTTGAGTTCCTCAGTCTGATTTTCTAACATAGTTTTGAGTTGTGGTAGCGAGGTGGCATTGATCGGTTGAATGCCTTTTTGAACGAGATACTACAAATGGCTGAGATAGATGTTTTATTCAAAGGACATTCCTGCAAAGCATGTTTATTTCTACATCTTGGGCAATAAATTGCCAAAGGTTCTATGTTTTTTGCTTTTGTAGACATTTCCCCCAAAGTAGTGTTTAGGTGCACTAGAATATCGGTTTTGAAATTTGCAAGTTCCTCTATTAGGTCCTTCACATCAGTGCCATTTGTGCGGATTTTTCTTCTTCTCTGCTTAGTGCGAGAGTAATTCCTGTAGAGATCCATAATTTCCTCATTACTTGAGAGTGGTTACATCCCCTTTTCCCATCAAATCCAGAACTTCTCTGGATTCATCTTGCAATCCTCTCAAAAATATGGTTTTACATAATTCTGGTTCTACAAGTCCACATCTCCTTTGAACAAAGGAGAACCTATCAAGATAATCTTCCAATGTCTCATCATCTTCTTTCTTGATTCTGAATAACTCATCTTTTCTATTCCTTACATGGCAATATTCTTGATATTTGTCTAAAAAGACAGTTTCCATTTGATCCCAGGTTCTTATGGAATTAGGCTCTAAGCTCATGAACCAGCGCAATGCTTGAATCCTTGAGTGTTGAGGGGAAAAACCTTAAGTTTCTGATTGTCATTTATATAATCATAGGTCCGACACACTACCTTGAATTCAAACAAAAACTGATCGGGATCTTCGAGATACAACACCTCGAAAGGTTGGAAGTCCTGAAGGTGAAATGGTCTTCATGGGAGAGTTTTGTGTTGGATTCAGACGAATAGGATATTCAAATGTTACGGAAGGTTGGAGCATATCCTGATCATCTCCTTCATTATGGACATAGCCATGTTGGCCATCTATATTGCCTCCTTCTGCCATAGTTTCCTGTTTGTTGGGAGAAGTTAAAGCTTCCCAAATTGTTCTCTCAAGAGGTCCAAGCCTCTCTGTTGATGATGATTTCGATGAATTGTCTTTCTTAGGATATTCTAATGATGATAAAATTGGTGATTTTCCTTTCTCAAAATGTTCTAATGATGGTGAGGACGGTGATTTTTCTATCAATCTTTCCGGTAGTTCAAACACAGGTGATTCACCCCTTAGGCGTGAAGATCTCCTTAATGGAACAAGCCAGGGATCCTTTGGGGTAGTTCTACCTTTTTCATCCCTAGACTTACTCATTCATGTTTACTCTTAAATGACATAAATTAAGTCAATAGTTGTTATCTTCCTCAGCTGTTGTATTCAGATTTTAACCTGAATTTTCATAGCTTAGTCTGATTACAACTATTGGACTATTTGTTTTCTTCTAGCAACACTATTCCTCGACAATGGTGCCAAAATGATGCGTAGTCATTATACCATCATTAATTCTCAATGAATTTGTCAATCCAGGGAGTGTACAAGGCTATCTACGAAAGAAGAAGTGAAACGACTATAACTTAGGTCAATCTAGAGCAACAGGTCTTATTGGTGGAACCGGTTGTGTGGGGGTTTTAGGACATTCCTATCTCTAAATTGCATGAATTAAACCTTAATCTAAGTTGCAGAATTGGAAACTAATCATTAACTATAGAAATGAAGTCCTAATTACAATTGCAGAATGAGACCTAATTATGTTGCAGAAATAATAGTTGCAGAATTGAAAGTCTGATCCTAATTGCAGAAAGGAAATCTAATTACTTTTGTAGCAATGAAAGTCTAATTCTAACATGGAAATGAAAACTTTCAAGGCTATGTAATTAGAAGGTTGTCAATCTTCTGTGCAGGATTTGACAGCAAAACATAAAATGCAAGAAATTGCTGAAAACAGTAAATTCTAGGAATAACAGTCTGAAATAAAGTGGAAGCTTTGCTGAAAGTAAATATTACAGCTAAAACATTAAGCACAAGATTAATCTAAGCATAAATAAACTAAGACTACAAATATTGTCAGTTGTTTACAAGCAATTGAAATAACAAGTTCTACAACTCATTCTACTGTAGCAAAATCAGAATAAAAACATGCTGTTAGTCCTCCTCCTAGGTCTAGAAGTGGCCAGCCTCCTTGTCCAGAAGAAGGTATGAGTCTCTCTCTCTCTCAGATCTTAATCACACTCATTTACAAGCAATATGAAATAGAACTGGTGCACTTTATTGATTAAAGAACATGATTACAATAATTCTGTTGAAAACCTGTTACAGGACTGTAACAGTCAAATTCTACCTATTTTTTGCTTCTTCCTAGCTTCCTTACTTTCTACTTCCTGCTACTACTACTACTAGGCTCAACTTGAATGGGAGAAATATTTATAGATGTCCTATGGTCTAATTACAAACAAAGAATATCTCAAAAGATCTAATCCTACAATTTTGCAACAAATTCTGGTTTTATCCTAGAAGAAGATTAAAACTTGATCTTTCCCTTAATGATGGCTTTGGTCGGCAATGACGGCAAAGACAGATGGAAGATCTTTTCCTTTACCTTTTCCAACCTTTATTTCCCTTTTTTGGCTTCAAAAATCGGTCAACAAGTCAAAAAGCACATTCTGTTTTCATTTCGAAGATAAGTGGCTTCATTTCGAAGACAATGCAATTCTCATTCTGAAGATCGCTCATTTCAAAGATACTGCAATTCTCATTCTGAAGATTCACTCATTTCGAAGATAATGCATTCTTCATTCTGAAGATCCGCTCATTTCGAAGACATACATTCTTCATTAGATCTCTCATTTCGAAGATATCTGTTCATTCCGAAGATACTTCGGAATGAACAAATGTGTGCTTTTCCAGTGATTTCTTCTGCATCTCTCAGGTGGGTTATCTCCTAAGATCAAATTCCAATGGTCTTCATCTCTTTCCACATGTGAATTCCATGCCTTGCTATTTATGGACAGTGGCTGGAATTTACATGGGAAAGACCGATTTCTTTGCATGACAACGGTTTGCTTGCATTGTTGCCAGATTTAGGTGAAATAAATGCTTGAGACAAATCAAAACATGATTAGTGAAATGCTGCTATTATTCTAAGCATATCCCATTTTAGCAAGTCATAGCAAAAAGAACACAAAACTATGCAAAAAGCTGTAAAAATCAGCATATAATATTCCAAATACATTGATCATGCAAAATGGTTAATATACAGCATATTGAATCAACTTAACTAACATATCAAATAAAACATAAGAGTTTATAGGCAATTTTAGTGTTCAAAACATGTTATGATTGAGGCATTTCCAGGCCTCATCACCATTCTTTCTTCTTCGGCTTGGCTATCTTGCCATCCTAAATCTTGATCTCTTTAATGATTCTGGCTTGTGCCAGAGCTTCCTCTAAGGTGGCATATTGCTGCAACTACAATCGTACAGAGATCGATCTCAAACAACTTTTTGAGAACATTTGTGTGAGGTCAGACATAGGAGGGAGGTAGGGTAGTTTAGAAAGTAGAGTCCTCCATCGATTCCCATAGGCCACCATGGTTTCTTCCTCATACTTCCTGAGGCTGGCTAGGTCGCTTAGTGATGCCTTCTTCTTGGTGTTGAAGGTGAAGCGTTCGAGGAACGCATCCACTAGATGATCTAAGTTGCTAATGCTATGCTTTGGCAATTGAGTAAACCAATTTGAGGCAGGGCCTGCGAACGTGGTGATGAATGTTCTTAACAACAAAGCATCATTATCTTGAATGCCAAAGCATTGGCTCAGGAATATAGTCACATGCTCTTGGGCATCCTCATCACCTCTAAAGATTGCCAATTGAGGCAACTTAAAGTGTTCAAGGTAAGGGGGTGCTGGCACTGACGGATGCACAGGATGACTATGGAATTGGTGTAACATGGGATTTTGGGGCCCAGAAGTCTTGGTTTTCATAGACTCCAAATGCTCTAGCAGTGCTTTATATGCATCGAAAGATTTAATCTCTTCCTCTTTAGTTTGCTCCCATTGTGGGTTGTGGGAAACTTGAGGCCTATGGAGGGGTGGCCGGAGAGCAGCCCCTCTGCCTTGATAGGGCATTTCATCCCGCTCTTCTTCTTGTTCATACTCCTCATAGGCTTCTTGAGGAGTTTCTAGCTGAGACCTATG
Source organism: Wollemia nobilis (assembly GCA_028583015.1). NCBI lineage: Eukaryota > Viridiplantae > Streptophyta > Pinopsida > Araucariales > Araucariaceae > Wollemia > Wollemia nobilis. The sequence goes on along the minus strand of JAQPPZ010001280.1, from coordinate 255,301 downwards.
ACCATGGATGGGTCCCCACAGAGGGAGCCCATCGTTGTCCTTGGGAGTGGCCTCCCGCTCAGGTCTAGGAGGTCTCAAAGGCAACACTTGGTAAGGTCATGGAACCCTATCTCGTACCAAGGGGTTGCGCCTCTCATATGGTTCTACTCTTTGGGTGTGAGGGGTTGGAACCCTATCAGGCACTGTGTTATGGATTAGCTCATCTGTTTGGTGTCGAATGCGCTCTTTGCTAAGGCGATATAGATGCTCTAGCTACTGTTGGTCTTGCTCAAGTTGCATGATCTAAGCTTGGCGAGCGACATGTCTGGCGACTGCTAGGTTGATTTGTTTCACCATATTGAGTCTAGGAGGCCTAGATGCCTCCCTCACACATTTATTCTGGTCACGTTGATACAAGATCTCTATAGGTTGCTTCCCTCTGTCAAGGTTGGTGACATTCACTCAAGGCTCTGGCCTCAGTGGGTGATTCTGGTAGACAGCAAGTGTGGATGCGCATTGCTCCCACACTATGTGTTGCTCTCAAGGAATGTAATGGTCTTCCTCGTGTTCAATTTTGTATATGTGAAAGGGGTGGACAGAGTTGGCTCGCCCTGCTTGAAGAGCCTTGTGCATTAGATTTGGCTTATTATTCCTAATAATGATGGGGGGTAAAGGAGGGATGACATAATCATGCAGCCTCTCCTCATAGACCCTATGTTGTTCTAGCACTTCATCGCATGGTAGCCACTCATAACAAGCTTCTAAGGGAGCCTTACTATTTATATTGAGGGCCACGTGTAAGGATTCCTCCTGAAAGGGCCTATGTCAGATGAAAGTGCCCCTCAGAGGGGTGCCTCTATAGTCCCATTCTAAAATGGCACGATGTGGACTCTCTTGTAGGTCAGGCCACCAAGGCGATATGACCAAGTCCTTGGGGCTATAGCGGAGGTGACTTGTGCCCCATTGTACACTCTATGTAGCTTCTACCCTTAATTGGTATTGGCTACGGGTGTACACCATGGTGGTATTTTTGCTACCAGATGCGTAGATTTTTATTTATTTTTATGATTTTTATTCTATACTAAACAAAAAATATCACACACGCAAAGCAGTTATTATCTCGTTTAAATATTAAAGGTGTGCCCTAAACCTGGTTTAGTGTGTTTTGATTTTGGTTTGAAAGATTTTGTAAAGGATGTTTAAATGCAATGTGATGGCTCTTATGACTCCCAAAAATGGTCACCCCTTCGATATACCATTGTTAGGCCGATATACCAACCTCTCTATATACCCACCCTTACGTGAGGGAAACTGTTGGTACGTGTGAGTAGATGGTACATGGAACGTAGATGGTATGAAAGGAGAATCACCCTATTTTTGACACCTACCATAGAAGACTTATCCTCATGCAGTGGGAATCACCCCAGCTACACTCGTTCAGCTTTCGTCAGGATTTACGTCTAGCAATAGTAGCGATCAGGGTTTATAAGTGCAAAATTCAAGCCAAGGTGGTGATGAAATCCACCGTTGGTCTTGATCAAGGGCTGGGGTTTTATGACCAGATCCTTGGTGTTTATGTTGCCACGTGATGTGTGGGGTTATTTTTACTTTGCACAAAAGGAAATAAACATGTAGTACAACTTTTCCTAAATAAGCAAATAACCAAAAAAATAGGAAACAAAAAACAAAAAATGATAGGAGTTCAAGACCCTTACCTCTTCTCTGCCCAAATCTACTGGTTCTGAGTTTCTATCCTGAAACTGCACAGACAACTATTCATCCTAGGGAGGGACAAATTATAGGATTGTATTCATCAAAGGGTGGGGCAAATTCCCATTCGTCCCTTGGTAAGACAAATTCCAGCTCTGTATTCGCCATAGGCTGGAACAAACAGCAGTCCAACATTGGAAAACTTGGTACCTGCAAGCAAAAAAAATCAAGTTTTGATCATATTTCTGATCTTAAAAATAGAGGAAAAGGGTCCCACCATGATCACCACTGAAAGCACGAGGATACGAAAGCAAAAAGGAAACTCCAAGTGCGATGCAAACTGAACTAAACTTAACGCTAAATCCTATGAATTGAAAGTGCATGAAAAGAGGGAAAGCATGAACAAATTGAATTGAAACAAAATACAATAAGGAAGACAACCCTTTTTATTGATATGTTTTAGAACCTGGTTACACCCATGGATGCCATTCCTTCTTCCGCATTCCCACATGTAAAATGGGCCGACCAAACATTGCCGTCACTTGCGTCGATGAGTCTTGAATCCTTGTTGCTCCTCTAAGGTCCAGATCCTACATTCAAAGAAACAAGAAACAGTCAGTAGCACCTACGGATGAAATGAAACATGCAATCCCCACGCCTTCGGTTAGTGCATGCAAGATATAAATAAAACGATAACTAAAATGGATCCAAATGAACTGAAAATTTGATAGGGGCATCAAAACATCACAAGGAAAACATAGCAAATGGAATAGTTAGAAAATTCACCATAGATTTGTATTCACTCTGGGGCGGGAGAATAGACCTGTAACAAAATGCCAGAAAGGTACTGTCCCAAATGTCACATCTGGGAAGCTCCAAATCACCTGCAAAGTTGGGGTTTAGCTAATTGGGGGTATTTTGGGAAGACCTAGATGGTCAGATTTTCCCAATTTGGCCTTCATCAATAGGAATTTGATGATGCTACCTACATGTTAGCAAAAGCGAGAAATAATAGAAACATGATCAAAATTGCTCAAAACAAGGTGAAATTTAAATGGCAACCTATCTAAGCAACATAGAATTGAATGCAAAAATGATAGAAAGGAAATTTTTCATATATTCCCGATCACGTCGGAGTGGGGCGATTAGGACTGTAGCAGTGGGGGGGGGAGCACCCGAGGGCAGGCCGCCCACCCCGATTTCGATACCAATCCACTTGGGATGGGTCCAAAACCTCTTGTGGGGTATTTTCAGAAAATTTGATGGGATATTATGGCAAAATTTCAATTTTTGGTTCCATATTTGTGCTTCCAATAACCACCCTCTGATCTCCTTTCCAAAAGAGATCAAGGATGTGAAAGGCACAACTCAAAGGGGTGTGGGTGTGAAAGTAAAATGACAACACTTCGTTGCTCCAAAATGCTCCTTATCTCTATATTTTGGGGTGAGAAGACTCACCATTTTATAGACCTGATGGTCTCTTTGGATGAGCATGCAGAGGCACCACTTGGCGATCATTTCTCTCCAGGGGAGGGAAGATTCCTCCCTGATTAGGGGCTTCATGAATACCCTTGTAACTGCCTCTAACGCTCAAAAATGCTCACTCACACTCCCATGCGATGAAGGAAGAATTAAGTGGTGGATATGAGATGCCATTTGTCAATATTTGAATTTTTTCCCGTCAAACCTACTATTCGCCCGAAAGCACGAGGATACGAAAACAAAAAAGGAAAACTCCAAGCACGATGCAAAAATGAAACTAAACTTAACGCTAAATCCTACGAATTAAAAATGCATGAAATGGAGAAAAACATGAATTGAAACCCAAATGAAATAACAGCCCTTTTCTTTTATTGATGTATTTCACAATTCGGTTACAATTCGCATCCTCCCTTTTTAGGGGCGAGGAGCGTCAAATTCATCTCTTGGTTACATCCATGGATAGCCATCCTTCTTCCGCGTGCCCACATGTAATATGGGTGGACCAAAATGTCACCGCCGCTTGTGTCTATGAATTTTGATTCCTTGCTGCTCCTTCGATGTTCTGATCCTACGTTCAAAGGAACAAGAAATAGTTAGTAGCACCTACGGATGAAACAAAACATGCAATCCCCAAGCCTACGATAAGTGAATGAGAAAAATGAATTAAACTATAACTAAAATGAATCCAAATGCTCTAAAAATTTGATAGGGGCATCAGGACATCACCAGGAGGGCACTACAAAAAGAACAGTCAAGAAATTCCTCGCCAATTTGAATTCGCTCCGGGGCGGGGCGAATTTACCTGCAACAAAATGCCGAAAAGGTACTGTCCCAAATGTCCTGCCTAGGAAGCTCCAAAAGACCTGCAAATTTGGGGTTAGCTAATTGGGGGAATTTTGGGAAGACCCAGATGGTTAGATTCTCCCAATTTGACCTCCATCAATGGGAATTTGATGATGCTACCTGCAAGTTAGTAAAAGCGAACGAAGATAGAAACATGATCAAAATTATTCAAAATGAGATGAAATTTAAATGACAACCTATCTAAGCATCATAGAATTGAATGCAAAAAATGAAAATGATAGAAAGAAAAATCTACCACAAATTCCCAATCATTCCTAAAAGGGACGATTAGGCCTACAGCAGTGCGGGGGCACCCGAGCGGGCCGCCCACCGTTTGAGGCATGATTTCGACACCAATCCACTTGGGATGGGTCCAAAATCTCTTACAAGGTGTTGTCGGCAAATTGGGTGGTATACTGTGGTCAAGTGTCAGGTTTTGGGCTCAAGATTCGTCCTTCCAATAGTCACCCAATGACCTCCTCTCTAAAAGAGATCAAGGATGTAAAAGGCACAAATCGCACAAGGATGTATGGGGAAGTAAAATGGCAGCACTTCGTTGCTCCAAATTGCTCTTACTCTGTATATTTTGGGGTGAGAAAACCCACCAATTTATAGACCTGGAGGTCTCTTGGGATGAGCATGCAGAGGCGCCACTTGGCAGCCATGCCCTTCTAGGGGAGGGAAGATTCCTCCCTGAATAGGGACTCCATGACTGCCCTTGTAATAGCCTCTAACGCTCGAAAACGCTCACCCATACTCCCATGCAATGAAGGAAGCGTTAAGTGGCGGATCCGAGCTGCCATTTGTCAAGATTTGACTTTTTTCCCATCAAACCTACAATTCGCCCCACCCTGGAGCGAATTGTGAATTCGTCCCTGGGCGGAGCGAATCCCAATTAGAATTCGTCCCTGGGTGGAACGGATATTGAGCAAAGTGCCTGAAGGTGCCAAAATGATTTTTGACCTTCCAAAACTGCTGTGAGAGTGGTTAGGACCACTGTTTAACCTCTAGGGGCTGCCCTAGGGGTTGTGTGTGCCAATGTGATCAGTGTTTGCAGTCACATAATCAGATTGGTGTTGTTTTGGTGTCTACAGATGCCCCTTTTTGGGATGCGTTGTGCAAGGCACAGCACCGAGCAAAAATAGATAACCAAAGCACTAATGATTAGGGTTTCTTAGTAACCTAACCAACTTTTGATGCCCCAAGTATGAAAAGGGCATGCATTATTGAATCCTTGCTTCTGACGAGCGAGGGAACTCAATTCAAGTGTTAACCTTTTTCGGTGAGGTGTTACTTGAGCTTGGACATTGATCAGTCATGAATAGGCAAAGGGCGCAACCTTTTGTCTGTGGGAACCTTGAGTTCATGATTCACGAATGCCAAGTGATTGATCAGCTTGTGATTATTGCTTGTTTACTGCCCCAAGCAGGAGCGTGATTTGTCTTTGCCAATGATTCTTCGAATGCATGCCATTTCCATGATTGGGTGTGTATTTGTTGATTGGTGACTAAGTGTGACTACCCCCTCAAGCGACGAATCGATGAGGGAATGACCTGCATGAGAAAAGCGACGAGTCGCTTGACCCAAGATGACTTAGGTAAGGGTGCCTTCAGATGTTTTAGCATTAAATGTGTGTGCAGTTTTTCGACATTTAGACCTATTTTTGGTGGGTGTTAACCCTTTTGGGGACGCCTTTCTGGAGCTGAAATTGTCAAAAATTTGTCTTCCCGTGGAGCGGTCCGGCCATGGTGGCCTTCTTAGGGAGTAGGATGGTGACAATTTATAACCCCAATGTCTGTTTTGGATGCCAAGAATGTCAGGCATGAAGGCGCCTTCGTTCGGCAACTCTATTGCTATTTTTGGGTGGGTTTTGACCCTTTTGGCGACGTCGTTTGGGGATGAAATTCTCGAAGATCCGTCCTCCCGTGGAGCGGTCCGGCTATGGTAGCCTTCTTAGGGAGTAGGATAGTGAGGATTTGTGACCCCGACATCTATTTTGCATTCCCGAAATGTCAAGTGCAAAAGCACTCTTATTGGACAGTTTTATTGCTATTTTTGGTGCATTTTTGTGCATTTTTGTTGTTTTGTGAAATGTTTGCTCTGTATTCATCCCTGGGTGGGATGAATTCCTATTGAGCATTCATTCCAGGGTGGGACGAGCACTAACTAGAGTGCTCATCCCAGGGAGGAATGATTACAGGCTCAAAAAGCCTATTTAAAGGCCAAAACTAGGGTTTGGGCTCATTTGCACTTGTTTTTTCTAGCGATTTGGAGCTCTGAGGAGGAGGAGGTCAATTCTGCGAAGTGAAGCGCTGCCGAATTTTTTTGCCACCATGAGTGCACGAATCGGATCGAGCGGCAGAGCCGAAGTGAGACCAGTAAGTGAATTCCCTCTTTATTAGTTTCTTGTATGATAGTTTTTAAAACTGCAAGTTATTTTTCGCGTCTTGTTTTATATTTTGTTTTTCAAATGTACAAATGAAAAAACCTTAGTGAAATGAATGTGTTTATTTGTTTTGGTATGACTTCACTAAAATGTAGGTTGAAATCCTAGTGGAACCATGTTTGTTTGTGTTCATGTTTTTTTTTTTTTTTTGCTAATTTATCAATTTGAGAGTATAAAACCCGAGTTTGACAAATTAAATTTTGTTATTTTTTATTTTGTTTTGTTTTAATTTATCAATTTGAGAGTATAAACCCTAGGTTGACAAATTAAATTTTGTTATTTTTGATTTTGTTTTGTTTTAATTTATCAATTTGAGAGTATAAACCCTAGGTTGACAAATTAAATTTTGTTATTTTTGATTTTGCTGTTTGTAGTTGTACACTTTTTTTTTCATGATTCTAATGTGTTTATTTTGTTTTTATTTGCAGGTTGTGAAGAGCCGGTATCGTGTGCCTACTATTTTTGCTGAAGCACGGGAGGCGCTAGTTGTGGCTGACTGGGAGTGGCTTGATGCCCTGGGGCTCAAGCAGGTGACTCGGTTGGAGCCAGTGATTGGGGATCGGGCCTACCTGATGGCCCTGATCAACTTGTGGGATCCCCGGACTAATACTTTCCATCTCCCAACAAGGGAGATGACAGTCACTTTGGAGGATGTCTATCAGATTCTTAGGATTCCAATAGACGGACTACCGATCAGGACGACGTCACGGGATCAGTGGACAGCGGTGCTAACACGCTGCTTCGGGCACGGGGAGGAGTTGGGGGTGGATGGTCCAATGGAGAGGGCAGAGATTGACTGCCATATGGGCGGGATTCTGGTTCGATGGTGGCTGGAGAAGGGGGTGTTGGGAGTGAGGCACGCAGTACTTATGGGCCTCATTTCCAACATGCTGCTACCTGACTCGTCAGGTGCGAGGTTCCCGTGGAACTTGTTGGATGTGGTCTATCGACTGGTGGAGTGTTCGACGCATGAGCCTTTGATCATGAGATGGGGATAGATGTTATTGGCATAGCTCTATGGGGAGCTATATGAGGTCCGTTGTCGAAGGCGGAAGGGGATCAGCTGTAGCTATCTATTGCAGAGCTAGGGTTGGTAGCATATAGCGATGGAGAGACCAGGGGGTTACCATGGATGACGTGGGTGGAGATGGCGGATAAGGATATAGGTTACGTGGCTCTATGGTGGTGGTCTAAGGAGCAAGGACAGAGTCAGTGGTGGGCAGGTGTCGTAGGGCACTATGTCGATGCCTTTACTCGACTTGCTCCGGGGAGGTGTTTTGGCATCCCTACCAGGACTGTCTAGCCTGGCCAAAGGCTGGAGAGTGGCTCCGACGGGTACGCAGGGAGCGATGGCTGATTGGGCGACATGGGACCGAGCAGGAGTTCTTCCCATACAGTCGGGTGACATGACAGTTTAGGGTGCGCCAGGGGTTGCCTGGTGAGCCCGTGGTCTATCGGCATCGAGGGGACGAGAGGACTCTGGATCGACCGATCATCATGCCATTGGGCGAGGATTCAGATGTGGTGATCGACGTCCCAGACATGGATGACATCGAGACTACTGCAGAGTATGATCAGTGGTGGATACTATGGCGATGGCGGGGAGAGGGACCACTGGGAGGTGCGGAGGCAGCAGCAGTAGGGGATGATGGTGCGGAGGCACCAGGTGAGGGTTGGGGAGCTCCGCTAGAGGATGTGGACATGGTGGAGGTGGATGAATTGGGCATGGATTTTGGGGCTCCGGACCAGCCGGAGATGCAGGACATCCCAGAGCAGTGGGAGCCAGAGCAGGCTGCTATTCCAGAGGCGCCTATGCATCAGGACATGGCGGAGGACATGGAGGTAGGGGTGCACATTGAGAATGCGTGATTGGTGGAGCTGCTATGGAGGCGAGATGAGGAGTTGGGGGAAGCTTTGCAGGAGAGGGATCTCCTGTGGACTCAGCTGGCAGAGCGGGATAGCGCATTTGCTGCACACCACCAGGGGGATGGGGACACCAGCGCTACACAGGAGAGGGATCTCCTACGGATGTAGCTGGCGCAGCACGACGATGCAGTAGCTTACTACCATCGGTGGGAGGCAGAGTGGTTGCGGTGGGAGACAGATTGGTCTCGGCATCGGATGGATATGGAGGGAGAGATTATCCACCTCGGTGGGTGGTTACCTGAGCCCCCTGGAGGTGGCTCTTCACGTTGGATGAGGGAAAGTGGTACTGAGCAGTCAGCATCATCTCGTCATAGGCGATTGGATGAGGGAGGCGGTAGTAGGCATGATGCGGGGGCTAGCAGCAGCCGCCCTGAGGGGTCCCATAGGACCCACCACATGGGGGGTAGTTCCCGTCGCACCGATCCTACATGATCATGGTGGCCGATGCCCTAGGCTTGGGGGTTTTTGAGCTTTTGGATTTTGGTTGCGGGGTCACATGACCGGTTCTTTGTAGCCTGTGGGCATTTTTGATGATATATATATACAGACTTTATTTTGTTTATGCGCATGTGATGATTTGATTTTATGCATGATGATTGATGAATATGGATGTATGCATGTTAAGTTATAATGATGGATGCATATGTGTTGATGAGTGCAAATGTTTCTAATTTATATGATATGCAAATGGAATGGATGAATTGAATTTGTGATGTTTGGTAGTCGCACCATAGACTATTTAGAACTTTATGACTTTTTGTCCTAGGCGATCGCTATTGTAAATGACTTTTCATGTATACATGTGTTTTTTTTTTTTTTGGGGGCGATCAATAAAAGATAGCAGTTGGTTTGTTATGTTTTTTAGGTTTTCTCGACTCAATGGTTTTTACCTAACTAGCCACGCCTTTCTTTTTCTCACCAGGACTTTTGGCACAGGGATGATCGGACTTGTTTTGGACCAAGTTATTTCACATCCCTGTGTGTGCAATTGAGTTCATTTATGTGGTGTTGGTCAGGATACCGCCAGTGCCAGATAGGCTGTCAACAAAACCTGTACTGAGGATCACCTGATTAGCTCCACTAACTCCTTTGTTGTATTTAGTCAGATTAATCTACGGTGCTATCGTAGGATACCATAAGCTAGCTCATCCACATGCAAACATTGATCTGCACACAAGTTAATGTGACAGATATATCGTCATGCGGGAGGTTTACCACCAGTGATCGATAGGCTATCAACCAAACCGATACTGAGGTTTGCCTCATGACCCGTCTGGATGCTGAGAGTTCCAGGGATTCAAGTTTGACTCCCTTCTTTTCTTCAATTGTATTGGGATACTTGCTCTTTTGTAGTGATAAAAATCACTGTTTATTTTTGTATTATATTTTTTTTTTTTGAGCAAGGGATTTTGAATAGTGAGTGAGGAGAATCACTATTGTATGTGCTTTTCTTGATGTATGCACTTTGGTTGTGATGTCAAATTTTTGGAGTTTTGACTTTTGCAAATTTTTGATGTTTTGCAACTTTTGGAGAACTTGGGATTCTTGGGGAATTGGGTAGGGAGGATGCTTGTCCTTTTGCCAACTCTCAGCATTCTTGGGGTCATTCGCACAGGGGGATGAGCAAGATAACCGTTTCACTTATGGTGACCTGGATTGCTTTGTAGGGTTCATCTTTCGTTCACACAACTTGGGAATTTTGTTATATGTTTTAACTTGTGTCGGGATGCTACGTAACAAGGTGTGATCCAAGTAGAATTCTACCTACGTAAAATATGTCTGACTTGGTACAGATACGTGGATAGATAGCTAATGATGACCGAATGATGGAAATATCTCGATACATGAGGAAACAACCGACTATGATAGGGAAAAATAACGTGAATGGCGGTTATAGGCGATGAGTTATTGATAAAGTGGAAAAATGTAGAAGATGATGGTTTTGCCAAGTAATGACAGTCTATGGTGCTTTGACCTTTATGACCACAAATATGCATTGTATGGATGTGATGCTTAATGCAGCTATATATTTTTGTATTTTTGAGGGATTGATTTTTGTGAATATGCAGATAAGATGCAAAATAGAGCTCTGTACTATTATGATGATTTTGCGTATGCATGGGAATGAGATGCAAATTTTTGTTATTTTTGATGATTTTATTGTTTTTGAATTTTCTTGTTTTTGACCAAGCGATTGAGGGAATCCTTGGGGCCTTTGGGTTGACCAAGTGATCATGGAAATCCTTGGAGCTTTTTGGGTTGACCAAGCGATTATGGGAATCCTTGGAGCTTTTGGGGTTGACCAAGCGATTATGGGAATCCTTGGAGCTTTTTGGGTTGGGCTATGACTCTTTTAAATATGGAAAGGCCTCAAATGACTGATGTTCAAGGGTTCAAAATGACATTATCTTGGATGAAATACCAAAATGACATATGATGTTATGCAAAATGAACTCCACAATGCAGGGTCCAGTTGTAGAGGTTAGCGAAACTGCTTCCACCCACTCGGTGAAGTACTCTGTGGCCATGATGATAAATGTGTGATGACCTGACGACACAGGGGAGATCTTTTTGATTAGATCTAGGCCCCACTACGAAAAAGGCCAAGCCGATTGGATCGATTGCAAGGCCTAGGAAGGTACGTGTGTCAAATTAGCATGGTGTTGACATTTCACGCACTTCCTGACATATGCGCAACAATCTCGCTCTAAATATGGCCAATAATAGCCCATGCGAAGAATGCACTTTGCGATGGCCATACCATTGAAGTGACCACCGCATGTACCATCGTGCGCTTGGGCGATCGCCCAAGTGGACTCTTGTTGGTCCAAGCATCGAAGGAGGATCCCTTCATAGCTATGATGGTACAAAATGTCTCCTAACAAGACATGCTTTGCCACTTTTTGCTTGAATGCATGTTTTGCGGCATGCGTCAATCCAAGTGGGAGGTTACCTAACTTGAGGTAGTCCCTTATGGGTGAATACCAATCCTGCTGATCAAAGCCTCGATGGTATGAACAACCAATCCCTCTCGAAGTTCATCCCTAGCAAAAGCTGAGCGGGAGAGAACTTGCAAGAATAGCGTTGTATTGCTATTAAGGGGAGTAGGGGAGAACAAGGACCCCCAGTTGGCGTGTTTCAAATGATCGTGGATTCGAGAGAACCTATCCATGGACGGCTCAATCTGGATCGAGTGGATTCCTGGTGTTAAATCAGAGCTTGCTCGCTCCATCACTGATTGCGATAGTGTTTTGACTTGAATGGTTGTCATATCACCAGAAATGTCTTGCGGGATTAGCGACCCCAAAGAGGCCATAGTGTCCGCAAAATGATTCGATGATCGAGGGAGTGCCTCGATGTCGTACCATTCAAGCTTTGCCAGGAATTTGTCCACAAGGGCTTTGTAGGCCTGCAGAACTGGGCATTTGCATTGGAATACCCCTTTGACTTGGTTGACGATTAGCAACGAATCACCAAAGATGTTCAATCGTTTAATGTTCATGGTGATTGATGTCTAAAGACCTATGAGCAAGGCTTCATACTCTGCATTGTTGTTGGTGCATGGGAAATTTAATTTAAATGATAGGGGCATTGGAGCGCCCTGCGGTGTGAAGAATACTATTCCCATGCCACCACCTTGCTCACATTTAGAACCATCAAAAAATAGGGTTATGTCGGCCTGTGACTCAGGCTCGTCAGAATCTGGTGATTCTGAGACATGGAAGACCCCATCATCGGGTAGTTCTATAGTCAGAGGCTGGTCGTCTTTGAGAGGAGCCTCTGCTAGTTGATCGGCTATGACCTGACCTTTTATGGATTTCTGTCCAATAAAATCTATGTCAAATTCCATCAAAAACATGATCCATTTCGCCGTGCGACTACTATGATAAGTATGACTCATCATGTATCGCAATGGATTCTCCTTAGACACAACATACGTCTTGTTGCTCAGCATGTAATGGCATAGCTTTTTGGTAGCAAACACCACTGCCAAGCAGAGTTTCTCAACGTATGCATAGTTAAGTTCATAGCTGACCAGGGTGCGGCTAAGATAGTAAGTAGCCTATTCCCTGTGAAGTTCATTCTTCTGGGCTAACATGGCTCCCAGTGCCACCTCAATAGGCTGAGATGTATAAGTAGAATGACACTCCTGGTCTAGGTGGTGCCAATACTAGTGACGAAGCCAAGTATTGTTTAATGTCATCGAAGGTTGATTGGCACTCGTCATCCCAATGAAATGCTACCCCCTTGTGCAACAACTTGTTCATTGGTCGGCACTTGTTAGATAGCTGTGCTATGAAGCGCTTGATCGATGTGACCTTTCCCTGTAGGCTTCTGAGCTGCTTGATGGTAGTTGGGGGAAGCATTTCAAGGATTGCCTTGACTTTGTTTGGGTCCACCTCGATGCCCCATTTTGAGACTATGAAACCCAAGAGCTTTCCAGATGTGATGCCAAAAATGCACTTCTTGGGATTCAGTCTACTCTATGCTCCATGAGGCGATCGAGGATCTTGCTTAAGTCATCGAGATGATCCGGGCACAAAAGAGATTTGGCCAACAAATCATCCATGTAATCTTCCAAAGTCTTGTGCATGTAATCATGGAAGATGTATGTCATGGCACGTTGGTAGGTGGCGCCAACATTTTTAAGGCCAAAGGGCATGACCTTATAACAAAATGTCCCCCAAGGCATTGTGAACGCCATTTTTAGCTGGTCCTCGGGATTGATACAAATTTGATTGTATCCCGAGAAACCATCCATGAGGGAAAGCATTTCGTGACCCGCTGTAGCGTCTACCAATGCGTCGATGCTCGACAAGGGAAAATCATCCTTAGGACTCGCTTTGTTTAGATCTCAAAAATCAGTGCATATGCGAATCCTCCCGTCGGGCTTCTTGATGGGCACCATGTTGGACAGCCATGGTGGATAATCCATGCAGATGACAAACTATGCATCCAACAACTTTTGCAATTCATCTTTGACCATTAAGGCCACTGTTGGGTGCATCTTGCGTAGTTTCTGCTTAACTGGCTTGACTATCGGATCAAGCGTTAGATTATGCGTGACTAGCTATGGGTCTAGTCCCGACATGTCTTTGTATGACCATGCAAAAACCTCCTTCTTCTCTTTGAGAAGGGCAATGTAGTCGGCTTGCTCTTCGAGGGATAAACTTACCCCCAGCTTGATGATCTATGGATTCATTGGATCTGAGCCGATGTCTACGTCAATCGTCTCCTCGACCGACATGTGGGATCCGTCTTCCAACTGATGTGGAGTTGGGATCAAGTGGATATCATTTGCTGAGTTTAGATCATCGTTAGGAACCTCGGGTCCCTCTTTAGCATGGCAGATATCCTGAGTTGGCCCAGGGGTAAAATGGAGCATTTCATCGAAAGGCCAGTACTCATATGGGGATGGAGGGGAATCGACGCGATCCCAGTCTATGGCATCTATGTCTAGAGACAATGACTATGTTGGATCGACCGGATTGTGGATGGGGGCGGTTAAGTCAATGGAGATCATGTTGATGAAATGATTTTGGTCTCCATTACCATGGGTGTGGTTACTCGGACATTCTAGATGCTCTCTATGCTTGGGATCTGGTTCTAGAGGGACTGGCACGAATGGGTCGGCCCTATGTGCGGATAGGAAGACAGGGTCTACCCTCGGCACTGATGTCACTATAGGGTCTCTGGGTGGAAGGTATGCTTCGTATGCCCAGAGTAGCGGATCCAACACTTGGTCCCACCGTGTTGGGTCTACGTACCACTCATGCCCAGGCACTATGTTCAGTTGTTCAAATATGTCGTTAATCTCCAAGGGGTGCCGATGCTGCATCTACCGCATGTGATTAAGATATGTCATTTTTGTTTCATCTTCGTAATCACTATCAAAAATCCAAAAGCCCTCATTGGCTCCGACAACTGTTTGAGGTATGACAGGCTCGTCCTGCTCGAGCAAATTGATCTGGCCCCACCTAGGTTGTTCCGCTCTCTACGGGGGAACTTGATTTCCTTGGAGCGGCGCTTGCTCGATGGGAGCATCCAGGGGGAACATTGTCAAGAGGCTTTCTTGATAATCATCCATGGGGATCACCTGTGAGTGATCGCTATCTGATTCGAAGGGGTCATACGACGCTGGTTCATACTTAGGCTCGTCCTTCGAGGACCCTTCTTGACATTGTCTAGACCCTCCTTGAAAATGAGCTCTCGAGCTTTCTCCTCTCTCGAGCGAAGGGAAGGGATTGCTAGAGCCAACAAGGTTGATTGCCGTTAATGGGAGATAATCCCTCAATGTATATGTGGTGTTAGGGTTGGCATATGGATCTGATGCCAATCCCCCCTTGTTGCCTATCCCTAGGCCTTGCATGTTCTCCACCAAGATGTCCAAGGGGAGGGGGTGGTTGAACCCTACTCCCGACTTGTTGTATGGCATTTGGTATCTTGGTTGGCAAAGAACATGTATCCCTTGCTCATATCGGCCTAACCCATATCCGTGCCAATTGCATTGGCCAAGGTATCTCGAGAGCAAAGTCCGGGTTAGACAAATAGTTGACATTTTTAGCAAAAGGCTCTTCGTCTTCGTCCTCTTGCGTGCATGGTGCAACGCCATGATCAAGGCCCCCATACACAAAGTTTGTCCGGTTCGGCGGGTAGCCTAGGGGAACAATAGTGCCAATGGGGAGTCGAGGTCTCCCCATGTCCTGCATGGATTCTAGTGTGGGTGTTGCTACAATATTCCACACCAGATACTCCCCCAGGCCCGTATTGGCCATTTCAACGGTGATCGTTGGCGGTTGAGGGGGAGGGAATGGAAGTTCTCCTTGAGTCCACTCCATGTCGGGTGGACTAGGAGCCTCGACTTCCATTCGGCTAGGCATCTCCTCAGTAGAGATAGTTGATACTGATGCTAGTGTCTCTTCCAAAGGTTTTGCCTCTTCCAGGGGTTTCTTCCCTTTGTCCTTCTATTTGGCCCCCAAATATGGTGTCGTTGGTGGAGGACCAGACGATGAAGATGAACCCGACTGGGATTTTGAGGAACTTGCTAATGGGGATGCCTACGGAATCGAACCCTGTTTAGATGGATTTAACTAGAAATCCAAATGTGTTGATGGCAAGGTCGATTGCGGCATCAGCTGCACCGCATTACAATACTTGAAGGGTTCCAAGTCCATCGGGACTACATGCACCTCCCCTTCAAATGTATACTTTAAGCATTGGTGAGCTATCGAAGGGACACACTTCATGTCCCTGATCCATGGCCGGCCCAACAAGATGTTGTAGGCCATCTCACCCTCCAATATGTGGCACAATGTGGGTATGGTCTTTTGTCCCACTTGGATTGGTAGGACTATTGTGCCGACTGTCAAGCAGATTGCGTCATTGAATGCTCGCAGAGTGTAGGTGGAAGTTGTGATATGAGATGCGGGCAACTTCAAATGTTTGAGAGCCACAGTTGTGATGATGTTGTTGGACGAGCCAGTGTCTATCAACACCCTCTTGTATGGGATCTCGTTGACCCGCACGATAATGTGCAGGGGTGGATCTGCCATGTCATCAGTCATTGATCTCAATTCGTCTTCTCGAAATGTGATGACCGGCTCAGTGCATCATTTTACATGCCCCACGAAGTTGTTGAAAGAATTTGTCTCGTGGGGCTGCAACTCGATGGCTTTCAAAATCTCCATTAGAGCTTCTCGATGGGGCGTTGATTGTTGTATAAGCTCGTATATGGAGAGCCTAGCCGAGGTGGTCCTCAAACTCTGGGTGAGTTTGGTCCGAAGTGTGGCCACTGGTCTAGGCGGAGGAGGTTGTGCAAGGTGCTTTTGTGGTTGCGAAGTTGTTGGCACCTCTCCTGCCACTGCCGTAGGAGCATTCGTGCTCGGATACCTCCTATTTTGAGTCACTATACTGATCATCCCTACATATCCCTGCATGGGGAAGTTCTGTGTGACCTCGTTAACTTGTAGGGTCTTTGCCTGCGGAGCATGAGCAGGCAAGGGGTCTTTGAAGACCTCCATTTGTTGATTGCTTGGTGCGACGGGATTATCCACCGCTAGTGTCTTGTTATCAATCAGGTCTTGCACCAAGCCCTTAAATTTCCAATAGGCATTTAGGTCATGTCCCTGCCGCCTATGGAACCTACAGTACAAGTCCTCTCTATACCCCTTAGGCTTGGGCACATTGGGATCTATAGTCTGAACCTCTGGTAGGATGATCAGGTTTGCCGCTAACAAGCGGTCAAACAAGGAGTCCCTGGACTCTGTGTAGGGTGTGTATTGTCGCCTAGGGCGACGCTGCTGATTCTGTTCTTGCCTTTGATTTTCTCTATCATAGTTGTTAGGAGGCATTGCCTGATAGTTAGCCTTTTGAGGTTGTGTTGCTTGTGCAGGCTTAGGGACATTGATAGCAACTTGGTTAACCGCAGTGGGTTTTTGTTGCATGGTCCCTACTTTTGTGTTTTTAGTCCACTCTTTTTTCTTAGGTTTGGCTATCTCGCCATCCTGTATTTTGATCTCTTCAATGATCTTGGCTTGCGCCAGAGCTTCTTCTAAGGTGGCATATTGTTGCAGCTACAATAGCATAGAGATCGATCTCAAACAACTCTTGGAGAACATTTGAGTGAGGTCGGACATAGGGGGGAGGTAGGGCAGCTTTGAAAGCAATGTCCTCCATCGATTCCCATAGGCCGCCATGGTCTCCTCCTCATACTGCCTAAGGCTGGCTAAGTCACTTAGTGACGCCTTCTTCTTGGTATTGAAGGTGAAGCGTTCGAGGAACGCATCCACTAACTGATCTAAGTTGTTAATGTTGTGCTTTGGTAACTGAGTAAACCAATCCAAAGAAGGGCCTACGAATGTGGTTATAAATGTTCTTAATAACAAAGCATCATTGTCTTGAATACCAAAGCATTGGCTCAGGAATCTCGTCACATGCTCTTGAGCATCCTCCTCACCTCTAAAGGTTGCCAACTGAGGCAGCTTAAAGTGTTCAGGGTAAGGGGGTGCTGGCACGGACGGATGCATAGGATGACTGTGGAGTTGGCGTAAAGTGGGCTTTTGGGGCCCAAAAGTTTTGGTCTCCATAGACTCCAAACGCTCTAGCAGCGCTTTATATGCATCTGAGGATTTAATTTCTTCCTCTTTAGTTTGCTCCCGTTGTGGGTTGTGGGAGACTTGAGGCCTCTGAAGGGGTGGCCGGATGGCAACTCCTCCGCCTAGGTAGGGCATTTCGGCCCGATCTTCTTCTTGCTCATATTCCTCGTAAGCTTCTTGAGGAGTCTCTGGACGAGACCTATGACCCTGGGTGGGTCCCCGCGGAGGGTACCCATCATTGTTCCGGGGAGTGGCCTCCCGCTCAGGTCTAGGAGGTCTCGGAGGCAGCACTTGGTAAGGTCGTGGAGACCTATCTCGCACCAAGGGATTATGCCTCTCATATGGTTCCGCTCTTTGGGTGCGAGGGGTTGGGACCCTCTCAGGCACTGGGTTATGGAGCAGCTCATCTGTTTGGCGTTGAATGCGCTCTTTGCTAAGGCGATATAAATGCTCTAGCTGCTGTTGATCTTGCTCAAGCCACGTGATCTACGCTTGGCGGGTGGCATGCCTGGTGACTGCCAGGTCAATTTGTTTTGCCATATTGAGCCTAGGAGGCCTGGATGCCTCTCCTATGCACTTACCTCGGTCACGATGATCCGAGATCTCAATAGGTTGCTTCCCTCTATCGAGGTTGGCGGCATTTACCCGAGGCTCTGGCCTCAGTGGGTGATCATGGTACATAGCGGGTGCGGAGGCGCATGGCTCCCACGCTGTACGTTGCTCTCGAGGAATGTAAGGGTCTTCCTCGTGCTCCCTTTCGTATGTGTGAAAGGGGCGGGCAGAGTCGGCTCACCCTGCTTGAAGAGCCTTGCGCTCTGGGTTTTGTCTATTGGTTCTAACAATGATGGGGGGCAAAGGAGGGATGCCATAATCATGTGGCCTCTCCTCCTGGAAACTATGCCGCTCTAGCGCTTCATCGCACGGTGGCCACTCATATCGAGCTTCTAAGGGAGCCTTTTTATCTATGTTGAGTGCCACGTGTAAGGACTCTTCCCGAAAGGGGCTATGATGAACGGGCGTGTCCCTCAAAGGGGTGTCCCTATAGTTCCATCTTGACATGGAATGATGCGGACTCTCTTGTGGGTCAGGCCGCCAAGGCGGTATGACCAAGTCCTTAGGGCTATAGCGGAGGCGACTTGTGCCCCCTTGTACACTTTTCGTAGCTTTCGCCCTTGATTGGGCTTGGCTACGTGTGTACACCATGGTGGTGCTTTCCTACAAGCTATGTAGATTTTTATCTCTTTTTATGATTTTTTTTTTGCTACACTAAACAGAAAAGATCATACACACACACAAAGCAGTGATTATCTCGTTTAAATATTGAGAGTGTGTCCTAGACCTGGTTTAGTGTGTTTTTGGTTTTTGTTTGTTTTTGTTTTTTTTTGTTTTTGAAGGTTTTTGTAAAGAACGTTTAAATGCAAATGATGGCTCTTATGGCTCCCAAAAATGGTCGCCCCTTCGATATACCATTGCCAGGCCGATATACCAACCTCTCTATATACCCGCCCTTACGTGAGGGAAACTATAGGTACGTGAGAGCAGATGGTACATGGAACGTAGGTGGTACGAAAGGGGAATCACCCTGTTTATGACACCTACCATAGAAGACTTATCCTCATGTGCTGGGAATCACCCCAACTACACTCGGTCAGCTTTCGTCAGGATTTACGTCTAGCAACAATAGCGATCGGGGTAATGGATGCAAAAATTCAAGCCAAGGTGGTGATGAAATCCACCGTTGGTCTTGATCAAGGGCTGGGGTTTTACGACCAGCTCCTTGGTGTTTAATTTGCCATGTGGTGTGTGGGGTTCTTTTTATTTTGCAAAATGGAAACAAGCAAGCAGTAAAGGAAAACTACTTTCCCTAAGCAAGCAAGTACCCTAAAAATAGAAAAACTGAAGATAGAAATTGACAGGAAAAGTTCAGAATCCTTACCTCTTCTCTGCCCAAATCTGCCGGTTCTGAGTTTCTTCCCGAAGACTGCATAGACAAAAATTCGTCCCAGGGGGGAATGAATTACAGGACTGTATTCGTCATAGGGTGGGGCGAATTCCCATTCGTTCCTGGGTAAGATGAATTACAACTCTGTATCCGCCTCCTGATGGAACGAACAACAGTCAGCATATGAAACTCGGCACCTGCAAGCAAAAAAACAACCAAGTTTGGATCATATATCTGATCTTAAAAATAGAGGACAAGGTCCCACCGTGATCGCCACTGAAAGCACGAGGATACGGAAACAAAAAAGGAAAACTCCAAGCACGATGCAAAAACGGAACTAAACTTAACGCTAAATCCTACGAATTAAAAATGCATGAAATGGAGAAAAACATGAATTGAAACCCAAATGAAATAACAGCCCTTTTCTTTTATTGATGTATTTCACAATTCGGTTACAATTCGCATCCTCCCTTTTTAGGGGCGAGGAGCGTCAAATTCATCTCTTGGTTACATCCATGGATAGCCATCCTTCTTCCGCGTGCCCACATGTAAGATGGGTGGACCAAAATATCGCCACCGCTTGTGTCTACGAATGTTGATTCCTTGCTGCTCCTCCGATGTTCTGATCCTACGTTCAAAGGAACAAGAAATAGTTAGTAGCACCTGCGGATGAAACAAAACATGCAATCCCCAAGCCTACGATAAGTGAATGAGAAAAATGAATTAAACTATAACTAAAATGAATCCAAATGCTCTAAAAATTTTACAGGGGCATCAAGACATCACCAGGAGGGCACTACAAAAATAACAGTTGGGAAATTCCTCGCCAATTTGAATTCGCTCCGGGGCGGGGCGAATTTACCTGCAACAAAATGCCGAAAAGGTACTTGTCCCAAATGTCCTACCTAGGAAGCTCCAAAAGACCTACAAATTTGGGGTTAGCTAATTGGGGGCATTTTGGGAAGACCCAGATGGTCAGATTCTCCCAATTTGACCTCCATCAATGGGAATTTGATGATGCTACCTGCAAGTTAGTAAAAGCGAACGAAGATAGAAACATGATCAAAATTATTCAAAATGAGACGAAATTTAAATGACAACCTATCTAAGCATCATAGAATTGAATGCAAAAAACAAAAATGATAGAAAGCAAAATCTGCCACAAATTCCCAATCATTCCTAAAAGGGACGAATAGGCCTACAGCAGTGCGGGGGCGCCCGGGCGGGCCGCCCACCGTTTGAGGCGTGATTTCGACACCAATCCACTTGGGATAGGTCCAAAATCTCTTACAAGGTGTTGTCGAAAAATTGGGTGGTATACTATGGTCAAGTGTCGGGTTTTGGGCTCAAGATTCGTCCTTCCAATAGTCACCCAATGACCTCCTCTCTGAAAGAGATCAAGGATGTAAAAGGCACAAATCGCACAAGGATGTATGGGGAAGTAAAATGGCAGCACTTCGTTGCTCCAAATTGCTCTTACTCTATATATTTTGGGGTGAGAAAACCCACCAATTTATAGACCTGGAGGTCTCTTGGGATGAGCATGCGGAGGCGCCACTTGGCAGCCATGCCCTTCCAGGGGAGGGAAGATTCCTCCCTGAATAGGGACTCCATGACTGCCCTTGTAACAGCCTCTAACGCTCGAAAATGCTCACCTATACTCCCATGCAATGAAGGAAGCGTTAAGTGGTGGATCCGAGCTGCCATTTGTCAAGATTTGACTTTTTGCCCGTCAAACCTGCAATTCGCCCCACCCTGGAGCGAATTGTGAATTCGTCCCTAGGTGGAGCGAATCCCAATTAGAATTCGTCCCTGGGTGGAACGGATATTGAGCAAAGTGCCTGAAGGTGCCAAAATGATTTTTGACCTTCCAAAACTACTGTGAGAGTGGTTAGGACCATTGTTTAACCTCTGGGGGCTGCCCTGGGGCTGTGTGTGCCAATGCGATTAGTGTTTGCAGTCACATAATCGGATTGGTGCTGTTTTGGTGTCTACATTGCCCCACCCTGGAGTGAATACTGCTATTCATACCTGGGTGGGGTGAATACCAATTTGTAATCATCCCTAGGTGGAACGATCATAGAGTAGAGTGCCTGAAGGTGCCAAATTGAATCCTGACCTTCCAAAATTGCTGTGAGAGTGGTTAGGACCACTGTTTAACCTCTGGGGGCTACCCTTGGGGCTATGTGTGTCAATGCGATCAGTGTTTGTAGTCACATAATCGGATTGGTGTTGTTTTGGTGTCTGCATAGGAATCCGTGTAGGACTTGGAAGAAGAAGAGTTAAAATATTTATATTTTAATCCAAAGATATTTTACCTAAGAGCTCCAGTTGCTTGGTCAAAAGGATGGGTAAATACCCTAAAGAAAAGGACTAAAGGAAATAATATTATAATATTTATTATTATAATATTAAATACAGTAAGAAAAGTGAAAGCACGAGGATACGAAAACAAAAAGGAAAAGCCAAGATGCGATTCAAACGAAACAAAAGATAACGCTAAATCCTATGAATTGAAAGTGCATGAAAGGAAAGAAGCATAAACGAATCGAAACCAAATAGAAAGCCAATATGGAAGACAACCCTTTTATTAATATGCTTTAGAACTCGGTTACAATTCGTCTCCTCCCTTTTTAGGGGCTAGGAGCGTTAAAAATGTGTTCTTGTCACATCAATGGATGCCATTCCTTCTTCCGCGTGCCCACATGTAAAATGGGCGGACCAAACGTCACCGCCACTTGCGTTGATGAGTCTTGACTCCTTGCTGCTCCTCTAATGTCCAGATCCTACGTTCAAGGAAACAGAAAATAGTCAGTAGCACCTGTAGATAAAATAAAACATGCAATCCCCACGCCTTCAATTAGTGCATGCAAGATATAAATAAAATGATAACTAAAATAGATCCAAATGAACTAAAAATTTGACAGGGGCATCAAAACATCACAAGGAAAACACTGCAAATGGAACAGTCAGAAAATTCACCACAGATTTGTATTCGCTCCGGGGCGGGACGAATAGACCTGCAACAAAGCGTCAAAAAGCACTGTCCCAAATGTCACATCCGGGAAGCTCCAAATCACCTACAAAGTTGGGGGTTAGCTAATTGGGGGTATTTTGGGAAGACCCAGAAGGTCAGATTTTCCCAATTTGGCCTCTATCACCGGGAATTTGATGATGCTACCTGCATGTTAGTAAAGGCGGGAAATAATAGAAACATGATAAAAAATGCTCAAAACGATGTGAAATTTGAATGACAACCTATCTAAGCAGCATAGAATCAAATGCAAAAATAATAGAAAGGAAATCTGCCACAGATTTCTAATCACTCCGGGCGGGGCGATTAGGACTGCAGTAGTGTGGGGGGCGCCCGAGGGCAGGACGCCCACCGTTTGGGGCCTGATTTCGGCACCAATCCACTTGGGATGGGTCCAAAACCTCTTGTGGGGTGTTGTCGAAAAATTTGGTAGGATATTGTGGCCAAATGTCGGGTTTTGGTTCCGGATTTGCGCTTCCAATAACCACCCTATGACCTCCTTTCCAAAAGAGATCAAGGATGTGAAAGGCACAAATCAAAAAGGTGTGTGTGGAAGTAAAATGACAGCACTTCATTGCTCAAAATGCTCCTTCTCTGTATCTCTTGTGGTGAGAAAACTCACCAATTTATAGACCTGGAGGTCTCTTTGGATGAGCATGCAGAGGCACCACTTGGCAATCATGCCTTCCCAGGGGGGAGAAGATTCCTCCCTGATTAGGGGCTCCATGACTGCCCCTGTAACTGCCTCTAACGCTCGAAAATGCTCACTCACACTCCCATGCAATGAAGGAAGAGTTAAGTGGCGGATCTGAGCTGCCATTTGTCAAGATTTGACTTTTTGCCCATCAAACCTGCTATTCGCCCCACCCTGGAGCGAATACTGCTAATCGTCCCTGGGTGGGGCGAGTAGAAGTTTGTAATCATCCCTGGGTGGAACGAGTATGGAGCAGAGTGCCTGAAGGTGCCAAATTGACTCCTGACCTTCCAAAACTATTGTGAGAGTGGTTAGGACCACTGTTTAACCTCTGGGGGCTGCCCTTGGGGCTGTGTGTGTCAATGCGATCAGTGTTTGCAGTCACATAATCGGATAGGTGTTGTTTTGGTGTCTACAGATGCCCCTTTTTGGGATGCGCTGTGCGTGGCATAGTGCTGAGCAAAAATAGATAACCAAAGCACTAATGATTAGGGTTTCTTAGTAACCTAACCAAATTTTGATGCCCCAAGTATGGAAAGGGCATGCATTCTTGAATCCTTGCTTCTGACGAGCGAAGGAACTCAATTCAAGTGTTAACCTTTTTCGGTGAGGTGTTACTTGAGCTTGGACATTGATCAGTCATGAATAGGCAAAGGGTGCAACCTTTTGTCTATGGGAACCTTGAGTTCATGATTCATGAATGCCAAGTGTTTGATCAGCTTGTGATTATTGCTTGTTTGCTGCCCCAAGCAGGAGCGTGATTGTCTTTGTCAATGATTCTTTGAATGCATGCCATTTCCTTGATTGGGTGTGTATTTGTTGATTGGTGACTAAGTGTGACTACCCCCTCAAGCGACGAATCGATGAGGGAATGACCTACATGAGAAAAGTGACGAGTCGCTTGACCCAAGATGACTTGTGTAAGGGTGCCTTCAGATGTTTATCGTTGAATGTGTGTGCAGTTTTCTGACATTTAGACCTATTTTTGGTGGGTTTGAACCCTTTTTGTGACGCTTTTTGGAGCTGAAATTGTCAAAAATCCATCCTCCCGTGGAGCGGTCCGGCTATGGTAGCCTTCTTAGGGAGTAGGATAGTGAAAATTTGTGACCCCAACGTCTGTTTTGGATGCCAAGAATGTCAGGCGCAAAGGCGCCTTCGTTCGGCAATGTTATTGCTATTTTTGGTTGGGTTTTGACCCTTTTTGTGACGTCGTTTGGGGATGAAATTCTCGAAAATCCGTCCTCCCGTGGAGCGGTCCAGCTATGGTAGCCTTCTTAGGGAGTAGGATAGTGAGGATTTGTGACCTCGACGTCTATTTTGCATGCTCGAAATGTCAAGTGCAAAAGCACTCTTATTGGACAATTTTATTGCTTGTTTTGGTGCATTTTTGTTTTGGTTATTGTTGGGATTTGATGATATATATAGATGAATTTATTTTGTTTATACACGTGTCGTGATTTGATGTTATGCACTATGATTGTTGAATGTGTATGTATGCATGTTAATTTATGTTGATGGATGCATATGTTATGATGAATGCAAATGTTTCTAATTTTTATGATATGCAAATGGAATGGATGAATTAAATTTGTGATTTTTGGTGGTGGCACCATAGACTGTTTAGAACTTATGGCTTTTTGTCTTAGGCGATTGTTGTGGTAAATGACTTTTTATGTATACATGCTATTTTTGTATTTTTTGATGGCAATTCGAGGATGAAAGATTGCACAGTTGGTTTAGAATGTAGTTAAGGTTTTCTGAGACTCAGATGTTTTAACTAACTAGCCAGTACTGTATTTTTATCTTACAAGACTTTTGGACAAGGTATGAATCGGACTTGTCTTTGACCAAGTTATTTCACATCCCTGTGTGTGCAATTGAGTTCGTTTATGTGGTATTTGTCAGGATACCGCTAGTTCCAGATAGGCTATCAACCAAACCTGTACTGAGGATCACCTAATTAGCTCCACTAACTCCTTTGTTGTATTTAGTCAGATTAATCTGCGGTGCTATCTAGGATACCATAAGCTAGCTCATCCACATGCAAACATTGATCTGTACACAAGTTAATGTGATAGATATATCGTCATGCGGGAGGTTTACCACCAGTGACCGATAGGCTATCCACCAAACCGGTACTGAGGTTTACTTCATGACCTTCTGAATGCTGAGAGTTCCAGGGATTCAAGTTCGACTCCCTTCTTTTCTTCAATTGTATTGGGATACTTGCTCTTTTGTAGTGATAAAAATCACTGTTTATTTTTGTTATATTTTCTTTTGAGCAAGGGATTTTGAATATTGAGTGATGAGAATCACTATTGTATGTGCTTTTTGATGTATGCACTTTGGTTGTGATGTCACATTTTTGAAGTTTTGACTTTTGCAAATTTTTGATGTTTTGCAACTTTTTGAGAACTTGGGATTCTTGGGGAATTGGGTAGGGAAGATGCTTGTCCTTTTGCCAACTCTCAGCATTCTTGGGGTCATTCGCACAGGGGGATGAGCAAGATAACCATTTCGCTTATGGTGACCTGGATTACTTTGCAGATTTCATCTTTCGTTCACACAACTTGGGAATTTTTTTATTTGTTTTAACTTGTGTTGGGATGCTACGTAACAAGGTGTGATCCAAGTAGAACTCTACCTTTGTAAAATCTATCTGACTTTGTACAGTATTTGGCTAGAAAGCTAATGACAACTGAATGACCAAAACTCTTGATACATTAGAAGACAACCGACTATGATATGGCAAAAAATATGTGAATGGCATTTATTTTTGATGGACTATTTATAGAATGGAGAAATGTGGAAAATGATGGTTTTGCCAAGTAATTACAGTCTATGGTGCCTTTGACCTTTATGACCACAAATATGTAATGTATGGATGTGATGCTTAATGCAACTATTATTTTTGTGTTTTTGATGGATTTATTTTTGTGAGTATGAATATGAGATGCAAAAAGAGCTCTTTATTGTTGTGATGATTTTGAGCATGCATGGAAATGAGATGTAAATTTTGTTATTTTTGATGATTTTATTGTTTTTGAATTTTCTTATTTTTGACCAAGCGATTGTGGGAATCCTTGGAGCTTTTTGTCTTGACCAAAGGGGTAATGGGCACCTTTGGGGCATTTTGGGATTGGACCAAGCGATTGTGGGAATCCTTGGAGCTTTTTGGTTTGACCAAAGGGGTAATGGGCACCTTTGGGGCATTTTGGGGTTGACCAAGCGATTATGGGAATCCTTGGAGCTTTTGGTTTGGGCTATGGCTCTTTTAAATATGGAATGGCCTCAAATGACTGATGTTCAAGGGTTCTAGTTCCTTGATTCCATCAAGAGAGGCTAGCCGGTATGTTCCAGGTCCTATTTTACTATGGATGACATAAGGACCTAACCAGTTTGCCATGAACTTGTCCCTTAGATGGGGCGGCAAGTTAGAATTTTGTTGGTTCTCTTTTAAGACTAAGTCACCAACCTGAAAGTCCCTCAGGTGAACCTTCATGTTGTATGCCTTCTTAAGTCACTCTTGATAGATACGTAAATGCTCGAGAGCATTAACGCATCATTCATCGAGCAACGTAAGCTGGTCTAACCGGGCCTACCATGCAATATCATCATCGATGAACTCTTGCATTGATATGCATAGGGAAGGAATTTCCAACTCGAGAGGCATGACAGCCTCGGAGCCATACACGAGCAAAAATGGAGTTGCCCCAGTGGGCGTCCGAATGCTAGTGCGATAAGCCCACAGGGCAAGTGGGATCTGAATGTGCCAATCCTTATGACTGTCTATGACTATCTTTTTGAGGATGGCAACTAGCATTTTGTTTGATGCCTCTGCTTGCCCATTTGCCTACGGATAATAGGGTGTCAAAAAACTATGCTGAATTTTGTACTTTGTGGTCAAAGCACGCACGTCTTTGTTCTTGAATGACGTCCCATTATCCGAGATTATCTTGGATGGAATACCAAAATGACATATGATATTATGTAAAATGAACTCCGAAATGCGGGTTCCAGTCGTAGAGGTAAGCGGAATTGCTTCCACCCATTTGGTGAAGTACTCTGTGGCCGTTATGATAAACGTGTGATGGTCTGACGATGCAGGGGAGATATTTTCGATTAGATCTAAGCCCCACTACGAAAATGGCCAAGCCGATTGGATCGGCTGCAAGGCCTGAGAAGGTACGTGTGTCAAATTGGCATGGTGTTGACACTTCATGCACTTCCTTACATATGCGCAACAATCTCGCTCTAAATATGGCCAGTAATAGCCCATGCAGAGAATGCGCTTTGCGATGGCCATACCACTGAAGTGGCCACCGCATGTACCATCGTGCGCTTGGGTGATCGCCCAAGTGGACTCCTACTGGTCCAAGCAATGAAGGAGGATTCCTTCGTAGCTCCGATGGTACAAAATGTCTCCTAACAAGACATGCTTTGCCACTTTCTATTTGAATGCTCATTTTGCGGCATGCGTCAATCCAAGTGGGAGGTTACCTAACTTGAGGTAGTCCCTTATGGGTGTATACCAATCCTGCTGATCGAAAACCTCGATAGTCTGAACAGCCAATCCCTCTTGAAGTTCATCCCTAGCAAAAGTTGAGCGGGAAAGAACTTGTAAGAATAGCGTTGTGTTGCTATTAAGGGGAGTAGGGGAGAACAAGGACCCCCAGTTGGCATGATTCAGACAATCGTGGATTCGAGAGAACTTGTCCAGGGATGGTTCAATCTGGATCAAGTGGATTCCTGGCGTTAAGTCAGAGCTTGCACGCTCCATCGCTGATTGCGATAGTGTTTTGACTTGAATGGTTGTCATATCACCAGAAATGTCTTGCGGGATTAGTGACCCCAAGGAGGCCATAGTGTCCGCAAAATGATTCGATGACCGAGGGAGTGCCTCGATGTCGTACCATTCAAGATTTGCCAGGAATTTGTCCACAAGGGCTTTGTAGGCCTGCAGAACTGGGCATTTACATTGGAATACCCCTTTGACTTGGTTGACAATTAACAACGAATCACCAAAGATGTTCAATCATTTGATGTTCATGGTGATTGTTGTCTGAAGACCTATGAGCAAGGCTTCATATTCTGCATTGTTGTTGGTGCATGGGAAGTCTAATTTAAATGACAGAGGCATTGGAGCCCCTTGCGGTGTGAAGAATACAATTCCCGTGCCACCCCCTTGCTCACATTTAGAACCATCAAAAAATAGGGTTATGTCGGCCTGTGACTCAGGCTCATCAGAATCTGGCGATTCTGAGACATGGAAGACCCCATCATCGGGTAGTTCTATGACCAGAGGTTGATCGTCTTCGAGGGGAGCCTCTGCTAGTTGATCGGCTATGACTTGACCTTTGATGGATTTCTGTCCAATAAACTCTATGTCAAACTCCATCAACAACATGATCCATTTCGTCGTGCGGCTACTATGATAAGTACGACTCATCATGTATCGCAATGGATTCTCCTTAGACACAACATACGTCATGTTGCTCAGCATGTAATGGCATAGCTTTTTGGTAGCAAACACCACTGCCAAGCAGAGCTTCTCAACGTATGCATAGTTAAGTTCATAACTGACCAGGGTGCGGCTAAGGTAGTAAGTAGCCTGTTCTTTGTGCAGTTCATTTTTTTGGGCTAGCATGGCACCCAGTGCCACCTCAGTAGCTGAGATGTATAAGTAGAATGACACTCCTGGT
This sequence comes from Wollemia nobilis, assembly GCA_028583015.1. Classification (NCBI taxonomy): domain Eukaryota; kingdom Viridiplantae; phylum Streptophyta; class Pinopsida; order Araucariales; family Araucariaceae; genus Wollemia; species Wollemia nobilis. Next base: position 226,448 of record JAQPPZ010001280.1, on the reverse strand, counting down.
CTAGGTGGTGCCAATACTGGCAGTGAAGCCAAGTATTGTTTAATGTCATCAAAGGCTGACTGGCACTCGTCATCCCAGTGAAATGCTACCCCCTTGTGCAATAATTTATTCATGGGTCGGCACTTGTCAGATAGCTATGCTATGAAGCGCTTGATTGACGTGACCTTTCCCTGCAGGCTTCTGAGCTGCTTGATGGTAGTTGGGGGAAGCATTTCAAGGATTGCCTTGACTTTGTTTGGGTCCACCTCGATGCCTCATTTTGAGACTATGAAACCCAAGAGTTTTCCAGATGTGATGCCAAATACGCACTTCTTGGGATTCAGTCTGACTTTATGTTCCATGAGGCGATCGAGGATCTTGCTTAAGTCATCGAGATGATCTGGGCGCAAAAGAGATTTGGCCAACAAATCATCCATGTAATCTTCCAAAGTTTTATGCATGTGATCATGGAAGATGTACGTCATGGCACGTTGGTAGGTGGCACCAACATTTTTAAGGCCAAAAGGCATGACCTTATAGCAAAATGTCCCCCAAGGCATTGTGAACGCCATTTTTAGTTGGTCCTCGGGATTGATACGAATCTGATTGTATCTCGAGAAACCATCCATGAGGGAAAGCATTTCATGGCCCACTGTAGCATCTACCAATGCGTCGATGCTCGGCAAGGGGAAATCATCCTTAGGACTCGCTTTGTTTAGATCTCAAAAATTAGTGCATATGCGAATCCTCCCATCAGGATTTTTGATGGGCACCATGTTGGACAACCATGGTGGGTAATCCATGCAGATGACAAACTGTGCATCCAACAACTTTTGTAATTCATCTTTGACCATTAAGGCCACTGTTGGGTGCATCTTACATAGTTTTTGCTTAACTGGCTTGACTGTCGGATCAAGCGTTAGATTATGCGTGACTAGCTACGGATCTAGCCCCGACATGTCTTTGTAGGACCATGCAAAAACCTCCTTCTTCTCTTTGAGAAGGGCAATGTAGTCGGCTTGCTCTTCGGGGGATAGACTTACCCCCAACTTGATAATCTATGGATTCATTGGATCCGAGCCGATGTCTACGTCAGTCATCTCCTCGACCGACATGTGGGATCCGTCCTCCAACTGGTGTGGAGTTGGGATCAAGTGGATATCATTTGCTGAGTTTAGATCATCGTTAGGAACCTCGGGTCCCTCTTCAGCATGGAAGATATCCTGAGTTGGCCCTGGGGTGAAATGAAGCATCTCACCGAAAGGCCAGTACTTTGATGGGGATGGTGGTGAATTGACGCGATCCCAGTCTATGGCATCTATGTCTAAATACAATGACTGTGTTGGATCAGCCGGATTGTGGATGGGGGCGGTTAAGTCAATGGAGATCATGTTGATGAAATGATTTTGGTCTCCATTACCATGGGTGTGATGACTCGAACATTCTGGATGTTCTCTATGCTCCGGATCTGGCTCTGGAGGTATTGGCACGAATGGATCGGCCCTATGTGCGGATAGGAAGACAGGGTCTACCCTCGGCACTGATATCTCTATAGGGTCTCTGGGTGGTAGGTGCTCTCCGTATGCCCAAAGTGGTGGATTCAACACTTGGTCCCACTACGTTGGGTTTATGTGCCACTCATGCCTCGACCTTATGTTTAGTTGTTCAAATATGTCATCAATATCCAAGGGGTATTGTTGCTGCATCTGCCACATGTGATTGAGATATGCCATCTCAGTTTCATCTTCATAATCACTGTCGGAGATCCAAAGGCCTTCGTTGGTTCCAACAACTATTTGCGACATTAGAGGCTCATCTTGCTCGAGCAAATTGATCTGGCCCCATTGGGGTTGTTTCGCTCTCTACGATGGGGCCTGATTTTCTTGATGTGGCACTTGCTCGATTGGAGCATCCAAAGGGAACATTGCCAAGAGGCTTTCTTGATAATCATCCATGGGGGTCACTTGTGAGTGATTGCTATCTGATTCGAAGGGGTCCCATGGTGCTACCTCATATTCTGACTCATCTTCTGAAGATCCTTCTTGACCTTGTCTATACCTCTCTTGTAGGTGAGTCCTCAAACTTTCTCCTCTCTCGAGCGAAGGGAAAGGGTTGTTGAGGTCAACAAGGTTGGTTGTCAATAATGGGAGATAATCCCCCAGTGTATATGTTGTGTTAGGGTTGGCATATGGATCTAATGCCAATCCCCCCTTGTTGCCTATCCCTAGGCCTTGCATGTTCTCTACCAAGATGTCCAAGGGTAGGGGGTGGTTGAACCCTACCCCTGATTTGTCGTATGGCATTTGGTATCTTGGTTGGCAAAGAACACGCACTCCTTGCTCATATCTGCCTAACCCATATCCATGCCAATTGCATTGGCCAAGGTATCTCAAAGCGAAGTCTGGGTTGGACAAATAGTTGACATCTTCAATAAAAGGCTCTTCATCTTCATCCTCTTGCATGCAAGGTTCAATACCATGATCAAGGCCCCCATACACAAAGTTTGTCTGGTTTGGCGGGTAGCCTAGAGGAACAATAGTGCCTATGGGGAGACGAGGTCTCCCCATGTCTTGCATGGACTCAAGTGCGGGCGTTGCTACAATGTTCCACACTAGGTACTCCCCTAGGCCCGTATTGGCCATTTCAATAGTGATTGTTGGCGGTTGAGGGGGAGGGAACGAAAGTTCTTCCTGAGTCCACTCCATGTCGGGTGAACTAGGAGCCTCGACTTCCATTCTGCTAGGCATCTCCTCAGTAGTTATGGTTGATACTGATGGTTGTACCTCTTCCAGAGGTTGTGCCTCTTCCAGAGGTTTCTTCCCCTTGTCCTTCTATGTGGCCACCATAGGTGGCATCATTGGTGAAGGACCAGATGATGAAGATGGACCCGACTGGGGTTTTGATGGACTTGTCAATGGGGATGCCTATGGAATCGGACCCTGTTTAGATGGATTCAACTAAAAATCCAAATGCGTTGATGGAAGGGTCGATTGTGGCATCAGTTGCACCGCATTGCAATACTTGAAGGGTTCCAAGTCCGTCGAGACTACATGCACCTGCCCTTCGAATGTATACTTTAAGCATTGATGAGCTATCGAAGGGACACACTTCATGTCCCTGATCCATGGCTGACCCAACAAGATGTTATAGGCCATTTCACCTTCCAAGATGTGGCACAATGTAGGTATAGTCTTTTGTCCCACTTGGATGGGTAGGACAATTGTGCCAACTTTCGAGCATATTGCATCATTGAATGCTCATAGCGTATAGGTGGAGGCCACTATGTGAGATGCGAGCAACTTGAGGTGCTTCAAGGCCACTATTGTAATGATATTACTGGATGAGCCAGTGTCCACCAATACCCTTTTGTACGAAATCCCGTTGACCCGTGCGATGACGTGTAGGGGCGGATCCGCCATGTCACCAACCACTGATTTCAATTCATCTTCTCGAAAGGTGATGACTGGCTCAATGCATCATTTGACATGTCCCACGAAGTTGTTGAAGGAGTTTGCTTCATGGGGCTGCAACTCGATGGCTTTTAGTATCTCCATTAGAGCCTCCCGATGGGGCGTTGATTGTTGTATGAGCTCGTAGATGGAGAGCCTAGCCGACGTGGTCCTCAAAATCTGGGTGAGTTTGGTCTGAATTGTGGCCACTGGTCTAGGCGGAGGAGGTGGTGCAAGGTGTTGTTGTGGTTGTGACATTGTTGGCACCTCTCCTGCAGCTATCGCAGGAGCAGTTGTGCTCGGGTACCTCCTGTTTCGAGTCACTATACTGATCATCCCTACATACCCCTGCATGGGGCAGTTCTGTGTGACCTCATTGACTTGTAGGGTCTTTGCCTACGCATCATGGGTAGGCAAGGGGTCTTTGAAGACCTCCATTTGTTGATTGCTTGGTGCCACGGGATTATCTACCGCTAATGTCTTGTTATCTATTAAGTCTTGCACCAAGCCTTTAAACTTCCAACATGCATTAAGGTCATGTCCCTTCCGTCTGTGGAACCTGTAGTACAAGTCTTCCCTGTAGCCCTTAGGTTTTGGTGCATTGGGGTCTATGGGTTGAATCTCGGGCAGGTTAATCAAGTTTGCCACTGACAAGCGGTCAAACAGGGAGTCTCTGGACTCTGTGTAAGGTGTGAATTGTCGCCTAGGGTGACGCTGCTGATTTTGTTCTTGCCTCTAATTTTCTCTGTCATAACTATTAAGAGGCACCGCTTGATAGTTAGCCTTTTGGGGTTGTGTTGCTTGTGCAGGCTTAGGGATGTTTATAGCAACCTGATTGACCGCAACGGGTTTTCATTGCGTGGTCCCTATTTTGGTGTTCTTAGACCATTCTTTCTTCTTTGGCTTGGCTATCTCGCCATCCTGAATCTTGATCTCCTCAATGATTCTGGCTTGTGCCAGAGCTTCCTCTAAAGTGGCATATTGCTATAGCTGCAATAGCACAAAGATCGATCTCAAACAGCTTTTTGAGAACATTTGGGTGAGGTCGGACATAGGAGGGAGGTAGGGTAGCTTGGAAAGCAAAGTCCTCCACCGGTTCCCATAGGCCACCATGGTTTCTTCCTCATACTTCCTGAGGCTGGCTAGGTCGCTTAGTGATGCCTTCTTCTTGGTGTTGAAGGTGAAGCATTCGAGGAACGCATCCACTAGCTGATCTAAGTTACTAATGTTGTGCTTTGGCAATTGAGTGAACCAATCCGAGGTAGGGCCTATGAACGTGGTGATGAATGTTCTTAACAGCAAAGCATCATTATCCTGAATGCCAAAGCATTGGCTCAGGAATCTAGTCACATGCTCTTGGGCATCCTCCTCACCTCTAAATATTGCCAACTGAGGCAGCTTAAAGTGTTCAGGGTAAGGGGGTGCTGGCACTGATGGATGCATAGGATGACTATGGAGTTGGCGTAAAGTGGGCTTTTGGGGCCCAGAAGTCTTGGTCTCCATAGACTCCAAACGCTCTAGCAGCACTTTATATGCATCGAAAGATTTAATCTCTTCCTCCTTAGTTTGCTCCCATTGTGGGTTGTGGGAAACTTGAGGCCTATGGAGGGGTGGCCGGATAGCAGCCCCTCCGCCTTGGTAGGGCATTTCGGCCCGCTCTTCTTCTTGCTCATACTCCTCATAGGCTTCTTGAGGAGTTTTTGGATGAGACCTATAACCATGGGTGGGTTCCCATGGGGGTGCCCATCGTTGTTCCTGGGAGTGGCCTCCCGCTCAGGTCTAGGAGGTCTCGGAGGCAGCACTTGGTAAGGTCATGGGGACCTATCTCGCACCAAGGGGTTGCGCCTCTCATATGGTTCTGCTCTTTGGGTGTGAGGGGTTGGAACCCTCTTAGGCATCGTGTTATGGAGCAGCTCATCTATTTGGCACCGAATGCACTCTTTGCTAAGGTGATATAGATGCTCTAGCTGTTGTTGATCTTGCTCAAGCTGCATGATCTACGCTTGGCGGGTGGCATGTCTGGTGACTGCCAGGTCAATTTGTTCTGCCACCTTGAGTCTAGGAGGCCTAGATGCCTCTCCTACACATTTATCTCGGTCATGATGATCCGAGATCTCTATAGGTCGCTTCCCTCTATCGAGGTTGGTGGCATTCACTCGAGGCTCTGGCCTCGGTAGGTGATTCTGGTAGATAGCAGGTGCGGAGGCGCATTGCTCCCATGTTATGTATTGCTCTTGAGGAATGTAATGGTCTTCCTCGTGCTCCCTTTCGTATATGTGAAAGGGGTGGGCAGAGTTGGCTCACCCTATTTGAAGAGCCTTGTGCTCTGGATTTGGCTTATTATTCCTAATAGTGATGGGGGGTAAAGGAGGGATGACATAATCATGTGGCCTCTCCTCATGGACCCTATGTTGTTCTAGCACTTCATCATGCGGTGGCCACTCATACCGAGCTTCTAAGGGAGCCTTCCCATTTATATTGAGTGCCACGTGTAAGGACTCCTCCTGAAAGGGTCTATGATGGATGGGCGTGTCCCTCAAAGGGGTGCCTCTATAGTCCCATTCTGAAATGGCATGATGTGGACTCTCTTGTGGGTCAAGCCGCCAAGGTGGTATGACCAAATCCTTGGGGCTATAGCGGAGGTGACTTGTGCCCCCTTGTACACTCTTCGTAGCTCCTGCCCGTGATTGGGCTTGGCTACGGGTGTACACCATGGTGGTGTTTTTCCTACAAGATGCGTAGATTTTTTTTCTTTTTATGATTTTTATGTTACACTAAACAGAAAATATCACACACACAAAGCAATGATTATCTCGTTTAAAGATTAAAGGTGTGCTCTAAACCTGGTTTAGTGTGTTTTGATTTTTGTTTTGACAGCTTTTGTAAAGAACGTTTAAATGCAATATGATGGCTCGAAGAACATGGACTTATACTGAGAGGGGGGGTGAACAGTATAAGACTTAACCAATTAATAATTTTAACTTTAGATAGCAGTGGCATCAACACAACATTAATCAAGACAGAAAGCATCACACATTGAAGACCCATTTTTAACGTGGTTCACCCAAAATGGTTGGGCTACGTCCACAAAAATTTTCTCTAAAAATTTCCTCAAAGTTCTTTGGGAATCCTTCCCAATTACAATATTTATGAGCCTCGGCCCAAAGGAGATACCTTCCCCTAATCAGAATTTATGAGCCTCTGCTCAAAGGAGATACCTTCCCCTCTGCTCTGGAAATGATCCCTCAGAAGATCAATTGCCTCTACCTCTTGCCAACACATGGAACTCCTTTCCACCGAAGACCTCCTGTCCTCAATGCTTAGCCTAAGAGACCTCTGCCTTCTATGATCACGTCCACAGCAGCTCAACAACCTATACCAAACACAGTCAGTCGGTCTAGTACAAGTCTTCCTCTGTCTGTCAGATCTGTCCAACGCTTGAACAAATCAATCCTCTACACACAAGCCTTCTCAAAGACTTGCCAAATCTGTCCTCAGGTTCTTCTCAAAGAACCAGTGCACCTCTGTCCTCAAGTTCTCTGATAGAACTATCAAACTCAGCTCACAAGTCCTCTGCTAGGACCTGTCCAAATCTGCTCACAAGTCCCCACCGAAACCTATCCAAAACTGCTCACAAGTCCCCACCGAACCTCGTCCAAAACTGCTCACAAGTCCCCACCGAAACTTGTCCAAAACTCAGCAAGCTCACCAAGAAAAAAAAACTTTCTTAGTAGGAAATCACAAGGTGAATTGTTAGAGACCCAATGTGATTTGTCAAACTCATAGAAGCATAAAGAGAATTGTTAGAGACTCAATATGTTCTATACTCAACTCCCAATCTCAAAACTCAACTCAAATCAACTCAGCTCAAACTCAATCTCAAATCTGAAAACTCAACTCAATATCTGAAATGGATAGGATAGAATGCTTTCTTTCAAGAACATGAAACCCCAACAATTGCCAACTATGCAAAGAATCACATAACAATGATACTCATGTTCTTTTCACCATCAATTAGGGCTTCAACAACAATGCTCATCAAACAAGGTTCAATCAACACCATTCAAAAGAATCTTTTATCAAAATAAAACAAGCTTTAAACTCCTTATAACTCCTAAGCTGTTTTTCCCTCTAATAAACTTCCTCCATCCGCAAAATACACTTAGCAAAAATTAATTTGAAAATACCTTGGCCAACATCAAAAATCATGCTATGGAGAAATTGTGCATCGAATTCTAACACCACCCGCTGCGTCCACTTCACGATGAAAAACCCTTTCGCGTTATTCGAACGCGGAACCTCCCGTTCGGGTAGCGCGCCAACAGCCTAGCCGCTACCGGTGCGCCAAAGGCACCCGGTGAGGTTTAAACCTCATGTTGTTAGCCTTGTTCCTTCTACGCCAGGGATTAAATAAAACAATAGTGCCTCCCTTTCTTCTGACGTGAACACGAAGACGAAAACCTTACGGTGGATTTACGACAAACGGTGAAGACACAATCGAACGATGGGTTTACAAAAACGGTGAAGACACAATCGGAGAAGAAATCCGAACAGCGGATCACGAAATCACAGCGAGGAAGAAATCGAACAGCAGATCACGAATTCACAGCGAGCAACTCTTTTCAAAAAATGTGGATGGGATAATTCTTGATTTTCATCGAGGGAGATTTATATGCATTTTTACCATAAGCTCTTGACGTCGGCGAGGAGTTTAACACGTCGGCGGAGGTCTTGGCTAGCGCCCACAATCTTAAAACATAGCGCCCACATAGTTAAAACATTTGCGCCATGGGTTAGGAGAACCCATTGCAAACAATAATTTAATATTTATTTAAAAATAATTAAAGGGAACCTTAACAAGGTTTTTAATTATTTAAATAAATACTTCCTCCTGGACCCAAATGCATTAAACTAATGCATCCACCTATAGTATTTAAACCTGCCAACTTGGGGTTTACAAAAGACCTTTGAAACTGCCATGCCGGAACCTTCAAGAAACCTTTTATCAAAGCAAAACTTTTGACATCAAACAAATTCCTTCAAGAGCTTCTTGACATCAATGACAACTTATACACATGATCAAGGGCAATGTACCCAATGTACCCAAAATTGCCAACAATCTCCCCCTTTGTCATTGATGGCAAACCTTTCTTGAAAACACTTCTCAAGAGCCAAAACTAAAACCAACTGTGTTAACAAGCCGACCAACTGTGCCCACAACTGAGAATCTTCCTTTGAAGTTTTGCTCCCCTGACTTGAAGCTCTCCCCTTCACTTTGAAGCTCTCCCCCTTACTCATATCTCTCCCCCTTTGTCATCAATGGCAAAGGGTCACCTTTGGGGCTCGGGACTAAGAATGAGCCTCTTAGCTTAGTCCCTCCCCCACCTCCCTGATGAGGTGATTAATTCTAGGGTGGGAGTACAACTCCCAATTTCTCCCTTAGATACTCAAACGTATCTCTTGGAAGAGGTTTGGTGAAGATATCTGCAATCTGCTCTTTAGTAGACACATACTCTACCTTGACCTGCTTGTCTTGCACTTTCTCCCTTAGAAAGTGATACTTGATGGAAATATGCTTTGTCCTTGAGTGCATTACCGGATTTTTGGAAATACTTATGGCACTTGTATTATCACAAAGTATGGAGATGGGTTGTTCATGCTTGACTTTGAAATCCTCCAAGGTGGTTTTCATCCATAAAACCTGTGTACACCCAACCACTGCTTGCTATGTATTCAGCCTCTGCTGTAGATAAGGAAACTGAAGGTTGTTTCTTACTTAGCCAAGAAACCAAACTCTTTCCCAGAAAGAATGCTCCACCACTAGTGCTTTTCCTGTCATCAATATTGCCTGCCCAATCTGCATCTGTATAAGCTGTGAGAGTGAAATCATCACCTTTGGGATACCAAAGCCCAAAGTCCATAGTGCCCTTCAGATATCTGAATATCCTCTTAACTGCCATAACATGAGAATCTTTAGGAGCTACCTGAAATCTTGCTACTAACCCAACTGCCTGCATGATATCTGGTCTGGTAGCTGTAACATATAATAAACTACCAATCATTGATCTGTACAACCTCTGATCTGCCGTTGGAGATTCATCATCTTTACTCATCTTGCACCCTGTAATCATTGGAGTACACACTGGTTTGCTGTCCATCATCCCAAATTTCTTCAACATTTCTTTGATATACTTTCCTTGAGAGAGAAATATACCATCTTTTGATTGAGCAATCTGAAGACCTAAAAAGAATGACAGCTCTCCAATCATAAACATCTCAAATTCCTTCCGCATGGTGTTAGCAAAATATTTGCACATCTGAGTATTATTTCCCCCAAAAATAATATCATCAACATAGACAACCATAATCAACATATCATCACCTTCATTCTTAATATACAAATTGCTATCTGCCACACCTTTCCTGAAGCCTTGCTCATGAAGATACCTGTCAAGTCTTGAGTACCAAGCCCTAGGTGCTTGCTTTAACCCATACAAGGCCTTTTTTAGTTTACACACATAGTCTGACTGTTCTGAGAGAGACACTCCTTCCGGCTGTTCTATGTAGACTTCTTCTACAAACACCCCATTTAGAAAAGCTGACTTTACATCCATTTGATATACCTTGAATGATTTGAAGCTTGAAAGGGCCAAAAACATTCTGATAGCTTCAAGACGAGCAACAAGAGCAAACGTCTCTTCGAAATCAACACCTTCTACTTGAGCATAACCTTTGCAGACTAACCTTGCTTTGTTTCTGACAATCTTTCCATCCTCATTGAGTTTATTTCTGAATATCCATTTTGTGCCAATGACATTCTTGTCCTTAGGTCTTGGAACCAATTCCCAAGTTTCACTTTTCTCTATTTGATTTAGCTCTTCATCCATTGCTTTTACCCAAAACTTATCTGCACATGCTTCACTGAAATATTTTGGCTCAATCTGAGATAATAATGAAACATTTGTAGAATCATGTGAGGGAATGACTCTTCTTCTTGTTTGCCTGCTATTTGGATCACCAATGATCAAATATTTGGGATGATGTTTCTGAACATATCGTGAAGGAGTTTTGGGAAGCAGTTGTTGTCTTTCCTCTTCTTCATCTGAAACCTCTCTGAATTCTTCTTGACAAATTTCATCATTGAGTTCCTGGACTGGTTCTCTTATCCCTGTCTTTTCATCAACTATTACATTTATGCTCTCTACAACTGTATGAGTTCTTTTGTTGAAGCATCTGTAGGCCTTGCTTCTACTGGAATACCCAAGAAATATTCCCTCATCACATCTAGGATCAAACTTACCCAAATTCTGATCTTCCCTTCTGATGAAGCACTTACTCCCAAACACTTTGAAGTATTTTACTGTAGCTGGTCTTCCTTTCCACAACTCATAAGGAGTTTTATGATGATTGACTCTAAGTTGGGCCCTGGTGATAATGTAGACTGCTGTACTGACTGCCTCTTTCCAAAAGCCATCTGAAAGTTTTGACTCATTTAACATAGCTCTAGCCATATTTTCAATAGTTCTATTTTTCCTTTCAACTACTCCATTTTGTTGAGGAGTTCTTGCTACTGAATATTCTCTTTTGATTCCTTGTTGCTCACGGTATTCCACAAATTCATTTGAAGTGAACTCTCCTCCTCTATCTGATCTTAAGCATTTGATTCTCTTGTGAGTCTCATTTTCAATCATTTCTTTGAAAGCTTTAAATTTTTCAAAAGCTTCGATTTTTCTTTGAGAAAAGTAACCCAAGTCATTCTAGAATAATCATCTATAAACAACATGAAGTAGCTTTCTCCCTGAATGCTCCGAGTTCCGGTAGGGCCACATAAATCAGTATGAATAAGATCCAATGGTTTTGAAGAAGTATACCCTTTTGATTTGAAACTGGTTCTGGTCTATTTTCCATGTTGACAAGGACCGCAAACGATGTTATGGGGCCTTTTTATTTTGGGCAAGTCTCTAACTGCTTCCTTGTTACTAATATTGACAAGATTATCAAAGCTCAAATGCCCCAATATTTTATGCCATAACCAACTCTCATCTTCTTGAGTTAGAAAACACTTTTCCTTTTTTATCTCACTTAGCATGTAAAGATTGTTTGGAGTCCTTGTAGCACTAGCAATGAGTTTTCCATTTTTTTATTTACTTATCTCACATCTATCTGAAAAGAAAGATACTATGTGCCCTTGATCACAAAGTTGACTCACACTTAGAAGATTATGTCTTAGGCCTTCTACATAAAGCACATTTTCTGTTTTGGATTTCCCATCCAAACTAAGAGTCCCTTTACCACAGATTTTAGCTGACCTGTTATCTCCAAAATTGATTGTTCCTCTGTTTGTTTCTTTTAAGACCAAAAACTTTTTCTTTTCACCGAGTCATATGTTTTGAACAACCACTATCAAGATACCATTTCTCTACTTTGTCTTGAGCATGAAAAGCAGTTTGAACTATCATTGACTTAGATTTGATCTCATTTCTCTTTTTAGTGAACTCAAGGCTAGATCTATCCAAACTGCACATCCTTGCTATATGCCCAAAATTATTGCACTTGTAACACATGACATATTTATTCATAAGAGGTGCAAAAGAGTTAACATTTTCCTTACTATGGCTATTCACAGACTTATTGCAATGCATAGCTTTGTGACCAAATTTCTTGCAGGAAAAACAATAGCCATGGAAAGTATTATGTAACCTGTTTTGATGCCTTGGATGATTGTTCTTCTTGTGACCAACTGGAATCCACCGCTCTTCAGGATGAAGATTGATCTTGCTCGAAGCCCCTATTTCTTGAATGGTGATACCATCCTTCTTTTGCTTTTCACACGGAGTATTCTGTCTGAGAGCCAACTGTTCCAACTTCACTCTAAGAGACATAACCTCTTCTTCTAGTTTCTCGCAATCAGCTTCCTTTCCTTTGAGAACCTCTGTCAGAACCTGTTCAACCTTCTTCCCTTCTTCAGCTAGAATTTTGAAGTCTATAACACTTTGAGACAATTCTGATCTTGCTATCTCTTCTTCCTGACATTGATGCTTGAGAACAAAATTCTCTTCCCTGAATTTCTCAAGCTTTCTTAAAGCCAAGAAGAATTCACCTTTGAGATCGAACTCAACCTCTTCATCTCTTTCTGAATCTGTATGTTCCTCTGATAGATCCTTCTCCAAGCTGTTAGGCTCTTTCTGGAGAGACCCGCTCTGATACCAATTGAAGAACATGGACTTATACTGAGAGGGGGGGTGAACAGTATAAGACTTAACCAATTAATAATTTTAACTTTAGATAGCAGTGGCATCAACACAACATTAATCAAGACAGAAAGCATCACACATTGAAGACCCATTTTTAACGTGGTTCACCCAAAATGGCTGGGCTACGTCCACAAAACTTTTCTCTAAAAATTTCCTCAAAGTTCTTTGGGAATCCTTCCCAATTACAATATTTATGAGCCTCGGCCCAAAGGAGATACCTTCCCCTAATCAGAATTTATGAGCCTCTGCTCAAAGGAGATACCTTCCCCTCTGCTCTGGAAATGATCCCTCAGAAGATCAACTGCCTCTACCTCTTGCCAGCACATGGAACTCCTTTCCACCGAAGACCTCCTGTCCTCAATGCTTAGCCTAAGAGACCTCTACCTTCTATGATCACGTCCACAGTAGCTCAACAACCTATACCAAACACAGTCAGTCGGTCTAGTACAAGTCTTCCTCTGTCTGTCAGATCTGTCCAACGCTTGAACAAATCAATCCTCTGCACACAAGCCTTCTCAAAGACTTGCCAAATTTGTCCTCAGGTTCTTCTCAAAGAACCAGTGCACCTCTGTCCTCAAGTTCTCTGATAGAACTATCAAACTCAGCTCACAAGTCCTCTGCTAGGACCTGTCCAAATCTGCTCACAAGTCCCCACCGAAACCTGTCCAAAACTGCTCACAAGTCCCCACCGGAACCTGTCCAAGACTGCTCACAAGTCCCCACTAGAACCTGTCCAAAACTCAGCAAGCTCACCAAGAAAAAAAACTTTCTTAGTAGGAAATCACAAGGTGAATTGTTAGAGACCCAATGTGATTTGTCAAACTCATAGAAGCATAAAGAGAATTGTTAGAGACTCAATATGTTCTATACTCAACTCCCAATCTCAAAACTCAACTCAAATCAACTCAGCTCAAACTCAATCTCAAATCTGAAAACTCAACTCAATATCTGAAATGGATAGGATAGAATGCTTTCTTTCAAGAACATGAAACCCCAACAATTGCCAACTATGCAAAGAATCACATAACAATGATACTCATGTTCTTTTCACCATCAATTAGGGCTTCAACAACAATGCTCATCAAACAAGGTTCAATCAACACCATTCAGAAGAATCTTTTATCAAAATAAAACAAGCTTTAAACTCCTTATAACTCCTAAGCTATTTTTCCCTCTAATAAACTTCCTCCATCCGCAAAATACACTTAGCAAAAATTAATTTCAAAAATACCTTGGCCAACATCAAAAATCGTGCTATGGAGAAATTGCGCACGAATTCTAACACCACCCGCTGCGTCCACTTCACGATGAAAAACCCTTTCACGTTATTCGAACGCGGAACCTCCCGTTCGGGTAGCGCGCCAACAGCCTAGCCGCTACCGGTGCGCCAAAGGCGCCCGGTGAGGTTTAAACCTCATGCTGTTAGCCTTGTTCCTTCTACGCCAGGGATTAAATAAAACAATAGTGCCTCCCTTTCTTCTGACGCGAACACGAAGACGAAAACCTTACGACGGATTTACGACAAACGGCGAGGACACAATCGAGAAGAAATCCGAACAATGGATCACGAAATCACAGCGAGGAAGAAATCGAACAGCAGATCACGAATTCACAATGAGCAACTCTTTTCAAAAAATGCGGATGGGATAATTCTTGATTTTCATCGAGGGAGATTTATATGCATTTTTACCATAAGCTCTTGACGTCGGCGAGGAGTTTAACACGTCGGTGGAGGTCTTGGCTAGCGCCCACAATCTTAAAACATAGCGCCCACATAGTTAAGACATTTGCGCCATGGGTTAGGAGAACCCATTGCAAACAATAATTTAATATTTATTTAAAAATAATTAAAGGGAACCTTAACAAGGTTTTTAATTATTTAAATAAATACTTCCTCCTGGACCCAAATGCATTAAACTAATGCATCCACCTATAGTCTTTAAACCTACCAACTTGGGGTTTACAAAAGACCTTTGAAACTGCCATGTCGGAACCTTCAAGAAACCTTTTATCAAAGCAAAACTTTTGACATCAAACAAATTCCTTCAAGAGCTTCTTGACATCAATGACAACTTATACACATGATCAAGGGCAATGTACCCAATGTACCCAAAATTGCCAACAGGCTCTTATGACTCCCAAAAATGGTCACCCCTTCGATATATCATTTCCAGGTCGATATACCAACCTCTCTATATACCCACCCTTATGTGAGGGAAACTATTGGTACATGAGAGCAGATGGTACGTGGAACATAGGCGATATGAAAGGGGAATCACCCTATTTTTAACACCTACCATATAAGACTTATCCTCATGCACTGGGAATCACCTCAGCTACACTCGGTCAGCTTTCGTCAGGATTTACGTCTAGCAACAATAGCGATCGGGGTTGTGAATGCAAAAATTCAAGCCAAGGTGGTGATGAAATCCATCGTTGGTCTTGATCAAGGGCTGGGGTTTTACGACCAGCTCCTTGGTGTTTAAATTGCCATGTGATGTGTGAGGTTATTTTTATTTTGCATGAAATAAAATAAACATGTAGTACAACTTTTCCTAAGCAAGCAAATAACCAAAAAAACAAAAAATGACAAGAGTTCAGGACCTCTACCTCTTTTCTACCCAAATCTACTGGTTCTAAGTTTCTATCCTAAAACTGAATAGAGAGCTATTCGTCCCTGGGTGGGATGAATAACATGATTGTATTCATCACAGGGTGGGGCAAATGCCCATTAGTCCCTGGGTAAGACGAATTCCATCTCTGTATTCGCCACAGGCTGGAACTAACAATAGTCCATTGTTTGAAAACTCGGCACCTGCAAGCAGAAATAATCAAGTTTTGATCATATTTCTGATCTTAAAAATAAAGGACAATGTCCTACCGTGATCACCACTAAAAGCATGAGGATATGGAAACAAAAATGAAAAGCCAAGATGCGATTCAAACGAAACAAAAGATAACACTAAATCCTATGAATTGAAAGTGCATGAAAGGAGAGAAGCATAAGCGAATAGAAACCAAATAGAAAGCCAATACATAAGACATCCCTTTTATTAATATTCTTTAGAACTCGGTTACAATTTGTCTCCTCCATTTTTAGGGGCTAGGAGCGTTAAAAATGTGTTCTTGTCACATCAATGGATGCCATTCCTTCTTTCGCATGCCCACATGTAAAGTGGGCGGACCAAACATCACCACCACTTGCGTTGATGAGTCTTGAATCCTTGTTGCTCCTCTGATGTTAAGACCCTACATTCAAGGAAACAAGAAATAGTCAGTAGCACCTATAGATAAAACAAAACATGCAATCCCCACGCCTTCAATTAGTGCATGCAAGATATAAATAAAACGATAACTAAAATAGATCCAAATGAACTAAAAATTTGACAAGGGCATCAAAACATCACAAGGAAAACACTGCAAATGGAACAGTCAGAAAATTCACCACATATTTGTATTCGCTCTGGGGCGGGATGAATATACCTACAACAAAGCATCAAAAAGCACTATCCCAAATGTCACATCCGGGAATCTCCAAATCACCTGTAAAGCTAGGGGTTAGCTAATTGGGGGTATTTTGGGAATACCCAGAAGGTCATATTTTCAAAATTTGGCCTCTATCACCAGGAATTTAATGATGCTACCTACATGTTAGTAAAGGCAGGAAATAATAGAAACATGATAAAAAATACTCAAAACAATGTGAAATTTGAATGAAAACCTATCTAAGTAGCATAGAATCAAATTCAAAAATAATAGAAAGGAAATATACCATAGATTTATAATCACTCTGGGGTAGGGCGATTAGGACTGTAGTAGTGTGGGTGGCGCCTGGGGGCAGGACACCTGTCGTTTGGGGCCCGATTTCAGCACCAATCCACTTGGGATGGGTCCAAAACCTGTTGTGGGGTGTTGTCAGTAAATTTTGCAGGATGTTGTGGCCAAATTTCAGGTTTTGGGTTCCGGATTTGCGCTTCCAATAACCACCCTATGACCTCCCTTTCAAAAGAGATTAAGGATGTGAAAGGCACAAATCAAAAATGTGTGTGTGGAAGTAAAATGGTAGCACTTCATTGCTTAAAATGCTCCTTCTCTGTTTCTCTTTGGAGTGAGAAGACTCACCATTTTATAGACCTGATGGTCTCTTTGGATGAGCATGCAGAGGCACCACTTGGCAATCATGCCTTCCCAGGGGGGAGAAGATTCCTCCATGATTAGGGGCTCCATGACTGCCCATGTAACTACATCTAACGCTAAAAAATTCTCACTCACACTCCCATGCAGTTAAGGAAGAGTTAAGTGGCGGATCTGAGCTACCATTTGTCAAGATTTGAATTTTTTTCTGTCAAACCTGCTATTCGCCTCACCCTGGAGCGAATAATGCTAATCGTACCCAGGTGGGGTGAGTAGAAGTTTGTAATCATCCCTGGGTGGAATGAGTATGGAGCAGAGTGCCTAAAGGTGCCAAATTGACTCCTAAACTTCCAAAACTGCTATGAGAGTGGTTAGGACCACTGTTTAACCTCTGGGGGCTACCCTTGGGGCTGTTTCTGTCAATGCGATCAGTGTTTGCAGTCACATAATCGGATAGGTGTTGTTTTAGTGTCTACAAAAAGGCCCAAGGATGAAAGAGGGGAAAACTAGGCTCAATGGATATAATATTATAATAATTCATTATAATATTAAAAGTTTAATTATGCATAAGGTATTTTATGAATAATTTATAATGCTTACATTATAAAATTATTTAAAAATAATATTTTTAAATAACCTAAAGTTGGGTTAGGTGCCAAAAATCATATATCTCTGCTGACATGCATTGGAAGGCACTTAATTAATTATTTCTTCAGACGTAGAGGAGATGGAGGCATATGGTATAAATACCATAGCATTTCCCTAAAGGAAAGTAAGTCTTCAAATATTCAAGCGCATGCAAATTAATAGGGAATACGACATAATTTCGTAAGCAACCAAAGCTAAGGAGAAAGATTTAATTTTTATATAACATTCAAATTTTGAGAAAGTCAAAGCGATAAAAGCAGAAGGGACCACCAAACAATGGTGGTTGGGCTAGTAGTATTTTTGGATTGCGTAAAGGTTTCAAAATTTGAGGTGTTGCATTCAATTTCCATCGACAACGTGGAAAGAGCCTTTATGGCTCTTGGTAGGCAAGGGGGAGTCAAAGCGCTTTTAGCTCCATTGACACCCACATGAGCGCTTATCTCACACAACTAGGGAGCCGCGACTAAGGCTAGGGAGTCATGGGGAGTGCACAAGGAGGTATTTAATTTTTGTTATATTGTGTATTGCCCTAAGGTTGTTGATAGTGCTCAAAGTGCTTGGATTATTTCTGCACTTGGAGTGTAGAGTGAAGAGGGAAAATTAGCATGTGAGGTTATTTGTTTTGTTAAAGAGTTTAGGGAGTTAAAAGGGTAAGGTAATTAATTTTTACCTTAGAGAAGTTGAAATATTTTGATTGAGGGTTAAAAATATATTGCACTATTTTATAAAGTTAATTACTTGAAAAATGCAATATTGAGTAGGGAGACATAAGTAGTGTTTGGATTGTTTCATGCATTAAAATTCTGAAAAAGGGTTATTGTGAAATTGAATGGTTGAAGTATTTATTTGAAAAAGTTTTGATATAATTGTTAGCATAAGTTAATATATTACATTATTAAAAATAGCGCACGTAGGCGCTCTCCAAGTAGGTAGGTAATGTAACCACTTCTTGGTTACACAACTACCCTACCGAATGCAATGTATTATTTAAACCTATGCAATATACAAGAATCATTGCTTCGTCAATTTTTACATGGCATCAGAGCAAATTCGATCGAACGTTGGGAAGGTAGTTACCAAGACTTAACTACTCCAACCGCCTATCGTGTAAAGGCAACAGAAGGCAAGATAGCACAGAGCTCATTGAGAAGACAACGTTGACAACACACGAAATGAGAAGGATGCAAGGAAGCACAGAGCGCATGTAGAGCGAGAAGGCAAGGTAGAACAAAGCACATGTAGAATGAGTAGACAGACAACATGTGAAATGAGAAGCACAGACAACAAGGTCAAACGGAGCACGCACGCGGGTCGAGAAGGCTTCGGGTCAAATGGAGCACGCACGTGGGTCAAGAAGGCTTCAGTGTAGGCAAAAGGAGGCGGACAAGGAGCGGTTGCCCGAAGGCAACCGAAAGCCAATGTGGCTTATGGATTTTTTAAAGAGCTCAAAGACTCTCACATACACCATGTGGGACTAAAGGTTTTTTTTTTTTAAAAAATCTGCCCGCTCATGCTTATTAATATTCCTTGTTTGCTTTTGCATTCCATTGAGTGCAGTGGCTCACGTGGTTATTGTGGAAGCTTTGTTGAATGGAGGTCACAGTTTTGAATCACCTCCGATGATTTTTTTGATGCCCGTTGATCGCATTGACGCCTGTCTAGCGGATTGACGCCCTGTTTGGTCCGTTGACACCCGTTGTGCTCGCATTGATGCCCGTCGTGGTGAAATGATGCCCTGTCTGGTCTGTTGACGCCTGTTGCATGTTGTTGACGCCTGAAACAACCTTTTTGATGCCTCTATGCAGAATTTTGATGCTTGGGAGCAACTCATGACGCTCTAAGGCATCATTTTTTTTACATAGATCAAGGTATTTTTTTCCTTGTTTATTTTGCAACCAAGAGGGGGGAATATTCTTCATATTACTTCTTTTTGCAAAATTATAAGACAAAAGGAGGGAATCAAAATGCTGGTATTGTAATAGGTGCATTTTCGAGGGACACCGACACCTAAAAGTGTAAAATTTGTGGGCATTTGTGATTTTTTGCATTTAAGCCTTTATTATTTTCTTGCAAATAATAAATCACATAAACACAATAAAAGACCCCAAATTTTTACACCTATTTGTGCAATTTATTGCACAACAAGTGTTCGGTATCTGTGATACCTCTGGTCCACACTTACAGGTAATGTTGTCATGCTTTGGACTACTGTATCCGCCACCTAATATAGCTGCAACAATGACGTCTGAGCTTGTTCTCTATCAATCATCGAGGAGAAATAAGGCAAACCAGTTCTATTGATCACTTCATTTTTTACCCACATCGTGATTGTTGTTAGGCGTAAATCCTGACGAAGGTTTTTCCAAAGTGTTTAGGGGAAGTTACGCCCCACGCATGCGGAATAAGCTTTCTATGGTAGGTGTCATTAACAACACGATGCCCTTTCAGTATCGCCTAAGTTCAATATATCGTGCTTCTCATATGTACTTATAGTCTCCCTCACGTAAGGGTGGGTACATATTGAGGAGTATATTGTTCATATATACCTACAGTCTCCCTCACGTAAGGGCGGGTATATATTGAGTGGTTACGATACATAGTTCTGGCAGGTATAAAGAAAGGGAGACCAATTGGTGATATAAGGAACCTTCATAATGGTCGTTGTTCACAAGTATCTCTCAGATTCATAGTTGCTGAAAGGTCCTAATTTTGTTCCATGGAAGACAAAGATGAGAGCAATTCTTCAGGTAGAAGATTTATGGGATGTAGTGAATGGCACTACAAAACATCCTCAAACACTTGGAATAGATCAAGAAGCTTGGGATAAGAAGGACAAGAAAGGTTTCATGCTTCTCCTGCTTGCTACTGCAGATGAGGTCCAACCTCATATCTGTGATGCCCAAACCAGTCATGCAGCTTGGGCTACCTTGATTACTGTGTATGAAGGGAAGAATCAGTCTACTATTCTCCATATTCAAACTCAACTACATACTCTCAGTATGAATTCTGGAGAGACAGTTGATTTATTCCTTTGTAGAGTGGCAGAACTGAAAGCCAAATTGAATGCAATGGGAAAACCAGTGGATGATGATGTCTTAAATTCTGTCATCTTGAGAGCATTGCCAGATTCATATAAGATGTTGACCACTTCCCTCAATGTTTCTGGTAGACAAGTAACTTTTGTGGAGCTAGTAAACTTGCTTCAGACTGAGGAGGCAAATCAGGTTCAGAAAGATGAAGTGCTAGACAATGCACTTTCCACCCAACAAAGGGGTAAGAAACAAGGTCAGTTTCAAAAAGGGGGTTCTTCTTCCAAGGGCAAAGGAAAACAAAATCAGTAGAAGGACAAATATTGCAAGATTTGTGATATGAATAATCATGACACCAACAGGTGTTGGTTCAAAAACAAGCAACCAAATGATCAATCCTCTCAGAAGAAAGGGAAAGAGAAACAAAAATATAAAAAGAAGCATAAGCAACCAAAGGGACATGTTGCTATGGCTGACTCCAACTCAGACTCAGAATCATCTGGGGCAGATTCAGATTCTGACTCCGAAAGAGCACACAAGGTGCTTATGACTCATACTTCATCTTCCCAGATAGATGTTGTATGGTATATTGATTCAGGAGCTAGTAAGCACATGACTGGAGACAAATCATGGTTTGACACATTTGAGGAGAAAGAAGGAAAGCCAGTCACCATTGTTGATGATCAAGTCTACCAAGTCAAGGGTGAAGGGACAGTTTCTGTTACTCTTCCAGATGGAAAATGTCAGATAGAGCAGGTTCTCTATGTCCCTGGATTAGCCAATAATCTGTTGTCTGTTCCTCAGATGTTGGATAAAAGAATGGATGTTATGTTTCGAGTTGTGAAAGGCAAGAAGAGATGTTTTATAACCCACCAAGGTAAACATGTAGCAACTGGTTCCTACAAACATGGCTTATTCATTCTAGATGCTCTTTCAACACCTCATGTTGCTCTGTCTGCAACTACAAAGGAGGCCACTTCTCTCTGGCATAGAAGATATGGGCACCTAAGTTCTGGTTATTTGCTCGAGTTGAGAAAATATGAGATGGTTAAAGGTCTCCCCAACCTTTCATCCACATTACCAGTCTATCTGGATTGCTTAGCAGGTAAGCAACATCGGGTACCATTTGAGTCAAGCTCTTCCAGAGCTACAAAACCATTGGAGTTGGTACACAGTGATCTGTGCGGTCCTATGCCCAAAAGCTATGGTGGAAAGAGGTATTTTCAATTATTTGTTGATGATCACTCATGGAAGATGTGGGTTTTCTTCCTTCAATTGAAATCAGAGGCATTGATGTACTTTCAACAGTTCAAGAAGCAGGTTGAGAAGGAGTCAGGATGTTTCATTAAGACCCTCCGCTCAGATCGAGGGGGGAATATACCTCCAAAGAGTTTTTTGCATTTTTGCAAACACATGGGATTAAGAGATAGTTAACAACTGCGTACACTCCACAACAAAATGGAGTAGTTGAGAGAAGGAACCATTCTATCATGGAAATGGTTCATTGTATGCTTAAGGGAGCACATCTTGAGCAGCAGTATTGGGCAGAAGCAGTGAGTACTGCTACATATCTTCTTAATAGAGCTCCCACAAAGGCTCTACAAGGAAAGACTCCTCAAGAAGCTTGGAGTGGTAGGAAACCCTCCATTTCTCATTTGAATATTTTTGGGTGTAAAGCATTCATGCATATACCTAAGGAAAGAAGGAGGAAGTTGGATGAGAAAACCCTGTCGTGTATCTTTCTTGGCTATGATGAGCATTCAAAAGGATATCGTCTGATTGATCCTAAGACCAAGAAAACACACCTAAGTAGAGATGTTGTATTTGATGAGGCTTTCACATCAGATGACACATCTACAATAGTATACCTAGAAGAAGAAGAACCTAAGCAAGAGAAAGAGGTTCAACTTCCACAACAATAGAAGAATGTTCCAAAATGGTATACTAGCACTTTGAGAGATTCTAAGTTAAATTCACTTCCAGATCTATCTCTAGATAGGCCATGTACTCGAAGTATGACTCAACAAATGAGAGCAGAGGCATCTACTTCAGAGGTTGATGAACTCTGTCAACAGTTTGATGATTTGTCAGTCAATACAGAGAATGATAGAGAAGAAGATGTGGATGATGAAAGGGTTTATATGTCTGCATTGGATGAGAATGAACCTACAACGGTACATGATGCACTTGGTGAGCCATAGTGGAAGGCTGCCATGGATGTAGAACATCAATCTCTCATAAAAAATAATACTTGGAAGCTAGTCAATCTGCCTATAGGAAAGAAACCCATCGGATGCAAATGGGTGTTCAAAGTAAAGTATAAGGCAGATGGTACCATTGATAAGCATAAAGCCCATCTTGTTGCAAAGGGCTATGCTCAAAAATAAGGCATAGACTATGAAGAAAATTTTGCCCCTACTGCAAATATGACTACCATTCGAGTTATTTGTGCCATGGCAGCTCAGTTTGGGTGGAAGTTGCATCAGATGGATGTTAAAAGTGCCTTCTTGAATGGTGACCTACAAGAAGAGGTATACATGATTCAACCAGAAGGATTTGTGGTTGAAGGACAAGAACAAAAAGTATGCAAGTTGATCAAATCCTTGTATGGGCTCAAACAAGCTCCTCGAGCTTGGTACATCAAGATAGACAATCATCTCTTGCAACATGGTTTTAAAATAAGTCCTTCAGATGCAAATCTCTATATTAAGAACAATGGTTCTGATATAGTAATTTTGGTGTTATATGTCGATGATCTGATCATAACAGGAAGTTCAGAAAAAATGATTGATGCGGTAAAAGATGATTTGAAACAATATTTTGAAATGACAGATCTAGGACTTCTTCACTATTGTCTTGGTTTGGAAGTGACTCAGAGAAATCATCATATAAGAGTCACACAAAAGAAGTATGCCAAGACATTAGTCAAAAAATATCGGATGACTAACTGTAAGTCTAAAGCAACTCCAATGGAACAAGGACTTAAGTTATCACGATATGATGAATCACCTCAGGTAGATGGTACTCTATATCATCAACTGATTGGGAGTCTCATATATCTGACAAATACCAGGCCAGATCTCAGTTTTGCTGTTGGATATCTTTCAAGGTTCATGCAGGAACCTAAGATGAGTCACTAGAAAGCAACAAAGAGAGTTCTTCATTACGTCCGTGGTAGTATAGACTATGGCCTGGAGTACAAGAAAAATAACAAGTTTTTCCTCCAAGGATACATGGACTCAGATTATGCCGGATCCATTGATGATCGTAAGTCAACTTCTGGATATGTTTTCAATCTTGGATCTGGACCTGTCTCATGGCACAGTAAAAAGCAACATGTTGTTGCTTTATCTTCTATAGAGGTAGAATATCATGTAGCCAGTGAAGCAGTCTATGAGATAATATGGTTAAGTCGCATCCTTACAAACATGGGTCTTCCAAAGAAACTTCCTCTTCATTTGTTTTGCGACAATCAGGGTGTGTTGAATCTCGTCAAGAATCCAGTTTTTCATAACCGTACCAAACATATTGACACTCATTGTCATTTTATTCGAGATGAAGTACCAAAGAACCACATCCAACTTCAGTACATTCCCACTGATGAGCAAGTTGCAGATATGTTCACTAAAGCACTTGGACGTGTCAAATTTGAATTGTTTCGCACTGCTCTTTGTATTGCACCAATAATGTAATAAGGGGGGATGTTAGCATAAGTTAATATATTACATTATTAAAAATAGCGCACGTAGGCGCTCTCCAAGTAGGTAGGTAATGTAACCACTTCTTGGTTACACAACTACCCTACCGAATGCAATGTATTATTTAAACCTATGCAATATACAAGAATCATTGCTTCGTCAATTTCTACAATAATAAGGTGTACATAAGTTTTTTTAATCTTGTAATATTTGAGTGAGGCATTTTTCTATCTAACCCTTGAGATTGGCAAAGAGGTTTATTGTGATTGATACAAGTTTTGAGATCATTTCTACATCACGAAAAAGGTATGGGCATATCTTCCTTGTGAGTGAAATATTGTTGGATTAAGTGTTGTGAATGCTAAGTTGAAGTGAAAAGGATTGTTTTATAACCATTGTTGAGATTGGTTTTGATATATCTAATATTTATTGAAGAGGGTTTTTTGGAACGAAGGTTGATGCTAGAAATATTTTTTGATAAACATTATTAGAAATATTGAGTGAGCCTTCATGTGCATAACTAGGGTTTGTAAAATATCATGAGTATCATTGTTATGTGAACTATCCTAAACTAGGGTTTGTGAAATATCATGAGTATCATTGTTAAGTGATATTTATTTAATAGGCATTGTTGACTAAGCTATCATTTTTGAGTGATTGGTTGAGTGGAGTTGGTTGAGCTTAGTTGATTATAAGTGTTGGAGTGATAGTTCCAGTTCTATGAAACAAATTGTTCTTTACTAATTTGAAAAAGAGTTTAAAAGTGATTGAGCATTGTTGAAACATATTGAGTCTCTAACCATTCTCTATATCTTTCTATGGTTAAATAAAAGAGTTTTAAAGTGATTGAGTATTGTTGTGAGTATGAAGCATATTGAGTCTCTAACCATTCTCTATATCTTTTTGTGAGACTAAACAAGATTCTCTGTGAAGCTTGTTTGTGTGATTGAAGAGATTTTATGTGATAGATTGAGTTGAGTTGTATAAAACTTTTGTGAAAGCTAGTAGACAAATTTTAGTAAGTCCTAGAGTGTACTTAAGCATTGAGTTGAGTAATATTTTTTGGAAGCTTACAATGCATATTTAAGGTAAGTCTTAGTCAAGACATGTTGAGAATATTGGATAAGTTCTAGTGAGGGCTTGTTGAGCATATTGGACAAGTTCTAGTGAGGACTTGTTGAGCAGATTGGACAAGTTCTAGAGAGGACTTATGGATAGATTTGAAGTAAGTATTTGAGAAGACTTGTAAGAAGATTTGATTGATTGATTTGTTCAAACCTTGAGTTAAGGTTTGGATCAGATCTAGTAGAGTTTATTTGTGATTGGATCAAGCTTTGTGTTAAGGCTTGAGGACAAATTTAAGGATAGATTTAAGGACAATGTTTGGTACAGATTTAAGGACATATTTGTGCTAGACCAGAGATATATATTGAGCATATTTGTGCTAGACTGAAGGACTATGTTTAGTGTATATCAAAGACAAATATTGAGCATATTTGTGCTAGACCGAAGGACTATGTTTAGTGTATATTTGAGACAAATATTGAGCAGATTTGTGCTAGACCGAAGGATTTTTTTTAGTGCATATTTTACGACAAAGTTTGAGTCGATTTGTGCTAGACTTGAGGATAGTGTTTAGAGTATACTTGAGGATAGATATTGAGAAGATTTATGCTAGAATGAAGGATAGTTTTTAGTGTATATTAGAGACAGATATTGAGTAGATTTGTGCTAGACAAAAGGACCGTGTTTAGTGTAAATTTGAGATAGAGCCAAGAGTAAGCTTTGGAGGTGATAGAGTAAAGGATAGTAGTATCTAGTTGATAGAGATCCATTAGCTAGGGTAGTGAGTACATATGTCTTCTGAGTGAGGATATGAGTCTTCAATGGAGAAAGATCCACAAGCCAGTGTAGTGGAGGTAGTAGTCTTCTAGAGGATCACCAACCAGAGTAGAGGAGAAGAATTTCTCCTATATATAGAGATCCACAAACTAGCTAAGGGGGTTGGTGTCTCCTATGGATAGATATCCATGAACTTGATTAGGGGATTAGTATCTCCATTGGACAGAGTTCCATAAACATTGTAATAGAGAAAGGATTCCCAAGAGATTTGTTGAGAAAATTTTAGTGAAATATTTTCTTCATGGAGTAGCCCACATTGTGTGAACCACATTAAATTGGTGTCTCTATTATGTGTGGTGATTTTTGCATTGAATTTATTACTACTATTTATATTGCCATTGATATATTGGATAATATTATTTTGGAAAGAGAAGTAAAAGGTAATATTATATTGTTCATCCCCCCTCTCAGTATATGCTTATTTTCTTCAATTGGTATTAGAGTGGGTTACTTCAAAAGAGTTTAACAACTTGAAGTAAAAGCTTACAAGAATACCAATGGATTCTAAGGATGGATCTTCAAGGAATTAAACACCATTGTTCTATGGGAACAATTATGTACTTTGGAGTATGAGAATGAAGATTCATATGATGGCACTTGGAAAGGAGGTATGTGAAGAAATTAAGAATGGATACATACCACTAGCCACTCCACCTACAGATAAATATGGTAAGATTATACATAATTACAATTCAAGAGAAATGAATAGAATTTTGAAAGGTTTATGTGAAATAGAGTTTATAAAGGTTATGCATTGCAAATCAACAAAGGAAATTTGGGATGAGTTGCAAGGCATATATTAAGGAGATAAAAATGTCAAAAGAGTAAATTTACAAAATTACAAGAGAATATTTGAAGACCTAAATATAAAGGATGAAGAAAAAATTGTTGCATGCCTACTTCATGTGGATGAGATTGTTAACTCCATGAAAGAACTTGGGATTGAAGTTCAAGAATCTGATGTTTGTGATAATATTTTAAGATCACTACCAAAAAGGTTTAGTTAAAATATTTCAGCTATAGAAGAGTCAAAAGATATTGATATTTTGACAAGGGATGAATTACATAGCATTCTCACAACTTTTGAGATGAGAATAAAATAGGAACCTAATTCCTAGAAAGAAGCAGCCTTTAAAGATACTAAGAAGACAAAGGGTAATAATTCATATTCAAGCAATGATTCATCCAATTATGAAGAAGAAAATTATGGTAGAAATAACAAGGACTCGACAAATTATAAAGGTACGAAATCCATTAGATGTTTCAATTATGGAAAATATAGTCATTATGCATCTGATTGTCCAAAGGCTAGAAATAGTTTCTTCAAGATCATAAGAACAGGAAAATAGGAAAACATAGGTATCAAAATAAAAGTAGGGATGGACAAGGCAAGCATGGAAAGAAGTTTTTCCAATGGCATAATAAGATTTTCTATGCAGAAAAGGTAGGTAAGATCTCAAGTGATAGTGATGAAAGTTACTCAAATGATGATAAAGATGAAGTACTATTTCTAGCAAAATAAAATGATGATGTTAGAAAATGGATACTAATGATTCTCAAGTGTTTTAGATGTGGTAAATTTGGTCATATTGAAGATAGTTGTACAAGGAGTGGTTTCAGTTTCAGTGATGATGAATATGAAGATACATTTGAAGGACCAAAATAAAAAATTATTAGGAGTACTTCTAGTGGAAATCAATCAGAAAGTAATGAAGATAATCCTAAAGGAAAACAAATAGAAGAAGACTTATAGAAAGGAGAAGTTTATCTTTAAGGTGAACTTATTTTTGATCTTGATGCACTAAGGGAGGTAATAAAGTAGAACTCAAAACTCAAGCTTAAATTTCAAGAATGTGATGAAGAGAAAGGAAATATTATAAAAGATCTAACCAAATCAATAGTTAAGACAAGGGTATTCAAAGAGAAGTTAGAAGCAAAGGTTTTAGAATGTGAAAGGTTAGAGAATGAGGTAGCTTCACTAAATAAGGAAGCAAAAGAATCTACTGACAAGTTACACAGGTTTTGGAGAAGCTCAAAGAAATTGGATAAGATTATCAAGACACAAAAACCTACATAAAACAAGATAGGTCTTGGTTTTGAATAGGTACAAATAAAACAAGGAGAGGAGTCAATATCAAGCTCCAAAGAAGAAGAATCTCTAGAATAAGAGAGTGTAAGAGAGAGTGAGACTTCTTAGAAGTTCAACAAGTAAAGAAATAATGCACAAATGAGGAACAGATGGAACATGAACCAACATAGGGTAAAAGAAACTAAGAGACCAATGGGGTCAAGGAAAGGTAGTTTCAATGGATGATGTTTCTCATGTCACAAGTTTGGGCACAAGGATACACAGTGCAAGACACATGAAAGACAAGAAGATTTAGAAATAGATAGCTTTTTCAAGGGTATTACTACTCTTGTAATAATTTTGATCACATGGTAGTAAATTGTAGGGTTCGTGATAGGAATGGATATGGCTTCACTAGGAGAAACCCCAAGATATTTACACATTTAAGGAATAACAACATTAAGTGTTATAAGTGAAATAATTATGGGTATACAATAAATTGGTGTAGAGTAGAAATTCCTGAGACAAGCAGGAATATGAATAGTTAGATGAATCAAAAGTATCAGTTAAGAAAGAAGGTGGAAAAAGGTAAAGATCAATGTATGTTGGGAGCAGAGATACTCCCACCCCAAAATTAATCACCTCAAGAGGATGTGGGGGAGGGGCTAGGCTAAGAGTCTCATTCTTAAACCCAAGCCCCAAAGGTGATCCTTTGCCATTGATGACAAAGGGGAAGATATTTGAATTAGGGGGAGAGCATATAGTCATGGAGAGCAGTTTCTCAGGAAGAGCAATTTTGAAAGAGGAAAAGGCTTGGTAAAAAAAAGGGGTTGCCATCAATGAAAAAGGGGGATATTGTTGGAAATTTTGATTTAGTTGTGTTGTCATTGATGTGGAGAGTCAGTGTCAAGAATCAATGTAGGACTTGGCAGAAGAAGAGTTCAAATATTTATATTTTAATCCTAAGAGATTTGATATAAGAGCTCTAGTTGCTTGATCAAAAGGATGGTTAAATACCCTAAAAAAAAGCCCTAAAGGAAATAATATTATAATATTAAAGGCAATCAGAAAATGCCCAAGGGCAAAAGAGGAGAACACCCAAGCCCAATGGAAATAATATTATAATAATTCATTATAATATTAAAATTTTAATTATGCCTAAGGTAAATTATAATGTTTACATTATAAAATTATTTATAAATAATATTTTAAATAACCCAAAGTTGGGTTAGGTACCAAAAACCATTTATCTCCGTCGACATGCATTGGAAGGCACTTAATTAATTATTTTCATTGATGTGGAAGAGAGGGAGGCATATGGTATAAATACCATAGCCTTTCCCCAAAGGAAAGTAAGTCTCCAAAAATTCAAGCGCATGCGAATTAAGAGGGAATGCAACATAATTTTTTGAGCAAGCAAAGCTAAGGCGAAATATTTAATTTTTATATAACCTTCAAATTCTAAGGAATTTAAAGAGATGAAAGTGAAAGGGACCACCAACCAACGATAGTTGGGCTAGAGATATTTTTGGATTGTTCAAAGATTTCAAAATGTGAGGTGTTGTGTTTGATTTCCACCAGCGACGTGGAAAGAGCCTTTTTGGCTCTTGGCAGGTAAGGGAGAGTCAAAGCGCTTTTAGCACCTTTCACTCCCACATGAGCACTTAGCTCATGCGGATAGAGAGTCACGACTAAGGTGATGCAGACACTTCAAATAGGGATCAATCCTACGGGGAGTGCACGAGGAGGTATCTAATTTTTATTATATTGTGTATTACCCTAAGGTTGTTGATAGCACTCAAAGCGCTTGGATTATTTCTGCGCTTGGAGTGTAGAGTAAAAAGGGAAAATTAGCACGTGAGGTTATTTATTTTGTTAAAGAGTTTAGGGAGTCAAAAGGGTAAGGTAATTAATTTTTACCTTAGAAAAGTTAAAATATTTTTATTGAAGGTTAAAAATATATTGCACTATATTATAAAGTTAATTACTTGAAAAAAATGCAATATTCAGTAGGGAGACATAAGTAGTGTTTGGATTGTTTCATGCATTAAAATTCTAAAAAAGGGTTATTGTGAAACAAAATGGTTAAAGTTTTTATTTGAAAAAAGTTTTGATATAATAAGGTGTACTTGAGTTTTTTAATCTTGTAATTTTTGAGTGACGATTTTTGCTATCTAACCCTTGAGATTGGAAAAGAGGTTGATTTTGATTGAGACAGGTTTTGAGGTCATTTCTACATCAAGAAAAAGGTATGGACATATCTTCCTTGTGAGTGAAATATTGTTGGATTGAGTGTTGTGATTGCTAATTTGGAGTGAAAATGATTGTTTTATAAGCATTGTTGAGTTTGGTTTTGAGATGTCCAATATTGATTGATGAGAGTTTTTTTGGAATGAAGGTTTATGCTAGAAACCTTGTTTGATAAGCATTATTGAAAATATTAACTGATCCTTCATGTGCATGACTAGGATTTGTGAAATATCATGGGTATCATTGTTATGTGAACTATCCTTAATTAGGGTTTGTGAAAGATCATGAGTATTATTGTTAAGTAATATTTATTTGATAAGCAATGTTGACTAAACTATCATTGTTGAGTGATTGGTTGACTGAAGTTGATTGAGCTTAGTTGATTGGAAGTGTTGGAGTGATATTTCAAGTTATGTGAAACAAATTGTTCATTACTAATTTAAAAAATAGTTTGAAAGTGATTGAGCATTGTTGAAACATATTGAGTCTCTAACCATTCTCTATATGTTTTTGTGGTTAAACACAAGAGTGTGGAAGTGATTGAGCATTGTTGTGAGTGTGAAGCATATTGAGTCTCTAACCATTATCTATATGTTTATGTGATATTAAACAAATATATCAATGCAATATTGTTGGTTTGAGTGAGGATTTTTGCTATCTAACCCTTGATATTGGAAAAGAGGTTGATTGTGATTGAGATATGTTTTGAGGTCATTTCTACATCAAGAAAAAGGTATGGGCATATCTTTCTTGTGAGTGAAATATTGTTGGATTGAGTGTTGTGAATGCTAAGATGGAGTGAAAATGATTGTTTGATAAGCATTGTTGAGTTTGGTTTTGAGATATCCAATATTGATTGATGAGGGTTTTTTGGAATGAAGGTTCATGCTAGAAACATTGTTTGATAAGCATTGTTGGAAATATTAAGTGATACTTCATGCGCATGACTAGGTTTTGTGAAAGATCATGGGTATCATTGTTATGTGAACTATCCTTAACTATGGTTTGTGAAAGATCATGAGTATCATTGTTAAGTGAGATTTGTTTGATAAGCATTGTTGACTAAGCTATCATTGTTGAGGGATTGTTTGACTGGATTTGATTGAGCTTAGTTGATTGGAAGTGTTGGAGTGATAGTTCAAGTTATGTGAAACAAATTTTTCTTTACTAATTTGAGAAAAAGTTTGAGAGTAATTGAGCATTGTTAAAACATATTGAGTCTCTAACCATTATCTATCTATATGTTTATGTGGTTAAATACAAGAGTTTGGAAGTGAGTGAGCATTTTTGTGAGTGTGAAGCATATTGAGTCTCTAACCATTCTCTATATGTTTTCATGAGATTAAACAAGATTCTATGTGAAGCTTGTTTGTGTGATTGAAGATATTTTTTGTGATAGATTAAGTTGAGTTGTATAAAGCTTTTGTGAAAGCTAGTGGATAGATTTGAGTAAGTCCTAGAGTGGACTTAAGGACTGAGTTGAGTAAGCTTTTGTGGAAGCTTACAATGTATATTTGAGGTAAGTCTTAGTGAAGACTTGTTGAGCAGATTGGACAAGTTCTAGTGAGAACTTGTTGAGCAGATTGGATAAGTTCTAGTGAGGATTTGTTGAGCAGATTGGATAATTTCTAGAGAGGAATTATGAACAGATTTGAGTCAAGTATCTGAGAAGACTTGTGAGCAGAGTTGATTGATTAATTTGTTCAAACCTTGAGTTAAGGTTTGGGGCAGATCTGGTAGAGTTGATTTGTGATTGGATTAATCTTTGTGTTAAGGCTTGAGGACAAATTTAAGGATAGTGTTTGGTGCATATTTGAGGATAGTTTTGTGCTATACTAGAGATAGATATTGATCATATTTGTGCTAGACCTAAGGACTATGTTTAGTGCATATCAAAGATATAGATTGAGCATATTTGTGCTAGATCGAAGGACTATGTTTAGTGCAGATTAGAGACAAAGATTGAGCAAATTTGTGCTAGATCAAAGGACTATGTTTAGTGCAAATTTGAGACAAATATTGAGCAGATTTGTGCTAGACTAAAGGACTATGTTAAATACAAATTTGAGAAAAAATATTGAGCATATTTGTGCTAGATCGAAAGATAGTGTTTAGTGTAGATTTGAGGACAAATATTGAGCAAATTTTTTCTAGACCAAAGGACAATATTTAGTGTAGATTAGAGATAGATATTAAGCAGATTTGTGCTATACCAAAGTATCATGTTTAGTACAAATTTGAGACAGAGTTGAGAGTAATATTTAGAGGTAATAGAGTAGAGGACAATAGTCTCTAGTGGATAGATATCCATTAGCTAGGGCAGTGAGGACATAGGTCTTCTGAGTGAGGACTAGAGTCTTTAGTGGAGAGAGATCCAAAATCTAGTGTAGTGGAGATAGTAGTCTTCTAGAGGATCACCAACTAGAGTAGAGGAGGAGTTATCCTATTGAGATAGATCTACAAACTATCTAAGGGGATTGGTGTCTCCTATGGATAGAGATACATGACATTGATTAGGGGATTGGTGTGTCCTTTAGACAAAGGTCCATAAATATTGTAATAGGGAAAGGATTCCCAAGATATTTGTTGAGAAAATTTTAGTGAAATATTTTCTCCGTGGAGTAGCCCACATTGGGTTAACCACATTAAATTGGTGTCTCTATTGTGTGAGGTGATTTGTGCATTTCTTTGATTACTTTTGTTGATATTACCATTGATATATTGCATAATATTATTTGGGAAAGAAAAGTAAAAAGTGGTCTTATATTGTTCACGCCCTTCACAGTATAAACTTGTGTTCTTCACCCCCTTGCCAATAATATATCATGTAGCTTCTAGTGGATGCTTTCCAATAGCATTGAAAGAATTCCTTATCCTAATACCACTTGAACTATTGAATAATTGCAATATACATCTATTTATAGGAAATAATCAAATAAATTTGTAGCTTACCTTCAATATTATTTATTATTAATTATCAAGCATTACTAGTAGATCATCATATATATTCAACTTTTTTTTTATAAGGACTATACATTTTTTCTCTCTATATTATGAATCATTATATGCGATCATTTTATTTCTAATGAAAATATTGGTACAGGTTTAAAATAATTTCTTCTTGGAGACCTAAGATTTATAAAGACTAAAGAACAAATTAGCAATTGAACTAAAATGTCCTATACAACTAATTCTATTCCAATTTTAGTCTTTAATTGTTAGTAGTAGTAATAAATAAATAAATAAATTTATTGATATATGGATCATGTATTTGAATGATAATATAATGTTATATCTTTTAGTAGTGTATGTTAGGAATTTTTTACATAATGTAATACAATTACAGTTAGGTATTTGAGATTTGTACTTGAATAGGTGGTTCATAGCTTGTTATTCAAACCAACCACCTATAGCTTCATTGTATATATACATAATTTTGATTAGTACAATCTTGTCTAGCACCTATTGGTCCAACATATGGTATCCAAAAAGTTTGATATCATAATGAAACATTAATTTGTGAAGCTAATCAAGTTTCCAAGGAACAAGAAACACCTCTTAGATCTTGTGAAAGTGTGTTGCCACTAGAGAATCTAGAAAGGAGTAGATACAAGTTTGAGTGAGGAAAACACCTTGGAGAAGAAGAATATTTCTTCATTGTTATTCTTGTTTGTATATGCAGGTATTGCAAGTATATATTAATTTTAAAGGAGTTATAGAGCCATCCAAGAAGTATTCAGTTCATTCCAAAAGAGTTTTCGTCACAAGAATTACTATCATCTAGTGCAGGGAGGAATTTATTTTCTAGAAAATATAGTCATTTGGAGTATTATATTAGATTTTGAACATGTTGAAAATCCTTCTCTTTGTATCTTTTTATCATGGTTCTTGTTGGAGATGCACATGAGTAGAGAGAGATCAAAATAAGAGAATGCAGTTTTTTTTTTTAAATTTTTTTTTTTTTATTTTTTTTTTGGTCAAGAAGAGAGAGGATTGTCTAATCATACAGTTTGGAAAACATTACTTTCTTATGTTATTTTCTAGAAGAGCCATCTGAAGTTGCCATCTAGATAATATTTGCCATCTGAAATATTTATTTGGATTTGTTGCCTAGAGCTACCATCCAAAGATGTCATTTAGAGTTGCTACTTAGAATTGGCATATAAAGAAGAGTTGTTGTCTGGAGCTACTTTCTAGAGAAGAGTTGTCATCTAGAGAAAATCTACCATCTTGAGAATAAGTGTTGTTTATATCTAGAGCTATTATCTAGAGAAAGGTTACCATTTAAAGTTATCATTTGTAGAAGAGCCATATAGAGTTACTATCATAATATATTGTTGTTTGAGGTGAATTTAATATTATCATATAAAAAAGGACTATCTAATAGGAATTTTGACCATACTATCCATTGACCATCCTATCTAGAAACAAGATCATCTAAAGATGCACATGGGTTGTATATTATGAATTTATCATCTAATCAATGCATGGGTAATCTAAAATTTAACTTGTAAAGTGTTAGTAGCTAAAGGTTTATGTTGCACATTAAGAAAAATGTTACCTACAATTTACTAGGAGGAAAGTGTTGTGCATGATCTATAAAATGCAAAGAATAAACCATCCAAAAATAGAAAGGAGGTACCAACATATTTAAATAAATATATATTTTTATTTATATTGATATTAAATGTAGATGATAATGTTTATTTTTTAGGGATACAAAAATTTGTAATTGTTCATTGAAAAATGAAGTAGACTCATAATTGTATGATTATATTGATAAAAAACAAAGAAATGATATAATTAAAAAACAACAAAAAATAAATATTTTGGTTGTAGTTGATTGGTTTAGAATGTATTTATTTTGGAGCCCACTTAATCCATTTACCCCACATGTAAGGGAGAATGTATATTATAACTTTTATATTGTATTTGATTTTCACAATGTTTCAACATCTTGTAGTGGATATCAATTGCTCTATACAAAGATCCTAATGGCCAAGAGTAGTTTGATTTTTGTGTAGTCTATAGTTTGTAGTCATGTTGATTTGTGATAAAATTAAAGACTCTTTTTGAGAAAATAACATCACTAATATCCCACATTATCTATAATAAGGGGGTTGTAGTCTAGAGGGGGGGTCTAATGAAATACGTCTTCTATAAGCTCAAATATCTCCACGCCAAAAAAAAATATAGTAACAAAAATTTAATCTACAAGATCAGAGTACACAATAAAAAATAGTAGCACAAAACGTTATTTTTATATGTTAACTGTAACATAAGCCATCACATAGTTTCATAGTGTCCACAAATACATTTGCCACAAATATCAATGTGGCCATAGTTACTACAAACTTTATAATTGCTTTGATAAAAGAATTATACATTTGCAAGTACTGCTCAAAGTACCAATCTCCTTGCTATTCCTATAAACTCCTTGTTGGTCATCCTACATCCTTATCAACTCCCTTATTGATCTCTTGTTCATCCCCTATCAACCCCTTTTACTAGTGATTATTGATTCCTTGCCAATCCCTTATCGACCATGTCTAGTCATTTTCTGGTCCTCTTTGTTGATCATCCTGAATCATTGTTGACTCCTTTTTAAGTCTCTTGTTGTTCCCCTACCAAACTATTACCATTATTTGTTTATCCTTTGTTATATCCTTGAGATCTTGTCTAATCCTTTTTCAGTCATTGTAATTAATAGCCACATCTCCACTCATGACCTTCTAGAGCAATGAGAAATAATTCTAGAATATTGAGAGTTGTGTTCCTTTCTCTTCATTTTATAGCCAACCTAAGAGGATAAAACCATGTGTATAACATCTGTGTGCACAGCAACCATGTGTACAAAAATCATATGCGCAACACCATGTCCATAAAACCAACCACAAATACAACACTCATGTACACAAACACCAAAATACTAACCCCACTTGGATGTTTTTGCATCAAATGGATATTTGGCCCTTTATATGGTACTTTGACAAAAGATTAATTACACTCACATTGAAGCGAGGTGCTTGAATATTCTAATTGACATAGACCTTGAGGTTTGATTGATTAATTAATTGAAGATTAATAAAATTTAATATTTAAATAATGATACCTTTATTTATAGAATTATTTTTATATGTTTTGGAGACTTTGATAAGAGATAATATTTATTATTATATCCTACTCTATGGTTGTAGAACATAGGTATATTGTGATCCATTTTGAAGATCAAATTAGACTACATTATTTACTAGAGGTAATTCTTCATTTGAGAGAAGTGGAGACCCTGTCTTTTATGGGTAGTAGAGTGTATCCCTATTTGCATATGATTTTGTGAATGATTGTGTCCTTGTTCATAAGCAAAGTATTGTAGTTGTGATTGGGTGTGTGCCCCTAATAAAAAATATTTGTAGACAGATGAGTGTGTTCCTATTTGCAACTGTGTAGATGGATATGTGTATCCTTATCCACTTATGCTATAAAATCTTGGATAGTTGTGTTTTTCCCTATCCTTTATTGAGTAAAATGTGGTTAGTACCACTAAGATGAGTAGTTGAGGCTATCCTTATTCAAAATGATCTAAATTATGAAATAATGTGTGTCCTAGTCCATAATATTTTGAATTGTATAAGTTGTTGATTGTTTCCCCTATTTAAAGTATGATGTAATAAGGGGGAATGTTAGGAATTTAATACATCATGTATTATAGTTAAAGTTAGGTATTTGGAAGTTGTACTTAAATAGGTAGTTGATAGTTCATTTTTCAAACCAACCACCTATGCCTTGATTATATATATACACAATTTTGATCAATACAATCTTGTCCAACACCCTACTTGTCCAAAGTATGGTTAGATGAATAATGTTAAATTTATAATTTTGGAGTACACCTCAATGTGAAAGGATTTTATGAAATCAAAGTTAAATTGAAAATTTGATTTCTATCTATTAAAAAAAATTAGACAAATGATAATAAACGTTTTGATTTAGTATATTTTTTGTTTCAATTTTTATCTTCTAGTGATGTGTCGACATGGCTACAAATGTACTTTGTATATGAATATCTAAATTTAAATGCTTTCTATTTTAACAACTATTTTATTTTATATTTTGAAGTCCTCGTGAGTGCTTTTCTTTTCATAGAGTTACAAGAAACCATATTATGCCATAAGTTTCTAATAAAAATTCTTATTCTCTTTTTAACCTTCTCAACATATTTTGAATGGGTTATTTTGAAAGGGTTAAAGCACAGACCTATGTGTATAGTTATGCCCCACAAGGTGGTTAGGTCACATCCTTGAATCATTCCTCTCTTCTTCAAAAGCAATGGTCCCCGTTGCATCAATGTTTTCCATTAGGTTTATAAATTATTCTTTTATATGATTCTTTGTAAGCCATAACGGCTTGGGTGGATCATATGACCTACTCATCATTTGCAATTAGATAATATTGTATGGAATTGGAGATGGAATCACAATCTTCCTATTGATGAAAAAATATAAAACTACAAGATTGAAATAATGATTCCATGAAATATATGAGCAAATACAGCTGCATCTAAATTTACTATAGGTAAAAATGTATTATGTTATCCAAATCTTGTATGTAATAACAATAAATTTAAATACTTTTAATATTTTAATAATAAATCTAAAGAACTTGTATAAGAGTGTTGATGTAGAGAATTTCCAGTCTTGTATCTACATCTATTTGAATAAAGTTTTTGTCATTATTTTGTGTTAATGTATCATTTTATTCCAAAAAAAAACTCAATAACCTACTTGTTCTATGTTTCTATTCATATCTATTATATT
Organism: Wollemia nobilis; assembly: GCA_028583015.1. NCBI lineage: Eukaryota > Viridiplantae > Streptophyta > Pinopsida > Araucariales > Araucariaceae > Wollemia > Wollemia nobilis. The sequence goes on along the minus strand of JAQPPZ010001280.1, from coordinate 188,223 downwards.
TATCTCTATGTCCTTTTACTCCAACAAACTGAATAACCTGCTGGTGATACAGGTCCCCCTCCCACTATGTGAAGAGTTTGTATGTAGTTTACATAAACGATTGTTCATACACTGTTATACACAAAAATTACCCAGGCACTCGCCCTTTCTGGAAATTTATTGTTTTTTAATTTAAATTTTAGGGTTGTTTTCAATAATATCTATTTTATTTATTTAATTTGGTTTTAAATGGAAAATTAGGTTTAGGGATTCTTATTTAATTTGGTTTGAAGAGGAGAACTGGAGTCTCTGGTACCACTGTCGTGGTCAAATATGTAAATTAGACTATTACCTTTGTACAAACAAACATACCTCTAAAATTTAAATCTAAATAAACAAATTCTAACTATAACTGGATGTCAATTTGAAAGGGTGCTACTCCATGGAAGGGTGAACGTAAAATGGACTAAGTGCTTGACCTTATTGGATTCCGAACCAAATAGGAGAAGAGGACGATAGATTTGACGGAGGTTAGTACGCAGGCATCAATAATAAGATTCTTGGCGTCCTCAATTAGGAAAATGTGGTAGGCGGTAAGTGGTCCCTATTATGTATGATTCACGCGACACCTTTCAATGGAGAAGTGGATTGGACATGTTGGAGGCGGGAAGTGGTCCCATTCACGCTGGAGAAGTCGATTGGAGTCCTTCACTTTCATTCCGTCACAAAAAAATATAACATTGAGACATTGTATTTTGTCTGGGGGGGTTGTTGTTGGTGGGGGGGGGGGGGGGTTTTCCGGGGGGGGCCCCCCCAAAAAAAAAAAAAAAAACATTGTATTAAAAGTAGATTCTCGTCTGTTATCTCTTGTAATGATGGAGTTTGAGATAGAGACAACTTAATTAGTATGATATTGATGGAAGGTTGTAAAGGCTTTAGAGCAAACATCAAAATCTTCTGATTTAGCAAATTAACGTTATGATGAGTATAAGATAAAGAAGAATATGGAAAATATATGAGACTTTTATGAAGAATATGGGCGATTATATTTAAAAAATAAATTTTAAAGGTTTGTTTTGAAAAAACATCAACACTGTAAATAATTAATAAAAGTGATATTAACATTCTTAAAGTTTAAAGTATAAAAAATAATTTTATGAATGCTATTAGAGAAAACACATCTCCAAAAATCAATTGAACAATATAAGCACTTGCAACAAACAACAAAGTAGGTTGATGTAGGAATTAAGAGGCTAGCAACTTAGCAAAAAGAATAGCCCAAGATATAAATAAGATATAAAAGTGAAAAATGTGAAAGATAGACTAAAATATTAGCATCGTTTGTACATATCTTCAACAACTTCACTTAAAAACATTTGCAATGAAATGGATAAATAATCGTATCTTTAATTGAACATAGGATGTTAATAACCCATCAAATAACCAAATTTTTATGGAATAAGCAAGGTTTATTAAATTTCAAAACTATTTTAATATAAATTTTAAAAGCAAATCATTCAAGAGAATAAAAACAAATTATATTTATGGATTATATATTAATAGTCCACATATCATATAAGAAAATATTAATAAAAATAAATATATATATATATATATATATATATATATAAAATTTAAAATAAATAACATGGTAAAAGAAAGTTGAATTATATATTGATAAACTAAATGAATTGATATGGCTATTTATGTGATGAAACTTCAGCTATATAAAAATAACCTTATTGTCTTCTATAAAATACCTCATTTCTCAAGAGATCACTTGAAATTATAAATTATCTTTATAAGTAAATGTGATTGTTATTATTGTATGATCTCTTTAATACAAACATGTATACTTACAATTAGAGGAACATCTAGAGATAATAGTAAAATAATAATATTTCAATTTTAAATTTTTAAAACATGTTAAATTAGAATGCATAGTTATGTAAATGATAAAGAGAATAGGTAGTACTATGCTTGTTCCAGACTAGATGAAGAGGTATAGAATAATGTGACAAGACTATACATGCCATTAACTTGATTAAATATCTACTATCTTTTGATATATTTCAAATCAACTTATCCATCATGAAAATGGATAAATAGAACTCTAGGGCATATTTTAGAGAGGTCTTCCATTGCTTCTTTGAGATTCTCTCTTTTAATTAAATTCCTAATGAAAACATAAAATCCTAGATTATTGATCTTATCAATATAAATATTTACTTTTGAATCTATACAAGGCAAAGAGGCCCCAACCAAAGGTTGTCATTTTGAATAAAAAGTAAGAAGATAAAATTTCAACCAAGCACTAAATAAAAACGTTTGCATGATACCTTTTATGAATAGAACCACAATCTCATTTTATATTGTATTTGTTCTCTTAAATTTTTGGCTAATATGAATTTGGCAGGGTTTTCAATAATAATAGAAATAAATTGCATGATACCCTTTATTACTAGAACCAACTAATATGCATTTTAGTTAATTATGAAAACTTTGGCATGAAATTTTATGTTATTGATCCAAGGGTTATGCGTACTGGTGAATATTCATAAATTGGGTGAATATTAGGATTTTCAAAATTAAAAATTGGTGAATATGAGGACCCTCAACGTCGGCCCATTCACCTAAAATTTTTAGGAATAATTTTTTCTTAGGGTCAATTCGCCACAATATATATCCAAACATAGGCATATCTGTATTTGTTAGAAAGCGCTTTTCAAGTCTGATGTAATGGTGGTATTTTTATGAAGTTATAAAATGATTTAATAGGTCAATATTTATCCCAAATATGAACTTACTTTTAGAGCTTCAAATACCCCCAATGCCTTATGCATAACCCTAGTTGATCCCATAGGTAGCATCAATTTCCTTGTAACATTTTCCATATCTACAAAAATTATATGCATTTAAAATAATATTTTTGTCTAGCTCTTTAATTTTTTTTTAAATACAATCTTATATGTGTTATCAAAACCATACGAATATAATTTTAAAAGGCTAACCCACCAATATCATTTGCTATCAAAATCTATCCTTCGAAACTAATCTTTAAAGATATGTTGGAATCTAGGTTGAGATTGAGCCATATGTTAGCTCGTAATTTCAAGGAGTATGTCTCCTAGCTAGAAGATGTCAAAAGTAGATTGGACTCTATGGTTAGTGGGTGAGTCTAAGATGGTATGTTTGGGGTCTCTCTACAAGTACTTATGGTTGTTTTGTTCTCTTGGGCTCAAATTTTGTATGTTCTTGGTCGACTACTTCTCTTTGCTTACTATTGTACTTTAGCTTGTTTAGTTTTATAGGCTATCCTATGTATGCTTGTTTTGAATATGTAACAGCTTAGTATCTATAGTTTCTTTCTCATAATAGGTTTTGGGATCCTTTCAAAACCCCTTCTTCTACCTTATCAAAAAATAGAACTCTATCCTATTTACAAAGAAAGAAACTAATTGTCTTCTCAGATAATATCCAAAGAAAATATCATAGAATCTTGGTCAACTTTAGAGGTTATTCCAATTAGTAATATTGAAATTGATATCATAAGCATAGGTAGATTACAATGTAGTGTTTGTGTATTATACTTTGGTAAGTACATATATATTTGAGTTACTACACTATAAGTGACTTTTATTGGGATATTCTCATTAAAATGTTAAAATATATTATTTATTATTATGTCAACAAGTTTTATAGCTTGTATTTCTATCAAATATATTTACCACTATATTACACATTTTTTAAATAGGATTTTGAAAGGGTTGCCCTTTTTATTTTACATAAACTTAGTCACATTGAGCTATATAGCCTATTTAGTGCATTGATATTTGAACCTTCGTATGGGCTACATTATCTATATATCCTAATAATTACACTAATATCTCATTAGCTAAAATATTGAATAAAAATACAAGTTTTTATGAGGATATTAAAATTGGATCTCTTGAATGAAAACTCAATGAATTACCCTTATATTATCCCTCATAAGACTATATAAGTTTAAAATATATGTTTTTATGAAGGGTCCTAGTCCACTCGGGGTTTGAACTTGGATCTCTTGAATGAAAACCCAAAGATATACCACTATGGTATCCCTAAAGGGACTTATAATAGTTAAAAGCATGAATGTTTATAAGGGGTCGTAGTCCCTTCATACTGGAGTTTGAACTTGGATCTCTTAAATAAAACCCAAAGACTTACCACTATTGTATCCCTCATAGGACTCAAACGATGAATTGAAAATGTAGGTTTTTATGAGGGGTCTTGGTCCCCTCATATTAGGATTTAAACTTGGGTCTCCTCAATGAAAATCCAAAGACTTACCACTATGGTATTTGGTACTCACTATATTCTATTGTCTCTTTCAAATTTTACATTTTCAAGGAAGTACCTCCAATCAATAATTGATATACATCAAAAATTATTTTATCATTGCTCCAATCTCTAGATCTATTTCCTTTACAATATTATTGATATCCTATGAATCTCCTCAATTAAAATGCATCTTCATATCTTCCAATAGTAATATTATTCAAGTAAGGAATTCCCTAACATCCTTAAAGTTCCATTCGATTCAAAGCAAGTGAGGAGAATGTTGCATTTAATATTATGAAAACATGCTAGTATTCCTAGATTTTTCTCTTGAAGTACCATAAAAATTAAGATTGACTAACCGAACTTCATGAAAATTATATTTTACCATTCATTGATGTTGTCAATTTGTGCTACATTAATTATTGTAGATCAATATTACATGTATATTTATATCCTATAATGAGAATGCTAGGAAATATTTTTTTATACCCTAGACTTTCCTTGATGAGCAACATGCCTATAAACACTCAACAAGATATTAAATATTTAGCTTTGAAACAATTGATTGAACAATTAATCAATGCTTTTAATATTAGTTAAATAACCCAACATTTGAAAATAACCCAAATAATAGAAGTAAAAGAGAAAAAGAATTGGATGATTGACTTTTTCTACCTCTTGTTCATGGAAAGCATACCTAAACGTTCATGATATCATATTTATTCAAAATGACATTGTTAAGAATATTTATTGATCTACTGACCAAAAGGAATGTCATTAGGTATTTAAGTAAAAAAAATACTTGGGAATAAAGTATCCTATTTTTTAAGCTTTATTTCGTAATTTGTTCAAATATGTACTATTTTCAATATATTTCAAACCAACATATATCTTCATAAAATTCACAAATAGAACACTTGAAGCATCTTTTAGATCTCTTCCATTGCTTGTTTGACATCCTCTCATTCAATTAAATTTTTAATCAAAATCAAATATCTTAGAATATTGTTCATATCAATATAAATTTTTACTTTTGAACCTGTAGAAGGTAAAGAATCCGTAACCGTAGCGTTTTGAATAAAAATGAGAGAATAGAGATTCAACCAAGCATTAGACAAAAATTATGCATGATTTCATTTGTTCATAAGCCAACTAATATATTTTTTGATAAATTATAAACTCTTTGATATGAAATTTTATATTTTCAAACCAGTGGGTAGAATTCATTTCCTTGCCACTTTTACCATATCTAGAAATACTATATATTTTTGAAGTAATAGTTTTGTCTAACTCTTTTCTTTATATTGAATAAGTGTGATCCATGTTACTAAAATCATAAGATTTTAATGTAAAAGTCTATCCCATCAATAATATTTCCTATCAAACCCTATCTTATTTAAAAAGTGAAAACCTAAACATTTTCTCATAATTTTCAAGGAAAATACCTATGAACCTTTGTAAATTTAGAAGTTATACTTGTTAATAAACTTGAAAGTGATATCATAAATATGGATATATTATAATGTAACCTTTACATGATGTAGTATTTCAATCATGGTTAATACCATTTTTTCCAACCAACGAAGAAAGTTTTGGATCTATTAAAACTTGGATTTGAACGATTCTTTTTATTTAGTAGACAATATAATATTTGGATATATTTAAAGATATGTTTTTTAAATTAAGATTTAAAATATCCATAGTGATTCACTATAAATAAATGGTAGTATTGATAAAGAAAATCTCTTGGTTTTTATGGTATTAATTGACCATACAAAGGCCTTCTCATTGCATGATAAGATTGATTTAGTTTTCATAGACTCACTATCCAAAGGATGACCTAAAAGAAGAGTGTCATCCACAAATTTAAAATTAATTTTATATGTACCATTTATTGTAACCTAAGTACTTCTAATTTTAAGGGCCTTATATAAAGCCAATCATGACCTAATCTATAAATTCATGGGTATTAGCCCTACCCTAATTTTTTTTATTCATAGATTTGGAAAAAATGGTAATATCATGGTGAGTATTATTTATGATTTATTAGTATTGCATATTTTATTATTATATTTTCCTCACTAGTCAACATAAATAGGGCAATCAAATAAGAAAAGAGGAATAATGGCCCAATATAATTATTTTTCAATCATAGAGAGTGGGATTTGATCCTTGAGTTGAACCCATTGCATTCTCAATTTAGATCCAATTGTATGCACTCCCAAAGGAATTATGGAGTGAGCAAAATTTATAAATCATCAATAACTTCCTTGGAAGATATTTGGGTGTCTCCAAGGACACAATGGAGGGAAACACAACTATTTATGCTAGAGGATATGTGGAAATGGATCTCATCTAGACATTTCTGGTAGAGGTATAACTCAAACTTGTAGGACTATATTCGAATAAGGAACTGCCCTTCAAGTGTAGAGTTTACCATAAATTTGAGCATTTGGCCCAGTCTTGCCCAAACAATATGATCACAAAAATGGATGCTCCTCTAGGAATAAAAAATCATCCTAAGAATACTAAACCTATAATTACTAAAGGAGCAATCAATACTTCTCAGGGATGAGAAGAAAAAGAATATGGTTTTAAACAACCCAAAAGGAGGTAAAATAAAAAGATGTCAACGAGCAAACTATCACAAGCCATAAAATATGTATGAGATCTAGACACTAGTGGAGTAAGAAGAATAAGAAAAATAGTAACAATCATGTTCAATACCCTCTTTTGGCTCCTCCTATCCTAGAGCAGGTAAAATAATGGAGTGAGTTACCATAATTAGAGATGGTAGGGACACTGATAGTGCATAACTAGATGCAATTAATAGTAAAGGATGCCATCATGGGTATGGTAGAAAAGAATAAACATAAGCTAATTTTAAGGATCATATAGTTGGAGAAGATATCAAAGAATATCAACTCTTTGGGAGTGGGTAGAAAATAAAATAAGGAATTGATAGCATCTCAAGGAGATAAACTAGTGACTAGGGATCAGTGAGGATAACAGACACTTACTAGTCTCAAGGTAACCAATGATTATACAGTCATGAAATATTAGGCGTTTAAAAATAGAACTCTTCAATTTATTTTTTGAGGACTCCTGGAGAAAAGTGAAATAATTTTTTTCTATTTAAGGAGAACAAAATATCGTTGGATCTCATGTATAAAATAATAAATAGACTTTGGAGGGGTGTTTATCATATGGAAGTGGTTGCCCAAGGGGTATCAAGGGGGATAGTAACTTTTAAAACTCTCTTCAATGGATAAAAATAGAACATATAGCTTGGATAGGTGTTCTCACAACCCATTTTAGTAATAATGTGATAGTTGAGTAGGTTTTAATCATAAATTTCTATGGGTGTTAAAACCTAAATGGCTAGATTTATCAATGGAAAGTGGTGCATACAATAAGATTCTTGAGGGAGGAGTTAGACTAGATTATTTTTGGGGATTTAAATGCTAAATTATCATCTAGATATCAAGAAGAAGGAACTCCAATTTTGGACTCAGGGGATTGACTTACGATTACCCTGATCCATGCATTACACTTGGTGAAGTTAGATCCTTGAACCAACTATACTTGGACTAATAAGAGGAGGGAGATACATAACAAGAAGGTGAAGTTTGATAATTTTCTTGTTTTACAAGAGGTATTTATCAAATGGAATATAAAATTTTAGATTTTGGAAGGTCCAATCTCATATCACTTATCCATTCTATTGGAAGAAGGACAAATATGGGGCAACACCAAAAATCATTCACATTTGAAAACTTTTGGTTACAAAAGGAGGGACTTTAGAAGAAAATCCCATAACGGTGGGAAGAGGGGTGCTTGAAATATGGGAAAATGATATTTATATTTCATAAGAAAATTTATTATGTCAAGGATCAACTAAAATGATGGAGGTGATCTAAAAAAACGGACTTCCAAGCCTAAAGAGCTCCATTAGTGGTTAGATGATATGAGGTGAAAAACCTCTTTAGGAAAGGAATAATTATGGAGCAACTCAAAGAAGAGGATGATGAGTTGTGTAAAGTGGTTGAGGACATTGACAACAAAAGATAAGATCTACTAGAAATAGAGAGCAAAGACCACTTGGTTACTAGAAGGTGACATAAACACCAAAATTTTCATTGGGATGCTTGTGCTAGGAGATAGAAAAACAAGATGGAACCTCTTCAATATGAGAATGGTCTCTTATTTGACACAATATTAGGTATGTATTTCCATTCAATAGATTATTTTGCTAAATTATTTAAGGAAGGTATGTTGAAAGACAAATAGGTTTAGAAAAGTATTCTTATTGCCATACCCTCCATCATATTTGAAGGGCATAATTAGGCCTTGCTTAAAACTATTTATAGAGAGGGGCTGAAGAAGGTAGTCTTTAGAATGCGTATGGAAAAACATTAGGTCTGGATGACTTCCCAATCAATTTTTTTAGACCTTCTCAGAAAAATTGGAGGATGATGTAATGGATATTATAGAGGAGTCCAAGGGTAGTAAAATAATCCTTAAAGCATTAAATCAGATATTTATTTTCATAATTTTGAAAGGGAATGAGAGGGTGCATATTTTATATTAAAGATCTATCACCTTATGCAATATCATATACAAAATAATCATGAGGGTAATGGCTAAGTGACTAAAATATCTCCTAGATAATATTATCTCCTTGGAACAAGGAGGTTTTGTAGAGGGTAGGTAGATCTCATATGTCATAGTTCTAGATCGAGAAGCAATGCACTCAATGCAAGAATATGGAAATAGAGGAATATTTATAAATTGAATATGTAAAAGGCTTATGATAGGATGGAGTGTAACTTTTTTTCAAGAATAATTTCAACCTTTGGTTTTTCTTAGGATTGGATAGAGGGGTTCATGAGCTACATATTTACTCATATGTACTCAGTTTTAATCAAAGGTCTTCCCTCATAACTATTTGGAGCCACTAGAGTCCTTTGTCAGGGATATCTTTGTTTCCTTTATCTTTTTCTCATATTGGCTAAAGGCTTGGGTAAACTTAACTTGAGGATAATACAATAGGGTTTTATCATAGGAATCAAAGAGGCTGAGGAGTTTATAATTCACCTGTAGTTTATGGATGACATAGGATTTATGGGATTGACCAACCTCACGGAAGTAAGAATGATCAAAGATACTCTTAATGTTTATCTTAGGGCCACAAACCAAGTCATCCATGATAAGAAATCCAAAGTGGTCTTCTTTAATATTGAATGAAGGCTTCAAGACATAATTTTATAGATGTTGGGATTCATGAGGACTTCTCTCCTAGTAGTCTATTTTGGGGTCCCTATGCATTTTAAAAAATTGAAGATAGTATTTGAAAATGATATATAAAGAAGTGAAAGCACGAGATTCCGGAAATAAAAAGAAACACTAATTGCTGCAATGTAAACTAACTAGCTTGATGCACGAAATAAAGCGGATATAATCGAATAAAAAACAAACGTAAAAGAGAAAGCAGGAGCACAACCCTTTTTATTAATTTGATTCCAACTCGGTTACAATACATCTCCTCCCTTTTTAGGGGCTAGGAGAGTTAGCATGTTTCCATTACAAAAGTGAATAGTGATCTTCTTTCCGCGTGCCCACATGCAAAATGGGCGGGCCAAAGCGTTGCCGCCACTGGTGTTGATGGGTCTTCGATCTTTGCTGCTCCTCCTGCGTTCAAAGAAACAACAAAAAGAGTTAGTAGCACCTGCTGCAAATAGGAAAAGTTTGTTCCTTGAAATTAATAAAAGATGTATGTAAAAGATTATCTAAAATGATGCATGAAATGATCCTAAATGACCTGCAAATCTTACAGAGGCCAAAAGACATTACCATAGGGCCACTGCCATTGAAACAGTCGGCCAATCTGCTTTCAACTGGAATTCGTCCCTGGGTGGGACGAATTCTGCTATTATTCGTCCCCGGGTGGGACGAATTCGACTATGTTAGGAAAGCCGAAGTGATGCCGTCTAAATGTCGAACCTCGGGGTCTCCAAAACACCTGCAGACAAAGGGGTTAAGTAATTGGGGCCATTTTGGGATGACCCAGATGGTCGGATTCTCCCAATTTGGCCTCTATCCATGGGAATTCAATGTCGCTACCTGCAAGTTAGTGAGGGCCACAAAATCGACAAAGCATGATAATATTTGATAAATGTCTTCTGAAATCAAGATTGTGAGCTATCTAAACAGCATAGAACGTAATGTAGGATAAACAAGCAATAATAGAATAGACTAAAATGAAACTAACAAAAAGTGTGGGGTGCCCAAGCGGGCCGCCCCCGTTAGAACTTGATTTTGACGCCAATCCACTAGGGATGGGCCCAAAATCTCTTGGGATTGTGTTGTCGGAAAATTGGTGGATTAAGGTGGTCAAATGTTGGGTTTGGGTTCGGATCCACGCTTCCAAAAGCCACCCAATAACCTCTCTTGCGAAAGAGATTAATGGATGTGAAAGGGTGAATCGAAAAAGGGTGCAATAGGGTGTTCAATTTGGCAGCACTTCGTTGCTTGAAAATGCCTCCAACCTCTCCTCTTTTGGGTGGGAAAGTCCACCATTTTATAGACCCATGGGGTCTCTTTGGAGGGGCATGCAGGGATGCCATGTGGCGGCCATGCCTTCCCAAGAGGGAGGAGACTCCTCCCTGACTTGGGCTTCCATGACTGCCCTTGTGACAGTCCTCTAACTGCCAACCTACCCACCTACACGCGCATGCACGACAGGAGGCAATAATTGACTGTCCTCGGCTGCCACTTGGCGGCATTTTTCTTTTTGCCCGTTAAACCTGGAATTCGTCCTGACCAAAGATGATTTCAGAATTCGTCCCTGGGTGAGACGAATCCCAGCTTAGTATTCGTCCCTGGGTGAGACGAATACTGGGCAAAGTGCCTGAATGTGCCAAATTGCTTCTTGACCTTACAAAATTGCTATGAAAGTGGTTAGGACCACTGTTTAACCTCTGAGGGCTGCCCTAGGGGCTGTGTGTGTCAAAGCGATCAGTGTTTGCAGTCACATAATCGGATTGGTGCTATTTTGGTGTCTACAGATGCCCCTTTTTGGGATGCGCTGTGCATGGCACAACGCCGAGCAAAAATAGATAACCAAAGCACTAATGATTAGGGTTTCTTGGTAACCTAACCAACTTTTGATGCCCCAAGCATGGAAAGGGCATGCATTCTTGAATCCTTGCTTCTGACGAGCTAAGGAATTTGATTTCAAGTATTAACCTATTTTGGTGAGGTGTGACTTGAGCTTGGACATTGATCAGTCATGATTAGGCAAAGGGCGCAACCTTTTGTCCACAGGGGAACCTTGTGTTCATGCTTCGGGAATGCCAAGTGTTTGATCAATTTGTGATAATTGCTTGTTTACTGCCCCAAGCAGGAGCGTGATTGTCTTTGTCAATGATTCTTTGAATGCATGTCATTGCCTTGATTGGGTGTGTGTTTGTTGATTGGTGACTAAGTGTGACTACCCCCTCAAGCGACGAATCGATGAGGGAATGACCTTCGTGAGAAAAGCGACGAGTCACTTGACCCAAGATGACTTGTGCAAGGGTGCCTTTAGATGGTTTATCGTTAAGCATGTGCAATTTTTCCAACATTTAGACCTATTTTTGGTGGGTGTTAACCCTTTTTGCGACGCTGTTTGGAGCTGAAATTGGCAAAAATCCGTCTTCCCATGGAGCGGTCCGGCTAAGATAGCCTTCTTAGGGAGTAGGATAATGACAATTTGTGACCCCAACGTCTATTTTGTATGCCCGGGATGTCAAGTGCAACAACACTCTCATCGGGCAAATTTATTATCTGTTTTTGTGCATTTTTGTTCATTTTTTGATGTTTTTGAAGTTTTTGGCCTGAATTCGTCCCAGGGTGGGACGAATTCCAGCTTTAGAATTCATCCCTGGGTGGGACGAGCGCTAACCAGAGTGCTCATCCCAGTAAAGGATGAATTCCAGCTCAAAAGGCCTATTTAAGGGCCAAAACTTGAGTTTGGGCTCATTTGCATCTAATTTTTCTTGCGATTTGGAGCTCTGGGGAGGAGGAGGTTAATTCTGCGAAGCGAAGCGCTGCCGAGATTTTCCCTGCCATCATGAGTACACAAACCGGTTCGAGCGGCGGAGCCGAAGCGAGACCCGTAAGTGCTCCCTAGAGTTTATTTTTTTGTTTTAAACTGTAAGTGTGTTGTTTTTCTGTACAGTTCTTTTCCATGATTTTAATTAATTTTTTTGGTGTGTTTTCTTTTGCAGGTTGTTAGGAGCCGGTACCGTGTACCCACTGCTTTCACTGAGGCATGGGGGGCACTGACTGAGGTTGACTGGGAGTGGCTTGATGCCCTTGGGCTCAAGCAGGTGGCTCGACTGGAGCCTGTGGTCCCGGATCAGGCCTATTTGATGGCCCTGATCAAACTTTGGGATCCATGGACCAACACCTTCCATCTCCCAACAGGGGAGATGACTGTGACTCTGGAGGATGTCTATCGGCTTCTTCAGATTTTGATAGATGGACTGCCCATCAGGACATCACCGCGTGATCAGCGGATCTTTGTACTGACGAGATGCTTCGGGCATGGGGAGCGGTTGGGTGTAGAGAACCCAGTGGAGACGGCCGAGGTGGACTGCCAGGTTGGCAAGATTTTGGTTGGATGGTGGCAGGAGAGGGGTGTGTTAGGAGTGAGGCACGCATTCCTGATGGGCCTCATTTCTAACATGTTATTACCTAACTCGTCAGGCGCGAGGTTCCCATGGAACCTGCTGGATTTGGTGTGGCAGTTGGTAGAGTGCCCGATAGAGGCACCGCTGGTCCTGAGATGGGGACAGACATTATTGGCACAGCTCTACGGGGAGCTGTATGGGGTCCGCTATCAACAGCGAAAGGGGGTCAGCTGTAGTTATCTATTGCAGTGCTGGGGTTGGCAGCACATAGCAGTTGAGAGGCCAACCGGGTTACCATGGACGACTCGGGCGACGATGGAGGATAAGGAGATAGGGTATGCAGTTTTGTGGCGGCGGTCCACAGAGCAGGGGCAGAGTCGGCGGTGGGCAGGTGCCGTAGGGCACTATGCTGATGCCTTCTCTCGGCTCACTCTAGGGGAGGTGGTTTGGCACCCTTATCGAGACTGTCCAGCCTGGCCGGAGGCTGGAGAGTGGCTCCGACGGGTACGCAGGGAGCGGTGGTTGATTGGGCGACATGGGACCGAGCATGAGTTCTTCTCATATAGCCGGGTTACATGATAGTTTGGGGTGCGCCAGGGGTTGCCTGGTGAGCCCATGGTCTATCGACATCGGGGAGATGAGAGGACTCTAGATCGACCGGTCATCGCGCCATTGGGCGAGGATTCAGATGCGGTGATCGACGTCCCGGACGTGGATGACGTCGGGACTACCACTGAGTATGACTCGTGGTGGGTACTACGACGATGGCGAGGAGAGGGACCACTGGGAGGTGCGGAGGCTGCAACGGAGGGTGCTGAGGCACCAGGGGATGATTGGGGAGCTCCGTTGGAGGATGCGGACATGGTTGAGGTGGGGGATGAGGATGTAGATTTGGGAGCTCCGGATCAGCCGGACATGCAGGACATGGAGGAGCAGTGGGAGCCAGAGCAGGCTGCTGTTCCAGAGAGTCCTATGCTTCAGGTGGATACGGAGGAGATGGAGTCTAGGGTACATGCTGAGAATGCACGGTTGGCAGAGCTACTACGGATACGAGATCAGGAGCTGGGGGACGCGCTGCGGGAGAGGGATCTCCTACGGGCTCAGCTAGCAGAGCGGGATAGGGTTTTGGCATAGCACGATGATGCAGTAGCTTACTACCATCGATGGGAGGCAGAGTGGTGTCGGCACCGGCTAGATTTGGAGAGGGAGGTCATCCACCTCGGTGGGCGGCTACCTGAGCCGTCGGGAAGTGGATCTTCATGCCGGACGAGGGATAGTGCTACTGAGCAGTCAACATCATCTCGTCGCAGGCGATTGGATGAGGGAGGCGATAGCAGGCGTGATGCGGGGGCTAGTAGTAGCCGCCCTACAGGGTCCCATAGGACCCACACCATGGGGGGTAGTTCCCGTCGCACCGATCCTGCATGATCATGGTGGTCGACGCCTTAGGTTGGGTGATTTTGTTATATGATTGCGGGGTCTGAGGACCAGTTTTGTAGCCTGCGGGCATTTTTTTGATGATATATATATATATATACCGGCTTTATTGTGGTTATGCATATGTGATGATTTGATCTTATGCATTATGGTTGATGAATATGGATGTATGCATGTTTATTTATTTTGATGGATGCATATGCTATGATGAATGCAAATATTTTTTATTTATATGTGATATGCAAAATGAAATGGATGAATGGGATTTGTGATGGTTGGCTATGGCACCATAGACTGTTTAGAACTCTGTTATTTTGTTTTTAGGCGATTGTTGTGATGCATGACTTTGTATGTATACATGTGGTTTTTTTTTTTTTGTATTTTTTGATGGTATTGCAAAGATGAAAAGTAGCGCAGTTGGTTTAGAAATGTAGCTAAGGTTTTCTGAGACTCAGACGGTTTTAACTCACTAGCCATGACTGTACTTTATCTTACAAGACTTTTTGACCAAGGTATGAATCGAACTCGTTTTTGACCAAGCTATTTCACATCCCTGTGTGTGCAATTGAGTTCATTTATGTGGTATTTGTCAGGATACCGCCAGTGCCAGATGGGCTTTCAACCGAACTTGTATTGAGGATCACCTAATTAGCTCCACTAACTCCTTTGTTGTATTTAGTTAGATTAATCTACGGTGTTATCTAGGATACCATAAGCTAGCTCATCCTTATGCAAACATTGGTCTGCATATACGCAAAGCGAATGTGATAGACATATCGTCATGCGGGTAGGATACCACCATTGCCAGATAGGTTGTCAACCAAACCTGTAATGAGGATCACCTAGATGGTTTTCGAATGCTGAGAATTCCAAAGATTCAAGTTCAGGTTATTTTATTGGCTGAATGATTTGGGAGACTTGCTCGTCTATATAGTGATGCAAATCACTGTTTATTTTTCTATTTATTTTTCTTTTTGAGCAAGGATTTTGAATAGTGGTGATAACCACTATTACTTGATTTTGTATTTTGAGCGGTGTGAGTTTGAGCTTGTGAATGTGAGCTTTGGCCTTGGGGATGACTACCCTGGGTTGGGGGGGGATGATGGAGGTTATGGAGGGGTATGGTGGTTTGGAGGGGGGGGGGAGTATTAACTGGAGACAAACAAAGGTGAATGGAAAGTGTTAGGATGATGATTTATTGGGATTTTGTTCGTGAATGGCGTTGATCCTTTTAGGTCTTGGGGATGACTACCCATCCTTGGCAGGTAGTACGGAGTGTGGTACGAATCCTTACAACTTTGGGAACCAACTATGATTGGGATTTGGTAGTGGTAAAAACCACTGTATATTAAGGTGAATGAATAGGGAAGAGCTCGTCCTTTTATCAATTCTCAGCATTCTAGAACCATTCGCATAGGGGGATGAGCAAGATAACCGTTTCGCTTATGGTGACCTGGATTACTATGCAGGTTTCATCTTTCGTTCACACAACTTGGGAATTTTTATGTGTTTTAATTTGTGTTGGGATGCTACGTAACAAGGCGTATTTCAAGTAGAACTCTACCTTCTTAAAATCTGTCTGACTCTGTACATTACATGGCTAAAGAGCAAAATGATGACTGAATTACGAAAACTCTTGATACATTAGAAGACCACTGACTCTTATTGTGGTGAAAAGCGGTAAATGGCATTTGTTTGTTTTTTTGTAAAATGGAAAAATGTGGAACAAGATGGACTAGCAGAATAATTACAGCCTATGGTGCCTTTGACTTTTACGACCACAAATATGCAATGTATGGGTGCGATGCTTAATGCAGCTATGTATTTTTGTATTTTTGATGGATTGATTTTTGTGAATATGAAGATGAGATGTGAGAAGCGCTTTTTGATGGATTTGAACATGCCTAGAAATGAGATGCAAATTTTTGTTGTTTTTGATGATTTTTGAATTTTGACTTTTCTTATTTTTGACCAAGCGATTGTGGAAATCCTTGGAGCATTTTGGGATTTGACCAAGCGATTTTAGAGATCCTTGGAGCATTTTTGGGATTGACCAAGCGATTTTAGAGATCCTTGGAGCATTTTTGGGATTGACCAAGCGATTTTAGAGATCCTTGGAGCATTTTTGGGATTGACCAAGCGATTTTAGAGATCCTTGGAGCATTTTGGGATTGACCAAGCGATTTTAGAGATCCTTGGAGCATTTTGGGATTGACCAAGTGATTTTAGAGATCCTTGGAGCATTTTGGGATATGGCTCTCTTAGATATGGAATGGGTGCAAATGACTGATGTTCAAGGGTTCTGTTTCCTTGATTCCATCAAGAGAAGCTAGCCGGTATGTCTCGGGTCCTATTTTGCTATCAATGACATATGGACCTAACCAATTTGCCACAAATTTGTCCCTTAGGTGGGATGGCAAACTAGAATTCTGTTGGTTTTCCTTCAAAACCAAATCACCAACCCGAAAGTCTCTCAGGTGAACTTTCATGTTGTAAGCTTTCTTAAGTCGCTCTTGATAAATACGTAAATGCTCGAGAGCATTAACGCGTCGTTCGTCAAGCAACGTAAGCTGGTCTAACCGGGCCTACCGTGCAGTGTCATCATCGATGAACTCCTGCATTGATATGCGTAGGGAAGGAATCTCCAACTCTAGAGGCATGACTGCCTCGGAGCCATACACGAGCGAAAATGGGGTGGCCCCAGTGGGCGTCCGAATGCTAGTGCGATAGGCCCATAGGGCAAGTGGGATTTGGATGTGCCAATCCTTATGACTATCTGTGACTATATTTTTAAGGATGGCAACTAGCATTTTGTTTGACGCCTCTGCTTGCCCATTCGCCTGTGGATAATAGGGTGTCAAAAAACTATGCTAAATTTTGTACTTTGTGGTCAAAGCACGCACGTCTTTGTTCTTGAAAGGCATCCCATTATCCGAGACTATTTTGGATGGAATACCAAAATGACATATGATGTTATGCAAAATGAACTCCACAATGCGGGGTCCTGTCGTAGAGGTAAGCGGAACTGCTTCCACCCACTTGGTAAAATACTCTGTGGCCGTTATGATAAACGTGTGACGGCCTGACGATGCAGGGGAGATCTTTCCAATTAGATCGAAGCCCCACTACAAAAATGGCCAAGCAGACTGGACTGTCTGCAAGGCCTGGGAAGGTACGTGCATCAAATTGGCATGATGTTGACACTTCACGCACTTCTTGACATATGCGCAACAATCTCGCTCTAAAGATGGCCAATAATAGCCCATGCGAAGAATGCACTTTGCGATGGCCATACCACTGAAGTGGCCACCACATGTACCATCGTGCGCTTGGGCGACTGCCCAAGTGGACTCTTGCTGGTCCAAGCAACGAAGGAGGATTCCTTCATAACTACGATGATACAAAATGTCTCCTATCAAGACATACTTAGCCACTTTCTCTTGAATGCTCATTTTGTGGCATGCGTCAATCCAAGCGGGAGATTACCTAACTTGAGGTAGTCTCTAATGGGTAAATACCAATCCTGTTGATCGGAAACCTTGACGGTATGAACAACCAATCCCTCTTGAAGTTCATCCCTAGCAAACGTTGAATGGGATAGAACTTGTAAGAATAGCGTTGTGTTGCTATTAATGGGAGTAGGGGAGAACAAGGATCCCCAATTGGCATGTTTCAGACGATCTTGGATTCGAGAGAACTTATCCGAGGATGGTTCAATCTGGATCATGTGGATTCCTGGCGTCAAGTCAGAGCTTGCACGCTCCATCATGGATTGCGATAGGGTTTTGACTTGAATGGTTGTCATATCACCGAAAAGGTCTTGCGGAATTAGTGACCCCAAGGAGGCCATTGTGTCCGCAAAATGATTCGATGATCGAGGGAGTGCCTCGATGTCATACCACTCAAGTTTTGCCAAGAATTTGTCCACAAGGGCTTTATAAGCCTGTAGAACTGGGCATTTGCATTGATATACCCCTTTGACTTGATTGACGATTAACAACGAATCACCAAAGATGTTCAGTCATTTGATGTTCATGGCGATTGTTGTCTGAAGACCTATGAGCAAGGCTTCATACTCTGCATTATTGTTGGTGCACGGGAAATTTAATTTAAATGACAGGGGCATTGGAGCACCCTACGGTGTGAAGAATACTATTCCCATGCCACCACCTTGCTCACATTTAGAACCATCAAAAAATAGGGTTATGTCGGCCTGTGACTCAGGCTCATCAGAATCTAGCGATTCTGAGACATGGAAGACCCCATCATCGGGTAGTTCTATGACCAGAGGCTGATCGTCTTCAAGAGGAGCCTCTGCTAGTTGATCGGCTATGACTTGTCCTTTGATAGATTTTTGTCCAATAAACTCTATGTCAAATTCCGTCAACAACATGATCCATTTCGCCGTGCGACTACTATGATAAGTATGACTCATCATGTATCGCAATGGATTCTCCTTAGACACAACATACGTAGTGTTGCTCAACATGTAGTGGCGTAGCTTTTTGGTAGCAAACACCACTGCCAAGCAGAGTTTCTCGACGTATGCATAGTTAAGTTCATAACTGACCAGGGTGCGGCTAAGATAGTAAGTAGCCTGTTCCTTGTGAAGTTCATTCTTCTGGGCTAGCATGGCACCCAGTGCCACCTCGCAGCTGAGATGTATAAGTAGAATGACACTCCTGGTCTAGGTGGTGCCAATACTGGCGACGAAGCCAGGTATTGTTTGATTTCGTCAAAGGCTGACTGGCACTCGTCATCCCAGTGAAATGTAACCCCTTTGTGCAATAATTTGTTCATGGGTCGGCACTTGTCAGATAATTGCGCTATGAAACGCTTAATTGACGCGACCTTTCCCTGCAGACTTCTGAGCTGCTTGATGGTAGTTGGGGGAACCATTTCAAGGATTGCCTTGACTTTCTTTGGGTCCACCTCGATGCCTCGCTTTGAGACTATGAAACCCAAGAGTTTTCCAGATGTGACGCCAAATACGCACTTCTTGGGATTTAGTCTAACTTTATGCTCCATGAGGCGATCGAGGATCTTGCTTAAGTCATCGATATGATTTGAGCGCAACAGAGACTTGGCTAACAAATCATCCATGTAATCTTCCAAAGTTTTATGCATGTAGTCATGGAAGATGTACGTCATGGCACGTTGGTAGGTGGCACAAGCATTTTTAAGGCCAAAAGGCATGACCTTATAACAAAATGTCCCCCAAGGCGTTGTGAACGCCGTTTTTAGTTGGTCTTCAGGATTGATACGAATCTGATTGTATCCTGAGAAACCATCCATGAGGGAGAGCATTTCGTGACCTATTGTAGCGTCTACCAATGCGTCGATGCTCGACAAGGGGAAATCATCCTTAGGACTCGCTTTGTTTAGATCTCAAAAATCAGTGCATATGCGAATCCTCCCGTCGGGCTTTTTGATGGGCACCATGTTGGACAGCCATGGCGGATAATCCATGCAGATGACAAACTGTGCATCCAACAGCTTTTGCAATTCATCTTTGACCATCAAGGCCACTGTTGGGTGCATCTTACGTAGTTTTTGCTTTACGGGCTTGATTGTCGGATCAAGCGTTAAATTATGCGTGACTAGCTACGGGTCTAGTCCTGGCATATCCTTGTATGACCATGCAAAAACCTCCTTCTTCTCTTTGAGAAGGGCAATGTAGTCGGCTTGCTCTTCAGGGGATAAACTTACCCCCAGCTTGATAATCTATGGATTCATTGGATCCAAGCCGATATCTACGTCAATCGTCTCCTCGACTGACATGTGGGATCCGTCCTCCAACTGATGTGGAGTCGGGATCAAATGGATATCATCAGCTGAATTTAAATCTACGTTGGGAACCACGGGTTCCTCTTCAGCCTAAAAAATATCTTGAGTTGTCCCTGGGGTAAAATGAGGCATCTTACCGAAAGGCCAGTACTCTGATGGTGAGAGAGGTGAATTGACGTGATCCCAGTCGATGGCATCTGTGTCTAGATGCAATGACCATGTTGGATCGGCCGGATTGCGGATGGGTGCGGTCAAATCAATGGAGATCATGTGGATGGAATGAATTTGGTCTCCATTACCATGGGTATGATAACTCGAACATTCTGGATGCTCCCTATACTCTGGATCTGGCTCTAGGGGAACGGGCACGAACGGATCTGCCCTATGTGCTGATAGGAAGACAGGGTCTTCCCTCGACACTGATGTCATTATAGGGTCTCGGGGTGGACGGTGCTCATCGTAAATTTGGAGCCATGGATCCAACACTTGGTCCCACCCCACTGGGTCTACATACCACTCATGCCCTAACCGTATGCCCATCTGTGCCATCAGATCTTCATGAGTTAAAGGGTGATTGTGCCGTCATGCATGATTAAGATAGTCCATCTCAGTTTCATCTTCGTAATCATCGTCGATGATCCAAAGGCCCTCGTTGGCCCTGACAACTGTTTGTGACATATTATGCTCCTCTTGTTCGAGCAAATTAATCTGATCCCATTGTTGTTGTTCCACACTTGGTGGAGGGATCTGATTCTCTTGACATTGCACTGGCTCAATTGGAACCTCTAAAGGGAATAGTTTCAAAAAGATCTCTGGACACCGTTTATGCTCTCCTTGGGAGTTAGTGTCCGAACTTTCACCTCTCTCTAGCAAAGGAGAGGGATTATTGATGTTACCAAGGGTGTTTGTTGACCATGGGAGGTAATCTCCCAATGTATATTCTGTATTTGGGTTGGCATAAGGATCTGATGCCAATCCACCCTTGTTGCCTATTCCTAGGCCTTGCATGTTTTCCACCAAGATGTCTAAGGGCAGGGGGTGGTTGAACCCTACTCCCGACTTATCATACGGCATTTGGTATCTTGGCTGGCAAAGGACACGCACCCCTTGCTCATACCTACCTAGCCCGTATCCATGCCAATTGCATTGGCCGAGATATCTCAGAGCGAAGTCCGGGTTTGATAGATAATTGACATTTTTAGCAAAAGGCTCTTCGTCCTCGTCCTTTTGCTTGCATGGTTCAGGACCATGATCAAGGCCCCCATACACAAAATTAGTCTGGTTTGGTGGGTAACCTAGAGGAACGACTGTCCCTATGGGAAGGCGAGGTCTCCCCATGTCCTGTATTGATTCTAGCGTGGGCGTTGCCACAACATTCTGCACTAGATACTCCCCAGTGCCCGTACTGGCCATTTCAACAGTAATTGTTGATGCTTGGGAGGGAGGGAACGGGAGGCCTTCCTGAGTCCATTCCATGTTTGGTGGGTTAGGAGTCTCAGCTTCCGTTGTGCTAGGTATTTCTTCTGTTGAGACAGTTGATATCGTTGGCAACGCCTCTTCTAGGGGCTGAGCCTCTTCCAAGATCTATTTTCCTTTGTCCTTCTGTTTAGCCATGACAGGTGGCATTGGTAGTGAAGGAACAGATGATGAAGACTCACCTGGCTGGGATTTTGATGGTTTAGTCACCAGTGGTGCCCGCGGTATTGGACCCTGTCTAGATGGATTTAACTGGAAATCCAAATGCGTTGAAGGGAGGGTCGATTGAGGCATTAATTGCATCGCATTGCAATATTTGAAGGGTTCTAAGTCCATCGGGACTACATGTACTTCTCCTTCAAATGCATACTTTAGACACTGGTGAGCGATCGAAGGGACACACTTCATGTCCCTGATCCATGGCCGCCCTAGCAGTATGTTGTAGGCCATCTCGCCTTCCAAAACATGGCACAATGTTGGTATTGTCTTTTGTCCTACCTGGACGGGCAAAACAATTGTGCCGACTGTCGAGCATATTGCATCATTGAATGCTCGAAGTGTGTATGTGGAAGCCATGATATGAGAGGTTGGCAGCTTCAGATGTTTTAATGCTGCGGTAGTAATGATGTTATTGGACGAGCCAGTATCTACCAACACTCTCTTGTACGGGATCCCGTTGACCCGCGCGATAACGTGCAGGGGTGGATCTGCCGTGTCATTCGATATTGTTTTAACTTCATCCTCTCTGAAGGTAATGACCGGCTCCGTACATCGTTTCACATGTCCCACGAAGTTATTGAAAGAATTTGCTTCGTGAGGCTGTAACTCGATGGCTTTCAAAATTTCCATGAGAGCTTCCCTATGGGGTGTTGACTGTTGAATAAGCTCGTAAATGGAAAGCCTAGCCGATGTGGTCCACAAACTCTACGTGAGTTTGGTCCGTATCGTGACCTCGGGTCTAGGTGGAGGCAACTGCACAGGGCGTTGTTGAGGTTGCGACGTTGTTGGAACTTCTCTTGTAGCTACCTCGGGGGCAACTCCTGGGTACTTTTTGTTCCTGGTCACTATGCTGATCATTCCCACAAATCCTTGCATGGGAAGATTCTGTCGCACCTCATTGACCTGAAGAGGTTTTGCCTGTGCCTCGTGGGCAGGCAAAGGGTCCTTGAAAACCCCCATCTGTTGATTATTTGGCGCTATGGGGTTGTCCACGGCCAATGTTTTATTATCGATCAAATCTTGTATTAATCCCTTGAATTTCCAACATCCATTCAGGTCATGTCCCCTTCGCCTATGGAACCTACAATATAATTCCTCTCCGTATCCCTTAGGCTTGGGAGCATTAGGATCTACAGTTTGGATTTCTAGAAGGGTGACTAAATTTGCCGCTGACAAGCGGTCAAATAGGGAGTCCCTGGACTCCGCATAAGGGGTGAATTGTCGCCTAGGGTGACGCTACTGATTTTGCTCCTATTTTTTATTTTCTCTTTCATAAGTAGGAGGCACTGCCTGATAATTAGCCTTTTGGGGCTGTATTTCTTGCACAGGCTTGGGGACATTTATCGCAACTTGATTAACCGCAGCGGGTTGTGATTGCGTAGTCCCGGTCTTAGTGTTTTTGTTCCACTCTTTCTTTTTAGGCTTGGCGATTGCGCCTTCCCCTATTTTGATCTCTTCTATAACTCTGGCTTGCGCCAAAGCTTCTTCTAGGCTGGCGTATTGCTGTAGCTGCAATAGCCCAGAGATCGATTTCAAGCAACTTCGTGCAAACATCTGTGTGAGGTCAGACATAGGGGGAAGGTAGGGTAGCTTAGAAAGCAAAGCCCTCCATCGATTCCCGTATGCTGCCATTGTCTCTTCCTCATATTGCTTGAGGCTAGCTAGATCACTCAGTGATGCCTTCTTCTTGGTGTTGAAGGCAAAGCGTTCAAGGAACGCATCTACTAATTGATCTAGGTTATTTATGCTGTGCTTCGATAACTGTGTGAACCAATCCGAGGCAGGGCCCACGAATGTGGTTATGAATGTCCTAAGCAACAATGCATCATTATCTTGAATGCCGAAGCATTGGCTCAGGAATCTTGTGACATGTTCTTGTGCATCCTCTTCACCTTTAAAGACTGCCAACTGAGGCAACTTGAAATGTTCGGGGTAAAGAGGTGTGGGCACTGAGGGATGCACTGGATGACTGCGGAGTTGACGTAACGTGGGCTTTTGATGCCCAGAAGCTTTTGTCTCCACAGACTCCAAACGCTCTAATAGCGCTTTGTATGCATCGAAAGATTTAATTTCTTCCTCTTTTGTTTGCTCCCGTTGTGAGTTATGGGAGACTGGAGGCCTATGGGGGGTGGCCGAATGGCAGCCCTCCCGCCTTGATAGGGCATTTTGGCCCGTTCTATTTCTGGTTCATATTCCTCATGAACTTCCTGAGGAGTCTCTGGGCGAGACCTATGACCCTGAGTGAGTCCCCGCTGAGGGTACCCATCATTGTTTCGGGGAGTGGCCTCCCTCTCGGGTCTATAAGGTCTCGGAGGCAAAGCTTGACGAGGTCACGGAGACCTGTCCTGCACCAAAGGATTATACCTCTCATATTGTTCTGCTTTTTGGGTGCGAGGGGTTGGCACCCTCTCAGGTAGTTTATAACGTAGCTCATCCGCTTCATGCTGCATGCGCTCTTTATTAAGGCGGTATAAGTACTCTAACTCCTGATGACCTTGCTCAAGCTGCGTGATTCGGGCTTGGCGGGCGGCATGTCTGGCAACTGTTGGGTCAATTTGGTCTGCCATATTTTGCTCAGGAGGCTTGAATGTTTCTCCTATGTATTTGCCTCGGTCTTGATGATCTAAAATTTCAATGGGTCGCTTCCTCTCGTCGAGGTTGGCGGCATTTACTTGAGGCTCTAGCCTCGATGGGTGACCATGATATCTAGCAGGTGCAAAAACGCAAGGTTCCCATGCTGTATGTTGTTCCCGAGGAATGCGATGGTCTTCCTCGTACTCCCTTTCATGGTTGTGAAAGGGGCGGGCGGAGTTAGCTCGCCCTGTGTGGAGAGCCCTGCGCTCTGGGTTTTGTCTTTTAGTTCTAATGGGAGGCAAAGGAGAGGTGCCATATTCACGTTGTCTCTCCTCATGGACACTGTGCCTCTCTAGCGCTTCATCACGCTGTGGCCACTCAGATCTAGCCTCAAAAGGTAGTTTTCTATTTACGTCGAGTGCCACATGTAAAGCTTCTTCCCGAAAGGGGCTGTGTTGAATGGGCATACCCCATAGAGGGGGGTCCCAATAATTCCTTCTTGATGTGGCCTGATGTGGACTTTCTTGTAGGCCAGACCGCCAAGGCGGTATGGCCAAGTCCTCAGGGCTAAAGCGAAGGCGACCAGCGCCCTCTCTTTGTGCACCTTCCATAGCATCCGCCCTTGATTGGGCTTGGCTATGGGTGTACACCATTGTGGTGCTCTTCTACTAGCTAAGCAGATTTTTATCTCGTTTATGATGATTTTATTTTTGTTACACTAAGCAAAAATGAACACACACATACACAAACAGTGATTATCTCTTTTAAGGATTAATAGTGTGTCCTAAACTGGTTTAGTGCATTTTGATGTTTTGTTTTGTTTTTGAAAGTTTTGAAGAATGTTTAAATGCAGAATGTTGGCTCATATGACTCCCATAAATGGTCGCCCCTTCAATATACCATTGTCGGACCGATATACCAACCTCTCTATATACCCGCCCTTACGAGAGGGAAACTATAGGTACGTGAGAGCAGATGGTACGTGGAACATAGGCGGTATGAAAGGGGGATTGTCCTGTTAATGACACCTACCATAGAAGACTTATCCTCGCATGCATGGGAATCACCCCAGCGACACTCGGTCAGCTTTCGTCAGGATTTACGCCTAACAACAGTGACAATCAGGGGAAATGGATGCAAAGTCAAGCCAAGGTGGTGATGAACCCACCGTTGGTCTTGCTCAAGGGCTGGGGTCTTACGACCAGCTCCTTGGTTAAAAACGTGCCACGTGATGTGTGTGTGGTTTATTTTACTTAAAATTGAAACATGCAAGCAACCACTATTTTCCTTAAGCATGCAAGAATTGACAGAAAGTGAAAGCAAAAAATCAAAAAAATGACAAAGATAGTTTGGAACCCTTACCTTTCTCTGCCCAGACTTGTTGTTTCTGATCCTCGGCTCTAAAAATTTATAGACAAAATTCGTCCCTCTGTGAGACGAATTGCAGAATAGAATTCGTCCCTGTCTGAGATGAATTTGAATTCGTCTCGGGGTCGACGAATTACAGTAAAGTATTCATCGCAGTCAGAGACGAATAACAATCTGCTTTAAAAAAAAATTGTACCTGTTAAGCACCAAACACAAAATGGATTAGTTATTTGATCTTAAAAAATAGGGGACAGAAGGTCCCACCGTGATCGCCATTTTGGGATGACCCAGATGGTCGAATTCTCCCAATTTGGCCTCTATCCACGGGAATTCCACGTTGCCACCTGCAAGTTAGTGAGGGCCACGAAATCGACAAAGCATGATAATATTTTATATATGTCTTCTAAAATATAGATTGTGAGTTATCTAAACGTAATGTAGGATAAAAAAGCAATAACAGAATAGACTAAAATGAAACTAACAAAAAGTGTGGGGTGCCCAAGAGGGCCACCCCCATTAGAACTTGATTTTGACGCCAATCCACTAGGGATGGGCCCAAAATATCTTGGGATAGTGTTGTCGACAAATTGGTGGATTGAGGTAGTCAAATGTTGGGTTTGGGTTTAGATCCATGCTTCCAAAATCCACCCAATAACCTCTCTTGTGAAAGAGATTAATGGATGTGAAAGGGTGAATCGAAAAGGGGTGCAATAGGGTTTTCAATTGGGCAGCACTTCGTTGCTTGAAAATGCCTCCAACCTATTCTCTTTTGGGTGTGAAAGTCCACCATTTTATAGACCCATGGGGTCTATTTGGAGGGGCATGCAGGGATGCCATGTGGCGGCCATGCCTTCCCAAGAGGGAGGAGACTCCTCCCTGACTTGGGCTTCCATGACTGCCCTTGTGATAGTCCTCTAATTGCCAACCTACCCACCTACACGCGCATGCACGGTAGGAGGCAATAATTGACTGTCTTCGGCTGCCACTTGGCGGAATTTTTCTTTTTGCTCGTTAAACCTGGAATTCGTCCTGACCAGAGACGATTTTAGAATTCGTCCCTGGGTGAAACGAATCCTAGTTAGTATTCGTCCCTGGGTGAGACGAATACTGGGCAAAGTGCCCGAATGTGCCAAATTGCTTCTTGACCTTACAAAATTGCTATGAAAGTGGTTAGGACCACTATTTAACCTCTGAGGGCTGTCCCAGGGGCTGTGTGTGTCAAAGCGATCAGTGTTTGCAGTCACATAATCGGATTGGTGTTGTTTTGGTATCTACAAGAAGTTAATTAAAAAATGGATCAGTAACCCAACCAAAAAAATATTGTTTTTTTGGTAGATAAGATACTATAGTATTAATACTGGGTTTTACAGGTTGACCCAAAATCTTTTACAAAAATCAGTCCAAGGCTGTTGATGAACATATCCTTACTAAGAATACTATATATGTAAAATATACATTCCGCCAAAGCCATTACATCCGGTAAGGCACATAGCCTGTTATCAACAAGAAACTTCCATTATAGAAGCAATAAAGGAAACATAGAAATAAAGGATATTATTTTATGTAGCAAATAACATGGTTAAAAAAATCCTTCCACATGTATATAAAACCAACTACATGGTTTTGATGCAAATAACTCAATAATATTTGACAAAAACCTCATATATAGTTGTTGAAGTCTTTAGGAATATATGTGTATAAATAATTTCAAACATATTATATTTAAAAGTCAACAACAATGAACATGATTTTGCTGGAAATATTTTTGAAACACTATAATAATTTATACCAAGTACCATGATTAAAAACATAAAATCATCACTCAATAGAAAGAAAAACATATTTAATATATAAACCTTAGCTTGAAATATATATTAACTAAATGTATACTCATAAAACTCCTTATATAAGTTATAGTTTAATATTTCTTAAGGGAAGAATATTTACGCAAAAGTTATAATATCAAACATACACACACATAAAATAAGTCTACATATAATGTTAACACTATCATGAGAAGAAGAAGCCTCAATGAATGAGGAAGAATATGTGAAAAAACTAGCATATCAAACCTTCTATAATGAAAATTTTTCAGTTCCATATTATTGGTTATTTACAACTACATATATAGATAGATACAATATCCTTGAAAAATAAAAATACTAGTACAACATATGAAATAAAAAAATTATTCAATATATAAAGCATAAAATATAAGCATTTCTAAAAGTAAACAAAAGTATTATATATTTATCAATATTATGTAATGAATTTTTATAGTACGTAAATGGGTGCATCTTTAAACAACAATATGTAATCAATCTATTACATTGAAATATTTCTAAATTCCTTGGTCAAAGAAAAAATAAGGATGCAATGGCACTAGTTAAATGGAATATAATAACTAAACCAAAATCAGATAGAGGATGTGGCCTCAATAATATTGTCCTTTGTAGATTGGATTAGACTTCAATATAAATCAATTTCAAAAGCCATAATTATTTGGAAAGCTATAAAATATAATATCATCTCCACAGACAAGTAAATATGGTATTGTCATAGTGTTGAGTGGTATTTTCACCCAATTGTGAAAGTACACTCTCCCTTAGGATTTGGGTTCCAAATCCCCTCTTGCAAAGAAGTTAAACAAACAACTTCTCCAAGGTCTCCGCTATATTAGCATTTGCATATGTGTATTAGTAATCTCAAATAAAGATATTCAATTTAAATGCTTGGAACACCTTAGTGATTGCAAGTAACTGTAAACAAGGGGCAATGTTGGTTTATTTTACCATGAAACTTTAGTGATTGTTCATTGAACCAAAATAAAGCAAATGTGAGTTGGCCCTCATATGACCACGATGTAGTGCCTTAATTCCTTTTATCTTGAGGGTTTTAAAATAGATTTTATCTTGCATTAAATCCTCAATGATGAATAGGGTCTTCAAATGTAGCTTCAAAATGTCACTTTAATTATCCTTCTTAAATGAAATCAGATTTTCATCAAGACGAATAATTTAGTGCTTTGATTGCTCCCAAAATGGAAATTTGTAAAATGCCATAAAACATAACTCCTTCAATGAAATTGGAATTTTCATGAAGGGAATGTCATCATAGGCTCATGAATGAAACATGAAACTGAAAAAATGAAATTCGGCCCAAAAATGGAAATTTTCTATTTTCGGATTTTTTAAAATCTGTAATAAAACAGCAACTTCGATGAATTTTTAAAAATACTAAACAACTCCGAAAATGAAATTTCAAAGTGCGTATTGGAAGTATGAAGTATAACCTACGCAATGGTGAAATTATTTTTGGATTTTGAAATTTTTTAAATGTTTATTTTAATGCCTGAAAATTAAAAAAAAGTTAAAATTTTTGGAAAAATAAAATGCAGAAAAATGAAAATGAAATGCAGAAAATGGAACATAAGATACATTCAGTATGATGCTATCCTATTTCGACAAAACCGAAGATGTGAGGTTTTCATGCATGCAACCTAACCTATTGGACTTGCAAAACAAGCACAATCCGGATAAGCTAAGTGCTGGCTCCTAGGGTTTTAAATGAGGTTTTCAGATTTAAACATTCGCATGAAGCAACCAAGAAAACTTGCATAAACTCCATTTACAAGCCTAAAATCTGAAAAGGGGAAAAATAGACATTTAATCTTGCATGCAGAAAATGACTCCTCCTTTCTTGTCCATAAGATGCAACTTTCTGAAATTTTCTGTATTAAAAATTTGTCATTTTACAATAACAGAAATTTCTGGTTTTCCCAAACCAGTCCATGGAAGAAAACGACTCAAACAGGTCCAGAATGGCCCTCTTGCCTTCAAATCTGCAACTCGCTCGTAGCAGTTTCCAACCCCTCAAAACATCCTTGCCTGGCGTATTTAAAATTTTTAGGAAGCTTTTCGTTTCATTTTCCAATGGTTGTTCGTTTCACCTTCCCTTGTGCATGCATGTGTTTTGGTTTCCAAAAAGGCTTTTCATTTCTATTTTGTGGCCCTTCATTTCATTCCCATGGTTTGGCTTCCTCTGTTTGGTTTTCTTCACTTTTCATTTGATTTCAAAAAAATGTTTCCTTTTCTCCACATGGGCATGCGTCCGCTTCCTTCCATGTGTAACGACCATCTTAAATGATTTCAAATCATTAAAGATTCCTTATGTAACGTTTTGTCTTATTCATTGGATTTTGTCCTTATGTGACAAATTACCTTATTCAATCTTCGATTTATTCCTTATAGGTCCACGTCATTATGCAGTCTTCAATTTCACTATCCTGGTGTTCATCACTAATATCGAGCGTCCCTACTTTTCCTTGAAAATGACATGTCGAATCGGCACTCTTGTCTCTCTCTGCCCTTTTGAGTCGCGAAAATGCAACATGTCGCGATATCGTGACACTTTTGTTTCTCTGCTTGCCTGCTCTTTTTGAGTCGCGAAAATGCAACATGTCGCGATATCGCGACACTTTTGTTTCTCTGCCTGCCTCTTTTGAGTCGTGAAAATGCAACATGTCGCGATATCGTGACACTTTTTCTTTGCTTTGGAAAATGCAACATGTCGTGATATCGTGACACTTTTTTTGTTTTTTTGGCCTAAAATGCAACATGTTGCGATATCGTGACACTTTTCTTTCTTGCTCTTTGGCCGTAAAATGCAACATGTCGCGATATCGTGACACTTTTCTTTCTTGTTCTTCTTTCTTCTCTTTTGGCCTAAAATGCAACATGTCGCGATATCGTGACACTTTTTCTTTCTTGTTCTTTCTCTTCTCTTTTGGCGTGAAAATGCAACATGTCGCGATATCGCGACACTTTTTCTTTCTTGTTCTTTCTCTTCTCTTTGGCCGCGAAAATGCAACATGTCGCGATATCGCGACACTTTTTCTTCTTGTTTTTCTCTTTGCTTTGGACCGAGAAAATGCAACATGTCGCGATATCGCGACACTTTTTCTCCTTGCGGTGTTTTGCTTTTTCTTTGATCTTTAGCATATGGGCCACTTCGGTCTTCTTGGAAAATATGCAAAAAGGTGGGTCCCCAATTTTGGGGTACGTTGTGGAGCAGCCACAACAAATGGCGACTCTTCTGGGAAATGCTCCTGAGCATTTCGGTGAGAACTCAACCTGAACACCTTCAAAACTCAAACACAAGCGTCAACAAATATCCCAAGAATGAAACTAGACGAGAAATACATGAAGCATTAGAATTATTAAGCATCAGCTCGGTGTGTGCAATGTGCTTCATTCCCTATCGTTTGAAACTCGTTCAACTTTCCATTGTCATTTTCACTTATGATTCGTGCGTATGAGAAGTTATGGATGATTCCTGTAGGATTTAACGTATGGTGAAGATGCTAGAGATATAACAAGCTTTGCAAAGGCTCAAACTTTCTAGTACCATGAACAAACATATTAAAACTGTCAAATCCTCTTAGGACCAAATATGAGTATACTTGAATTAATTTACTAGATCCCAAAGTTGGTTATGTGTCACTACCATTTTGAACCCATGTGCAAGTGTAAGTGAAATCGAAGTTTTGGGGAATAGGATTCCCAACCTAAGCGAGATGGGAATTTAACCCTATCCTTACTACTCTGATCTGGAGTTCATTACCTCATCTTGAACAAAATGATTTAACCTGTTATGGATGAAACTGTCAGAGCTAGCCTCGTCCGTTTGAGCAGTCGGTGGTCTTGCTTTTAGACAAGACATGTTGCCACGCATGAGCATACTCCACCGCCAGTCAGGCGTCTATAGCCCCGGTGGAGATCAACCCCATAATCCAGGATTTGACTTTACTTTTGATTTCTTGAACCTTGGGGATGACTACCCATCCTTGCAAGGGACATGTAGTACGATCCTTCCAATCCAATATCAATGATGCAATAAAAGTAGAATGAAAAATATTTGCTTTGGAACTTCAAGTTCTTGAGTGTAGATCACGCTTTTAATTTCTTAAAGCGTGATGGAGGCAAAATAGAAGCTTTGGGGAATCGGATTCTCAACCTAAGCGAGATGAGAATTAGACCCTATCCTTACTACTCCATGAAGATCAAATCAGAGCTTTGGGGAATTGGATCCTCAACCTAAGTTCGATGGGGATTTAACCCTATCCTTACTACTCTGATTTTAGGCTTTAAGCACTATAGGAGTGGTAAAAACCATTGTTTTAAGGATTATGTTGCATGATAGGACAGACACGAAATACTCCTTTCGCCTCACCTTTTCTTCCAAGTATGGTTTTGACCATTTTGCTCAAGATCCTCTTTAATATGTGTAGAACGTGCTTGGTTCAAGATAGTTCGGGCATCATTTCCCAACCTTAGGATCCTTTTAATATATGTTATGTAATAACCCTAAGAGGATTCGACACCTTTTCAATGATTGTATTTGAAATGTAGATGCAACTGAGATGAAATGTATATGCAATGTGAAATGTAACATGAGATATGGATGAATGCATTGCTCTTTTTGAAATGCTGATGGAGTATACCACCTATTTTGCCATAATTTGTAAAACTGACAACTTCATGCATCACAAGTTCCAAACGATATTCTTTAATGTGTTTGCGATACTCGTGGAGCTTTCTGCAATACAATTCCGATGTTTCATATTCTCTTAGTCTTAGTCAACATTCATAAGGACATAAGTTGACATCTCGCTTTTCTTTTTTTCTTTTTTTTTTTTCAAGACAAACCAAAAGTGTCCAAAGGACCAACACACAAAACTTAAAACCAAAATGAGATCCAATCCAAAACCAAAACACGAAAACCAAAAGTATATACAAATGTACAATATAATACAAGATGGTGCAAAAGTTTGGATTATCATTTTCCCGGATCCCAAACCTGATTAGAATTCTTTAAAAGACATATGACGTGATACGCATACCAAGTTTTGTAGGAATCCAACAAAAACAAGATCAAACCAAACAAAGAAACAAACTTCCACTTGCCCCTCTCACCATACCAATTTGATTTAGTTTCATTAATAATCCTATGGTGGAGTTTCAAGTTTTCAAATTGATTAGACAATGATTGATATTCAATTCCTTTATGTCTATTCTTTAAGATGTCCATTCCGCACTTTGATTCATGGTGTAGAAATAAGCTTTCATTTTCATTCAATAAAGCCATAACATTAATAATATTTGAATCAAACCATTCATTAGGCAAACCTTCATTCGAATTTTGCATGGTGAAACCAAAAAGGTGAGATTTTACCTTTGGCATGTTTTCATTTGACCTTACTTGAAGAGGATTTGAAAATTCCTCTTTTCTCTCATGACATTCATCATCATGTAGCACTTGTTCTTTCTCCATGACTTGTTTATCAAAGGCACCAAACTTAGGTACCCAATTGAAAATATGTCCATCCCTTTCAAACCATAAGTCTTGTCTATCTAGGGGTGGGTTAACTAACACATTTCCATGATCAATCACTTGGGTTGTTTTGGGTAACGTGAGATTTTCAATTGGATCATCAATGATATCAAACCCAAATGATTTAGGTTTTGTAATTTTCTCATTTTGAAATGGCATAATCATTGTAGCACAAGTAAGTGGATCAAGATTTTCAATTTCTTTTCCTTCAAAGGAATCTAAAGCAAGTGACTCTCTTTCTTGATTCATGGTTGTAGAATCCTTATCATGTTCCAAAATTTGATGAGATTCGAATTCCTCTTCCAAAACTTTCTCAAATTGTACAGGATTTATAGTATCCTCATGTGAGGAAGCAATTGAGTTATCCTGCATATTAATTGACACAACAAGTTTGTTAGAAGATTTAGATTGATAATATTCTTCCCATTTCTTCCACGAATCATAGTAATCATCTTCCAATTTCAAGTTGTGATGCTCAAGTACTTCTTCTTCATCTTCCGATTCATCAGCATGTTTCTCATCCAATTCATCTTCACCTTCCTTAGATGGTCCAGTTATTTCCAAAAGTGGGTTATCTCTTGAATTCAAATTGGTAAAGCTATCATAATCCAAATTTGTAACCCATGATTCAATTTTATCACAATTTGGAAGGTGTGGATCCTCTTGGTCATCACTTTCGAGAACATCATCCAAAGTGTCTTTCGAGAACAAGTGGTGAAATTCGATTATGTCTTCAACTTCATTTGTTGATTTTCTTTCAAATTCATTTTCAGCCACTTGTGATGGCTTAGGAGCTTCTATAATGGGATCAATTTTTGAATTCCGTGTCATATAGTTGCTCCAATCCTTTGCAAGTACATCTGACCAAATCATATCCACATAAGTTTGTTCATCCAAATCCTCCTTTTTGGGTAATGATTCTAGATATTTCTTTTCCAAAACAAGATGGTGATCATTTGATTCCAACTTCTTGTTACCCATCCATAGAATTTCTTCTCCAAAAACTTCATGCTCTTCAAGACTTTTCGAATAGGTATTTACTTCAACGTGAGTCACCTCAAAATCTCTTGTATCACTTGAAGAAGCATAACATGAAACATCATTAAGATCGGCATTATGAATTTTCTTCCTAGGATGATTTGGATGCATACATTGATGTGCTCATTTTTGTGGTGGAACATGCCTACATACCTTCTTAACCACTTTCTTTTGCTCTTTTACTTTCGATACGAACTCTTTGGGTTGAGTGGTAGAAGTAGTAGGATTAGTTGGATTGATACCCATGGACAAAGCTTGAACATTTGTTGCAATGGTTCCATGAGTGACCACATGATTCTCTAATTGAGGCATAGTTGGATGGATGGAAGTACTTGTATAAGCACATGTGGGAGCATAAGTTGGTATGGTAGGATAAAGTTGATTGTAGGGAAAAACATTTGATATCAAATTTTGTTGTGCCCATGCTTGATTTACCATCGAGGTTTGATTGCAAGCCCCTAGTTGTCCTACCATAGTTGATTGCTCCATTCCATAACCTTGTGGCCTCAATTGTTGATCTACAATCATAGCTTCTGTGTAGGCCGATGCAAGATCAGTAACCAAGGGATTCATCCTAACAAATATGGCAAACAATGGATCCAATGCTCGAAAGTATATTTGAAGAGCACCACTTTCCTCAATAGTATAGGGAGAAATTAATCTCGCATAAAGCTTTCGAAACCTCAAGTTGAAACTTCTCACTGGCTCATTAGGTTCTCTTTTGCAAGAAGTAAATTGTTGATATATCGTGAGAGGATCAATGAGCAACCTAAATTGATTGATAAAATCATCTTTCAATTGAGTCCAAGATGTAATAGAACCAGTGGGTAAATTGATGTACCAATCATATGCCACCTCATCTAGGGTTCCAGGAAACATTCTACATGCCACATCCTCATGTTCGACATTCCATCTAACTAGGATATCCACATAGGCTTGAATATGTTCCTCGGCTAATGTTGGACCATTGTGTTTAAATTTGGGCAAACATTTTTCTACGTTCTTGGGTAAATCATGAGAATCTCCACTAATGTTCAAAGGATTAACATGTATCCCATACCACGTTCCTGTAGTTGTAGCCATTAATGAAACTCAAAGAATAACTTCAAAACCAATTTGTTAGTCATGAATAAAAGAAGGAACCATGACAAAGCAATATTCTAAAAATGTAAATTAGTTTCTGATTCACCAGATCGCATATGCGCAAGTGAAGAGCATACTCCTAGTGTTGTAGGCTTTCTGATTCACAAGATCGCATTACACGCAAGTGAAGAGCATAATACCGACAACAACTACATTTTAGACAAAATAATTCCTTACAAATAAGCATGAAATGACTAGCAAATATCAAACATGTAACGTATGAATAATCATGTTAGCATCAACCAAGAGATGTATCCATTAAAATCAAATGAAAGTAATTGCATGGAGACAACCTCGTTAGTCAAGACCAAAATTTTTCAAAATCAAATCAAAACACATTATTCCTGTATGAACAATCAAAAGCGTTAGAACAATGCATAGCAATTCATGTCCTCCTTTTAACACTACAAGGTTGTATTGTTAAAAGAGGGCTAAAGATAATAATCAATAGGGCATGAAATATTCAAAATTTAAATCCCTATAGCATTTAAATCACACCGAAATAAACCAATTCAGGCCCTCCTTCTAGCGCCAAAATGTTGAGTGGTATTTTCACCCAATTGTGAAAGTACACTCTCCCTTAGGATTTGGGTTCCAAATCCCCTCTTGCAAAGAAGTTAAACAAACAACTTCTCCAAGGTCTCCGCTATATTAGCATTTGCATATGTGTATTAGTAATCTCAAATAAAGATATTCAATTTAAATGCTTGGAACACCTTAGTGATTGCAAGTAACTGTAAACAAGGGGCAATGTTGGTTTATTTTACCATGAAACTTTAGTGATTGTTCATTGAACCAAAATAAAGCAAATGTGAGTTGGCCCTCATATGACCACGATGTAGTGCCTTAATTCCTTTTATCTTGAGGGTTTTAAAATAGATTTTATCTTGCATTAAATCCTCAATGATGAATAGGGTCTTCAAATGTAGCTTCAAAATGTCACTTTAATTATCCTTCTTAAATGAAATCAGAATTTTTATCAAGATGAATAATTTAGTGCTTTGATTGCTCCCAAAATGGAAATTTGTGAAAATGCCATAAAACATAACTCCTTCAATGAAATTGGAATTTTCATGAAGGGAATGTCATCATAGGCTCATGAATGAAACATGAAACTGAAAAAAATGAAATTCGGCCCAAAAATGGAAATTTTCTATTTTCGGATTTTTTAAAATCTGTAATAAAACAACAACTTCGATGAATTTTTAAAAATACTAAACAACTCCGAAAATGAAATTTCAAAGTGCGTATTGGAAGTATGAAGTATAACCTACGCAATGGTGAAATTATTTTTGGATTTTGAAATTTTTTAAATGTTTATTTTAATGCCTGAAAATTAAAAAAAAGTTAAAATTTTTGGAAAAATAAAATGCAGAAAAATGAAAATGAAATGCAGAAAATGGAACACAAGATACATTCAGTTTGATGCTATCCTATTTCGACAAAACCGAAGATGTGAGGTTTTCATGCATGCAACCTAACCTATTGGACTTGCAAAACAAGCACAATCCGGATAAGCTAAGTGCTGGCTCCTAGGGTTTTAAATGAGGTTTTCAGATTTAAACATTCGCATGAAGCAACCAAGAAAACTTGCATAAACTCCATTTACAAGCCTAAAATCTGAAAAGGGGAAAAATAGACATTTAATCTTGCATGCAGAAAATGACTCCTCCTTTCTTGTCCATAAGATGCAACTTTCTGAAATTTTCTGTATTAAAAATTTGTCATTTTACAATAACAAAAATTTCTGGTTTTCCCAAACCAGTCCATGGAAGAAAAAGACTCAAACAGGTCCAGAATGGCCCTCTTGCCTTCAAATCTGCAACTCTGCTCGCAGCAGTTTCCAACCCCTCAAAACATCCTTGCCTGGCGTATTTAAAATTTTCAGGAAGCTTTTCGTTTCATTTTCCAATGGTTGTTCGTTTCACCTTCCCTTGTGCATGCATGTGTTTTGGTTTCCAAAAAGGCTTTTCATTTCTATTTTGTGGCCCTTCGTTTCATTCCCATGGTTTGGCTTCCTCTGTTTGGTTTTCTTCACTTTTCATTTGATTTCAAAAAAATGTTTCCTTTTCTCCACATGGGCATGCGTCCGCTTCCTTCCATGTGTAACGACCATCTTAAATGATTTCAAATCATTAAAGATTCCTTATGTAACATTTTGTCTTATTCATTGGATTTTGTCCTTATGTGACAAATTACCTTATTCAATCTTTGATTTATTCCTTATAGGTCCACGTCATTATGCAGTCTTCAGTTTCACTATCCTGGTGTTCATCACTAATATCAGACGCACTGTCCACTACTCTGTTCCCTTGGCAAAAATGGAACATGTCATGATATCGCGACACTCTTGTCTCTCTGTCGGCCTGCCCCTTTTGAGTCACGAAAATGCAACATGTCACGATATCGTGACACTTTTGTTTCTCTACTTACCTGCCCCTTTTGAGTCATGAAAATGCAACATGTCACGATATCGTGACACTTTTGTTTCTCTCTTTGAGTCAAAATGCAACATGTCAATATCGTGACATTTTTCTTTGCTTTGACCGAAAAATGCAACATGTCGCGATATCGTGACACTTTTCCTTTGCTTTGGACCGCGAAAATGCAACATGTCACGATATCGTGACACTTTTTCTTTCTTCTCTTGCTTTTCGCCATAAAAATGCAACATGTCGTGATATCGCGACACTTTTTCTTTCTTGTTCTTTCTCTTCTTTGGCCGTGAAAATGCAACATGTCGCGATATCGCGACACTTTTTCTTTCTTGTTCTTTCTCTTCTCTTTGGCCATGAAAATGCAACATGTCGCGATATCGCGACACTTTTTCTTTCTTGTTCTTTCTCTTCTCTTTTGGCCGCAAAAATGCAACATGTCGCGATATCGCGACACTTTTTCTTTCTTGTTCTTTCTCTTCTCTTTTGGTCGTGAAAATGCAACATGTCGCGATATCGCGACACTTTTTTTTCTTGTTCTTTCTCTTCTCTTTGGCCATGAAAATGCAACATGTCATGATATCGCGACACTTTTTCTTCTTGTTTTTCTCTTTGCTTTGGACCGTGAAAATGCAACATGTCGCGATATCGCGACACTTTTTCTCCTTGCGGTGTTTTGCTTTTTCTTTGATCTTTAGCATATGGGCCACTTCGGTCTTCTTGGAAAATATGCAAAAATGTGGGTCCCCAATTTTGGGGTACGTTGTGGAGCAGCCACAACACATATGATAGAGTAGACTGGTCCTTTCTACAAAGGATTTTAGAAAACTGGGCTTTGTACAGGATTTGAGAGACTGGGTAAAAGCCTATACATAGACTACATCTTTCTTAGTTCAAGTAAATGGTAGTCAATATCCCATGTTCATAGTAGGAAGAGTTTGAGGAAAGGGAACCCTCTTTCCCCTTACATTTTTATCCTTTATACAAAGGATCTAGGGAGACTATTAAAAAAAGGAAGACAAGAGAGGAGGCTAAGGGTTCTGAAAATAAGTTATCAATTTGAGATAAATCACCTACAATTTATGGATAATACTGCCCTTATTAGTCAAGCCAATCTCCTAGTAGCAAGAAACATAAAATACTTTTTATATGGGTATACTCAAGCTACTAGGTAAACTTTTAATGAAAAAATATCAAATAGTTTTTTCAATACAACGAAGAGGGTGAGAGATAAAATTATATAGTTGTTGTACTTCATGGAAACTCCTTTAACCATACAATATTTAGAAGTACCTATAACTACAAAGAAAACAAAAAACAAGGAGTAGAAACGTTTGATTAATAGACTTCAAGCTAAGTTGAGAAACTTGACACACAAATGGCTAACCTTGGGAGGAAGGCTTAAAATGATTAAAATTGTGCTACAAGATCTTCTAGTTTATAAATTTTCCATACTTCAAGCTCCAAAAAAAATTCTAAAAGATATTGACAAATACACAAGAAAGTTTTTGTGGTCAGGTTCAAGGGAAGAACAAAAATTAGTACTAGTTGGGTTGGAAAATATATGCCAACCAAAAAAATAAGGAGGATTGGGGATAAGATCAGCATCCCAAAGTAACAAGGTACTAGCAGGGAAGATATATTGGAGATGGATTACAACTACTGGAGACTTATGGAGTAAACTATTACAAGCCAAATATTACCTAGGAGAGAATGAGAAATACATCACAAGACTTAGAGTGGGAGGAGAGGGATCTACAATATGGAGAACAATGAAAGCAGGTTATGAGTTAATAAAGACATACCTTTATTGACAATTAGGGGATGGAAAGGATGTTATTTTTTGGGAGAATTCATGGAAACAATCTCAACCAATTATTTAAACATTCTCAGAGATGGAGAGTTGGAAAGTAGAGCTCCAAAAGGTAGGGTGGTGGAAAACCTCTTACTATATGAAATCATGGAATCAACATGCGTCAAACTTACTACAATGGAAACATCCTTAAGAATGGCTAGTGAGGGGGACAGAGGAACTAATGAAAAAATTATGGAGACATCTCCAAAGACATCTAGTTTAGGATGGTTGTAAGAGGGATATACTTGGATGGGGAGGAAGCAAGTTGGAAATTTATGGAAAGGCAGAAGAAAAATCATATAAGTTGGTACCAAAGAATCCAAGGAATGCGAGAGGTGGTACAGGCATATAGCAGACATGTTCAAGATGTCAATACATGTTCAAGATGTCAATAATGACTTCAAAACATCATGAAGATAGATTGATAATCTTCGAAATTTATATGATTAAGAAAAATTGGAATTCAACTATGATAATGTTGGTGTGTATGGATACCTATATTATGGTGGCATGAGGTGATGTTTTCAATAAACATACCTATATATTATTTTTATAACTAATTTTTGAACCATAAAAGATTAGAAAAGGTTTTTCTTATTTCCTTGTTTCATGTCTAACTTATTTTATTTTATAATACAACTTCTATAAATATAATATATTTTTCATTAAAAAAAGTAATTCATCAAACATCATAAACAAAGTTAATACCTTTCAAAAATTAAAATATCAAACTTTCATCCTTCAATCCTTTCCTTCAACTTATATATGATATCATTTACCGTTAATTAATCACTTTTATCTACTTCGAACACTATGATATGCCTATGTATCTTAAATCATATTGTTTTTCCCATACCTACCACGTATATCCATACCATACACAGATTGTTCCCCTACAATCATTTGCAGCTAACGACTAACCTCACATTGTCAAGTGTGTTGTTTACTCTAATTTGCTTAAGTGGCCAAACATCAAGAATCCAAAGTATAGCTGATTGATCTTAATCAGAATAAACTCTAATGATTTTCTTCGTACTCAGAATAAATAAATTAAGATGCTACGTACCCACGTAGGGGACCACCTGAGATAGCTAAGGAGAAACTTTACAAAGTACTAATGTTTTTAATCTTGTTATTAAAAATTAATAAAAAAGAAATGGCTTGGAAATTATCCCAGGCGGCAGCTAGCGCCGACGGCTGCGGTGTTTCCCTGCATATCAGAAAAGCTACAAAAGGGAAAGCGTTTTAGTTAATGCTTTAACTGTGGATTTATTCAGAAATAGTGTATATCATAAACAACAGCCATATACGTGGAGGACGCACGGAATCCACGTCAAATGACGGAGCCCATTTCCTCCATTCATTTCTTAATATGATCTGGTACGCCCCCACACACACCATCTTATTATTACTATTTTTCTCAAACGAATTCAATTCCCTGGTCCCCGTCTTCCCCGCTATTGCACAGGAAATAAATATATTCACTATCTTGTTGTACCGTCATAAATGGCCATTAAAGGAATCTGTGAAGTAAGCTAGGTGTGGTGTGTTCTCCGTACTACTACAGTGGAAGCTGTTACCTACTTGCAAGGCAGATCCAGCAGGTTCAAAGAAGGAGATTATCGCAGAACAGGTGAGGATATAGGTTGGTAACGAATTCTAAGATAAAGTCATCAAGCAACTTTCATTTAAGTAGGTAAATATTCCTTTTATGGTTGCCATGGAAAAACCAAACGTGTCGGTTTTTAGGGTATTGTATCTCAGGTATTGCTTTTGACACTTTTTTTTTTAAGTAGCAATCTCCTTAATAAGAAGATAATGAACGGTGGTATTATGTGTGTGAAGGGAGATGAGGCGGAGGAAATGAGAAACGAACAAAATAGAAGATGGCACGAGCAGGCAGATCACATTCTTGAGGAGGCGTCCAACCCTGTTCAACAAGTAGCAGGAACCATCAGTCTTATTGCCTTCTCTTTTATCGGAAGCTCTTCAAATACTCCAGCCTCCAAGTATGTATTTCTTTCCTTAACTGTCTAACCTTTACAAAGAATAAACCCTATCCTATTGCAAGCACGGCACCGGGATCACAAGGGTATTATCGAGAGGACTCGAAGTTTTGAGTTAGGGGTTCACTATTTAATGAACTGGAGCCTTTGACTTGAATATCTTGATCTCAATGATTAAAATTTGGTTTCAGAGGTTGTGGTTTCATGTTAATATTTATTTGTTTTCAAATTTAATATTAATATTATTAAAAATTCATAATAATGTGGATAAATTTAATAATATTTTTAATATGTAAAACTGGGTTTGAATATAACCGTGAATAAATCTCAATAATTTTTACTTTAAAATATTATTAATTAATTTATATATTATTTAAATATATAAAATTAAAAAGAATATTAGACCTCAAAATCTTAGAATAGTTGTGAGTGAATCTGAGTAAATTCCGACCTCTGACCAACTTTAAGAGTCATTTAATTATTAGAATTAATAGTTTCTTATTCAGATTTATCTAATATTCTTATACATAACTTATTTAATATTTAGTTGATTGGATGATATATTGAATATATTTAAATATTAGTTTTTAATAAAACATAGCAAAAAATTCTTTATACCGTAACTTTTAAAATAAAATAATTTTTAATATGTATGTAATTAAAAATATTAATATTATTTACATTTAAATATATAATTATTTTAAAATAATTATATGATACGATTTTAATATAACAAATATATATTTAAAATTAATTTAAATTATTTATTTTAATCATGTTATATTATATTATATTATATTTATTTATTTATTTATTTATTTATTCATTCATTCATTCATTCATTCGATTTGGTTAATGTGAGAAACTCCTACAATTTGTGTAGTCTCCTCTCAACCATGATAA
The DNA here is from genome assembly GCA_028583015.1 of Wollemia nobilis. Lineage (NCBI taxonomy): Eukaryota > Viridiplantae > Streptophyta > Pinopsida > Araucariales > Araucariaceae > Wollemia > Wollemia nobilis. The sequence goes on along the minus strand of JAQPPZ010001280.1, from coordinate 145,616 downwards.
GCTATGCTTATCAATAGCAAATTTAACATACAACCACCACACGTCCACCCCTCGCACATTGAACCTTAGACATCCCCAAGAAGAGCCAGAGCCCGAACAGTTGCCCTGCCCCCTTGGGACTATTTAAAAAGTAAAGTAGTTTTATATTTTATTAATAAATAATAAAAAAGTAAAGTAGTTTTGATGCCACATGTTATATGAGATAGATATTGTTTATTCAATGGTTATCTCCAACCACAACCATATGCCGGAGCATGGTGAACACCACTAAACCCTAAACCCTACAAGATTTCTTTATATTGAGAGTTCCAAAGTCTCCACTACTGTAAATTTTTTAATGATGAGTTTTATATTATTTTTCAAATTAAACATAAAACTTCATTTATATGTTTGTATTTAAATAAATCTTAATATCAAATATATATTAATTAATTTATTTGAGTATTATTTTTAAGAATTTATTTATATTGAAGTTGTTTTTATTATATTAAATTAGTTGAAAAAATAAAATTCTAAGTACCTATAAAATTTCTACTTCTTTTTACATATTTCTCAAACTCATTACACTTGCATATATTAGGTCTTTTACAAATTACTTCCTTGGTTGAGTGTGGATATACATATAGAAGGTTTTAGACTTGGAAAGTCAATCAAATAGATGATTATTTTGAACATGTGTATTATCCAGAATCTTAATATTATTTATTTACTCAATGTAACACATGATTAAGATCTATAATCAATAATTGATAATTAATTTTAACCAATAGATCTACTAAGTGTTTAAAATTTATTAACTTATTAAATTTATAATCTTTGACTTCTTTCTAGTATGCCATCTCTTCGGATATTCTTTATTTGAATATGGATTTAAAAATTTGAATGATGTACATATACTCTCAATCATTATAAAAAGTTGAAGGATAATGGACTTGAATAATCCTTGTATTTGGATTGAGTATAGACAATAGATTCATTTTTTTATAGTAATTATGCTAAGGTTTAAGTATATGGAATCATTGATAGATATTTCATGATAAGTGAAAATATTTATATATACATGAGGAATGTATTAAATGCATATGATATGTAATGCATAAGATACTTTAGGAAACATTGGATATAATAAGTCCAAAAAATATGATGAAGTTGTATACATTGGTCATATAGAAGTGTAATTTTCTCATGGACTCAATATATGATGTATTCAAAATCTAGACTGATCTATAAATCTCAACACCCTTAAATATTTGCAACTTACTACTAGTATGCACGGATATCAATTTATTAAGTTGGTAATATCCATTGCTTTCTGTTACATAACCTATTTATATGATACATATGGACTTAAGATAGGTCACTTGGGAGCATGAAAAGTTGATGTCAATGAAGAACAATCAAGGGATGTTGACCATAAAAATTCCCAAAATAGGAAAACTTTATAATTTAACCATAGTGCCTTCAAATAAAATCATATTATAATGAAAATTCATAGGGAGGTTAGACATAAAGAAGAATGCTCAAAATTAGTTTGGGTTTAAAATGCATCATGTAACTCGAAAAAATTAGGAAAGAATAGTTGAGATTAATGAGTAGTATTTTTTGGTATAAGTCAACCAAATAAAGTTTTTCCTATTATAGGGATTTACAACATAGATTGTATACCAAAATACATCCATTTAGGAAGTCAAATGGTTAAATTTAGCATGATATATCATCTCATTTTCTCATTTTTGAGAGCTCCAAGTGACACAAATATTTTCCTAAAAGGTTCTTAACATAATTGCATACATGTCTACCATTTTCATCTCAGAATGATTCATTTTGGGCCTTCAAAATGCTAAAAGAACATTCCAATTAAAAAACTAGTAGAGGATGGACTAATTTGGCATGTATAAGGTGGGCTAAAACTAAGTAAGGTAGGTTCCCAGGGGGTTATTTATAGGTAAAGGTATGAGAGAGATAAGTTTTGTGCATGGTTTTCACTTGGAAATACCTTAGTCGTCAAGGAACATCAATTGCACTTCTATATTTAGAACAAGAAGCAAAATAAAGCTATATTGACCAAGAAAAGGAAGAATAAGGGGAGTGTAAGGAGCTAGGAATAGGGGTAAAATATTTTTGACATTGTTAGATCAAGAATAACACTATGTAAATCTATAAGCAGGCACATAGTGGTTGTACATCTTAGTGATAGCCAAGTTGAAGGTAATAGCTCTTCTTTCTCTATTTTACATGTACTAAGAAGCTTTAATATTTTTTATGTGTTTTCTTTTCAAAAATATTTCTCAACTTAAATCAGCCTATTAGTTGTTATTGTATATTTATTATTTATTACCATTTAAATAGTTTCACTTGTATTTTCTTTATTCTATGAGATGCTAGTAAGTTATATCTTTTTAATGTTTGAAAACTAGCTAGTATAAGTAGTAATAATTAGTTGTTTGGTACAAAAATAAAATATTATTCTTAAGTAATTTTTTGCCTCTATGAATATTACATCGATCTCTTTAAGGATGGTGTATACTTCATTATTTTTTTACATGGGTGGTTATGGATATAGAAATAGTAGTTTGATACAAGTACGAGGCTTTTACAAGTGATTGTTGACTAGTTTTACAAGAAACTAAGTTAAATTAATCCAAAGAACACTTTAATAAATTGAAAAGGATCTATTCAAGGTTATATTAGTGGGAATTAGAGATCATTATACAACATCATGTGAAGTATTATTAAACAATTTGGATATCATAAATCATCTCTCAAATCTTTACAAAATTGAAATGATTTTAAAGGAGTACTCATCCTCTTCAAATGGTATAATTTTTTAGACTTAAGCATGTGATTGATCACAAGTAGTTGGCTAGTCATGAATACATAATTGGAATTGCTATTAAAAATAAGTTTGAGAAAAGAAAAAGGTTTAGGAATCACTAATAGTAAAGAATACCACTTGATCATGATGAAGGTAATCCTTAAAAACTAAATGCAACATTCATTTAAAAATAAGGATTAATGATTTGCTTTACAAGCAAGTCTAGGAATTGCATATGGATTAAATATCTAAATATAATGTGAGTCCTTTTGATTTGTTACATTCCATAACAAATTGGTTTTTGAACTACCTAATGTAGTTTTACTTCAAATATTTCAACAATGACATTATAATGTAGATGAGGGTTATATTGTAGAGGTATGACAATTAATAAAACTATACATAAAAATCCTTTAATTAGTTGAAATAGTATATATGGTATCTCAAAACTTTACAAAATGATATCTAAATTATTATGACAAGTTACTAGATAATTGGATTTGTATAAGCCTTGTAACTAGATTGAATATAGAAAACATATTTATTTTCTCTTTGTGATTATGCTTAGATTTGAGAATCATGTAGCTCTACGAGAATAAATGATGCCTTAAACCCTAAATCCTAGATCTTAAATTTGAAATTTCATATCTTTTTATCATATGGTTTCTCTCACTAAGCTACAAAATCCCCAAGTACTTTGTATAACCATAAGAGAATAAGTTTATATCCTATTAAATCCTCAAAACTTGCCATCTATCAATTAATTTTCATTTTTTAGTTCTTTCCTCCCTTCACTACAGTTTTCGTGATTATATCTAATTTGTCAACTCTTTTTGGGTATCTTGTAAGTTATAATTAGGGTAATTTGTATTTTATTACGTATTTCCATGCTCTAATTTTTAATATTTTCAAGTTATGTATTACAAACTATGAGGTACTTCCATTTAGATGCAGTTTTACAAGAATCAATGCCACCACTAGTAATGGATGAAGAGATGAATCAAAGAGCAACTTTGGTAGTTTGATAAACTATAAATTGAGTATTAATTAAAAAAGAAATTAAAACATATACTTACAAAATTTGAATATCCTAATTGTATTAATTATCATTGCTTCATTAAACTAAGACCAATAATATATATGAAGTGTATCTAGTACATAATTAACTTTTATTTACATATAAATTATACTTAACAATACTTAATGGCATAGTAATACAAAATAAAAAACCATGGTAATCATAAAAAAATCTACTCTAAGTGACTAATTTTTCCATCTTAAGATACTAAAGCAGGCAATAAAAAACTAACCTCTATTGTTTCTTGGACAATCAAATTGAAAATCGCTCTCCTATTATCCTTGAGATAATGTTTCTTTAAAAAAAAAAAAAAACTTACTTAGCAAAAAGATCATCTTCGAGAACCATTAATCAAAAAAAGTCCTAAGCCATAAAGATCCAATTGCATTAAAAATCAAACATCATAAATTAAAAAATTAAAAAGATCAATTAAAAAACAATACGCACCAAACATCATAAATTAAAAATTAAAATATTATATTTTCATCCTTTGTCCTTTCCTTCTATTAGGACAATTACAATTAATTAATTTTTTTATTTACTTAGAACACTAACTTTGATATGCCTATGTATCTTAAGTCACATTTCATTTCCCATACGTACCACATATATTCATAGCATAGACAGATTGTTCCTCTAGAATCATTTGCAGCTAACGACCAACCTCAATTTGTCAAGTGTGTTGTTTTCTCTAATTGGCCAATCATCAAGAATTTATTTATATTGGAATTATTTTTTATTACATTAGATTAGTTCAAAATATAAAAGACAATATTTTTTATGTATTTGAATTTATTTACTCACATCAAACCTCAGTTTTAATCATATTTAGTTTTTACATAACTAAATTTTTCATAAATTCAAATGAATTGATGTTGATGGAGATGATTAGGATCATAAAAGTTATTTTTCGGTTAAAATTTTTTATGTTAAATATCAAAGTATGAAATTGGAACAAATAACATCAACCGGTCTAAGATTGTGAACTTTATCACAAAAATAAAGTTTGTATTAAAAATAATTAGTGCAAACAAAAAATATTTAAATGAAGCAAGATAAAGTAACAATCCTTATGCTCATCGTCTTAATAAAATTAAGATGTATTTATTTAATTCTTGAAATCTTTAAACAATTTTTATTATATAAACATAATCTATTCAAAACGATTGTTATTGCTTACAAATTGTTTCAATTATAGAAAGGTTTTAAAAAATAATGTATTAAAAGTTAAACTATATGTATTTTTTGTTGAGGTGGTGAAGAATTTAAATTCTTAATGAAATAAGTGGTATTTTAAGAATAATGTCATCACTATTTGCATAATTATACTTGCATATGTTATGTTGTTAGTTTCAAAAATAATTGTGATAGGTTATTAACAATCCTAATTAATGTAAAGAAGAGCTGGAGCGGTGTGGTACTCTGGAGCATTATCTGTTGTTGTTTGCTGATGGTGAGGTGGTGGTGGAGGAGATCAATGTGGAGGATCCATTTTGGGTAGGTAAGTCTTCGGTCTGCGGTGGTTGCCCTTGGGGGGATCCAGGAGTCCCTAGTCGGGGGTTTGCTAGTTTTTCTCATCCTGAGAGCCTTCTGTCTTATACACATGTTGTGTCAGGAGTTCCTCTTGGTGGTGAGTTTCGTACCTGTGATGTGGATGGCAATACATTTAAAATCCACGTTTCGGATGCTAATGTGAATTCTTTTTTGAATAATGGGATATGTGATTTGGTAGGTAAACTAGCTGGGGGGTGTCCTGAGCTGGAATCTCTCAAACGTTGGGCCATTTCCAAATGGTATCCTAGGGGTTCCCTGGATTTAGCATTGCTTCCTCAAAAATTTTTCCTTATTAGGCTCGCCTGTGAGGAGGATTCGAGGAGAATTCTTGAGGGTGGCCCCTGGTTTTTTGGGAAGCGTGACTTGTTTCTGCGATGGTGGGGTAATGAATTCAATCCCGCTTCTTAGAGAGTTAATGTTGTTCTAGTTTGGGTTTGTCGTCCTGAGTTCCTGACTCACATGTGGCATGAAAGTGTGTTTCATGGAGTTGTTGCAGTTATTGGGGATTTTATTGCTTTTGACAAAATTTCTTTATCCCATTCCCATTGCTAGTTCATTCGGATGTGCTTATTGGTTGACATCGAGAAAATTTTTCCTAATTTTGTGGAATTGGTGTCCTGTGTGGGAATTGTGACTCAGCCTATCGATAATAAACCCTAGGCTTGTCAATCTTGTGGTATGGGGGGCCATCATCAAAATTTATGTCCTAAGAAGAGTAAAGGATTTCCTATCAATGTTGACAATGTAGCAAAGAATGGTCCTCTTTCGTCTGTCAGGCTCATTCATGGAAAGTAGAATGAATGGAAAAAAAAATAGAATTTGGAGAAAGAAGACCCCTAAGTTCTCTCAAGGTTCAAAAGGTAAGAATATTTTGACCTCTCGTCCTTATGAAGGTGGTCCCATTATTTCTTATCGTAAAGATATTTGTCATTCTTCTTCTCCTCCTAAGGCTCAGTATTTTCTTGGAAATTTGGAGATTGTGTTGGCTGAGGATATTGGTGATGCTGGGAGGGATATTCCTATTTCGAACTCATTTCAAGGTTTGGAAAGTATTGAGGTGGAGGGGATTCTTATTCTAGATTCTCCTTTGAAGGTGCTCTCTCCTATTGTAATGGATTTTGTCCCTGTTTGGGATATTTTGAGTCTTATTTAGTCTCCTAAGCGTGTCGTTGAGAAAGGCTCTCCTAGGCCAAAAACAAGAAGCTTACATAAGAGACCAATCAATTATGGTTTTTCTAAGAGGGTTGGCAGACCTCCAACAACTAAATCTAGAAGAAAGAGAGCCACTGATGAGGTAATTGCGAATGGTGGTCAAGCCCATATTATTTTTGAAGATGAATATGGAGATAAACTACTTACGTTGGATGGGTTCAAATCCCCAAAAGCAGGGGAATTGGTAAGAAACTCTTTTTTTAATTTACAATGAATATTTGCTCCTGGAATGTTAGGGGGATCAATAGTGCCTCTAAAAAACATATTCTTGCATCCTTATGTAAGGAGAAATTACAAAAAAAATTGTGTATACAGAAATCCAAACTTGAGGCTTCTGCTTGGGAAGCCATTCATAAGATAGTTTGGAAAGATTCAAGATTAATGGTTTTTGAAGCCGTTGGTTTTGAGGGTGGCCTTCTCTTTTTTTGGGATTCATCCAAATTCGAGGGCCACGTTATCTCCTCATCTAATAGAGTAATCAATATCCTTTTTTGGTGTAATTTCTCTCACAAACGGTGGGTGATGTCTAATATCTACGCTCCTAACTCCTTTTCTAATAGATGTAGATTTTGGACCCTTCTTCTGGAGATGAGAGCCACTTTTTAGCATGAGTCTTGGATGGTGGTTGGTGATTTCAATTCTCCTCTTTTTCCTTCTGAAAAGTGGGGTGGAAATGTTGTGGATGAGAGAAGTATTTTGGATTTTCATGATTTTGTTAATCAAGCTGTTCTCCATGATATCGACCTTATGGGAGGCAAGTTCACTTGGAGTAATTTAATGGTAGGTAATGGTCTTATTTTGAGTAGACTTGATAGAATATTAGTTTCCCATTCCTCCTTAGACTTATTCAGGGATACTTCTTTACCCACTTTGCCTCACATTGGTTCATATCACAATCCTTTATGGTTGGAAGTTCGGGAGGGGCTCTCTTTTTTTCCTCACCCAATTTGATTTGAAGTGATGTGGTGTTCCCACTCGTATTTTGAAGCCAAAATTCTTGATTGGTGGCAAGATACCGCTCTTGGTGCAGGTATGTTTAAACTGTTATTCAAGATGAGAAGGCTCAAATATTACCTCAAGTTGTGGAAGAAATTTTCTTTTGGAAATTTATTTCTAGAAAAAAAGCAGTTGAAATCTCTCATGTCCTCTATTGAAGTTCATATTGAGTCTCAAGGTCTCTCTGGGGGGTTTCTTGTTGAGGAAAGATCCGTCTTGTGTTATCTCCATGATATCCAGGCTAAAGAGGAGCTCTTTAGGAAGGTGACTGAAAATGTCATTTTTTTTATTCGTCCACCTTGCAATGAAGAGCTCAGAATAGAATCAGGGAGATATTTTAGAAATTAGGCAAGAGGTGGTGGATTTCTATAGCTTGTTGTTATTTTCCTTGCCTCCCCGATACCATGAGGCGGAAACAAGGATGTTGGATACCATCCCTAGAATGGTTACAGTTGAAATAAACAATATTCTCCTTGCTTCGCTGTCGGATGATGAAATTCTTCCTGCTACAAAGTCTTTGGGCCCATTAAAGGCCCCTAGACCGGATGGCTTCCCTCCTATTTTTTTCAAAATTTTTGGCATATTTGTGGGGAGGATGTTTGCGATGCCATTTGTCATGTCAAAAACTCGAGGGCCTTCCCAAAGGCTTTGAACTCAACTTTTCTGAATTTAATACCCAAGAAGGACTCTGTGTCGTCGTTTAATGAATTTAGACCAATAAGCCTGTGTAATACAGTTTATAAAATTTTCTCCAAAGCTATGGTCAATAGATTGAAACCTATCATTTTGGACATTATTGACTTATCCCAAAGCAGTTTTGTTTTGGGAAGACAAATCTTGGATGGTACTATAGTAATTCATGAGCTTCTTCACTCAACATAGAAAAGTGGAAGGGTGGCTTTTTTTCTCAAGCTGGATGTTAATAAAGCCTATGACAGGGTGTCTTGGAATTTCTTATTTTTGGTCCTTAGGACATTTGCTTTTAATGATTCTTGGGTGAACCTTATGGAGATTGCTATTTCCTCAGCCTAGTTCTCAGTTATGATAAATGGATCATGTCTGGCTTTTGTTTACCATTCCAGAGATGTCAAGGCTATTATGGATTGTTATGGGAGATATTTCGGGTAACTAATTAACTTCCTCAAAAGTAGCATCTTTTTTACCAACATTCCTAAGGTTCATCATCATAGGATTGCTTCTTTGTTGGGGTACCAGATTGTTTCTCTTCCAGTTATGTACTTGGACCTTCCATTATTTTTTGGATGCTTGAAAGAAGACTTTTGGACTCCGTTCTTAGAAAGGGTTCAAAAAAAAATCTCTTCATTGAAGGGCGCCCTTTTAAGCCAAGCTGGCAAAGAAATTATTGTTCAGAGCATGCTTCAAAGAATTCCTCTTTACTTTATGTCACTCTTTAGTGTCCCTGTTAAGGTGGCAGCTAAATTTGATAGTATCTACAAAGATTTTCTATGGGCGGAGCCGAAACTAAAAGAAAAAATTCATCTATGTTCATGGGATCAGGCTTGTATGAGGAAAAAAGATGGCGATCTCAATTTGAAGAGTGATGCTTTGATGAACAGGGTCTTAGCCTCTAAAAAGCATGGAAAATAGCCTCTGATGTGGACAATATTTCGTGCCATATTTTATTTACCAAATACCAGTTTAATAGTTTTATGTTTGATATGATCTCCTCGGATGGTTCTACTTTTTGGAAAATCCTTATCAAATACAGGGAGTTCATTAAATATAATAGTTCTTGGCTGATTGGAAATGGTAGGTTGGTTTCCTTTTGGGATGACCCGTGGCTAAGAGATCGTCCCTTGGTGAAGGAGTTGCATTTTAATGAAGTTTGTGTTTTTTCTAAGGAAGTCGGATACATTAAATTTGCGGACTTCATCCTCGTTCAGAATAATCAGAGAACTTGGTTGACGTCACTCCCCTTTATTAGGATCATTTGGTTTGGGATTCAATTCTTTTTGAGCTTCATCGTTACGTGATTCATCATGAGGAAGTTGGGGACAGGTTGGTGTGGGATGGTGACAGTGAGGGCAGCTTCTCAGTAAAATCTAGTTATTCTATCCTTTGTCCTCGTGGAGATGGTGTTTGGCCCTGGGCTAAAATCTAGATGAAGAACCTTACACCTAAAATTAATATTCTTTATTGGCTTTTTGTGTAGAATAAGGTTATAACAATTGATAATATTCACAAGCGTGGGTTTAATTTGCTCAATCGTTGTTTTCTGTGCAAGAAGGACTAGGAGTCAATGTCAATTTTTTTTCTCAGTTGCAAGGTGTTTTAAACATTTTTTATCTTTGTCTTCAACAAATTGGGTTAGCTTAGCTTTTACCAAATTCTATTCTTGATCTAGTCAATCAATGGTTATCCCCTTTCCATTCTCCACACATGAATTGTTTTTGGAAGTTCTTGTTACCCCATATTTTATGGGGAGTGTGGAAGGAATGCAATGCGTGAATTTTCAAAAACAAAGAGGGTGACCTAGTTCATATATGTCATAAAATCATTTGGAAAGTAGGTGAAAATGTGTCCTCTACCTTGAAGGAGTATCTTCCTTCTATTCCTAGGGATCATCCTGATTTCACTATGAAATGTGCTTTGGATTTTTGTCTTGATTTGAGACCACTCTCGATGCTCAATATTCATAATTTTGTGCAGTGGACCCCACCTCATCCACAGTGGCTTAAACTTAACTTCGATGGGGCGTCGAAGGGAAACCCGGGCAAGGCAGACGGGGGTGGCATCATAAAGGATCATTATGGTGATGTTGTGTTGGCTTTTACTGAAGACTTAGGAGAGTAGTCTTCTCATTGTGCTGAATGCAGAGCTGCTTTCATTGTAATTCAGTTGTTAAAATATTTAGGAGTCTGTAGGGCCATCATTGAGGGTAATTCGCTAAATATTTTGAATATACTAAAAGGAATTTGTAGATCGGGTTGGCGGTTCTCAAATATTATTGAAGAATCTAGAGCCCACTTGTCTTCTTTTGAGAATTCCTCTATCATTCACGTGTATAGGGAAGGAAACGTGATGACTAACTGTCTCGCAAACTTAGCCGTTGGAAGTCAGGGCTTTAAGGTGTGGTGTTCTAAATTTCCTATGGAGTTGATCAGCCTTGTTAATGATGATAAGTCATAAATTATTTTGGGTGTCTTTAGGGCTTTTGCTAATATTTTGGCTAATATTTATAAAAGGTTTTGTGGCAAAGAGGAGTTATTTTGATGGGATTCAATGCCAAGTGAATATTGGTGAATACATCAGGAATATTACATCTTGCGAGAAGGCCCATCTTTTCCTGGTGATTTTTGAAATTCAAATTCAATTTTTGAATCAGCTTTTTGGGAGTTGGATTTTGGTGGCTTCGGTTAATTCTGCACTAATGGGGGAGACCTTCGTGATAAATTTTGAAAGTTATGCCAATCAATATCCTTGTGAGATTTGGCGTTTCATTTTAGATGATCTATTTATTACTCCCATTAATGTAGTGATGTGGCAAGTGAAGTGTAGATCGTTGGTCGGTCCCTTCTGGTGGTGTTTTTATTCAAAATTTAGGTCTTTAATATCTTTCCATCCATTTTTTTGGTGGTTGTTCTTAATGGGTGACGTGTTGATAGTGCATATTTTTAGTTTTCTAGGGTCTCTCTATTCTTTCCTCACCAGGGGAATTTTTTCAAAAATAACGTTCTATCAGGATGCCTATCCTATGTTGGTTGTTGAAATTCAAATTCTGAGATCTTTGTATAGGTCTTCTGAGGATGTTGGAATTTGGTATCGGATGAATGGAAATTTTTTGTAGCTGGGCTTGAGGTTTTGCACCCGTCAATCATTCTTAGGAAAGGAATTTTCATGTTTTGAGCCGATCGTTGGGACTTTCCATGTGGAGGATGATGGTGCTCTTTTCAAGTGTGGTTTGAGGTGGCATTTGGGAACCTCCTTGTTCGGTCTTTTTGGAGATCGTCTTATACCTATACCTCCATTTTCCATTTCTTTGATAGTTGGGCTTATTTTCCTTGATTTTTTCTCCTCTTTTAGATGGCTTGCACCCTCTTTTTGGTGGAGCACTCTCCTTGATTTGTGTTGGCATTCAAATGGCTTCTCTTGGATGGGCTCCCGTTAGGATTACCTTTCTCCTGGGTTTTTTGGGTCAGTCTAGATGTCTTATGTTCTCTTAAATTTCCTTTCTCAGGCCTATCCTATTGGTTCTTCGTGGTTTTGTGAGAAGGTGTTTGACGTTGTTGTCGATCAATTTTTGTTGGGGGTCCTCATGAGTTGTTTTGTTTTCTTGCTTGGGTTGAAGATATTTATGTTTTTATGAAGGAGTGGAATTTGGATATGAATTCCCTTCATAGTGTGTCTCATTATTCCTTGTGTGGGTCTTCTATACCATTTTCCTTCGCTTAGTGGTTGACTTTTGTGACCAGGTTATAGTATTTCGATGCTATAATACCTATTACTATTCATTGTTGATGCTATCGGGTATTTGGAAGTGTCTTGCTCTGGGTTTTTCTGTGTGGTCCAAGTTTGTTCTTAGCTGGTTTAGTAAGAGTATGGGAAAAGCTAAGATATATCCTGCTAAGCCTAAATTGTGTAAACCTCGTATGGAACCTTCATTGATTTCTTTTAACGAAGAGGTTAAGTCTATCTTGGATGATGGAGGTCTTCTTGATTGCATCCTTTCAAGTTCCTTTCAAGTTACAGTGGATATTATCAGTAGGACCACAGGTCTAGCTTTGGATGGTACCTATCACAATGGTGAAAGGTATTATTTGCTGCAAGAAATCACTATTTTTCTATACAAGGAGGAATATTTGTCATGAATTCAGAATGGTTTCAATGTTGTGGATCTGTCTCCTCCCTAGAACAGAGTTATTAGGGTTATTATAAGTTATTTTACCCTTGACCCTTCCTACGAAATCATAAGGAGTTTTCATGACATATTTTTAAATCACCTTAGACATAATGCTTGTATGAACATTCCTTTATTTCTCGTTCATTCTATGCAAAAGTCCTTCCTTAATGTTCAAGTTGGTCGTGGTCAAGCCCCTATCCACCAAGGCTTGGCTTTGTTGGTTTTCAAACAGGCCGCTTTGGAGCGCGACCTTGATGCTAATGATTTTTTGAAGTCTTTTGTAGATCCTTTTGTTCCTCTAGTGAGTGGTCCCAAGTTGAATGTGGACTCCCCCTATGTTGGTGGTGGCTCTTGTTTAGCCTCTAGAACATACACTGATGAAAGTGTGGACACTCTCTCCTTCACCTTTGGTGTTGGCCCTGAGCAAATTTCCAAAAAGATATAGGTCTCATCCAAAGGGGTTTGAGGATGGAATCCGAAGGTGAGTGATTTGACCCACTCGTTGGGTCACACTGTTAAATTTTATTTGACCCCTAAAGTGTGTTTGGAAGATCTTGGTGATTTTGATATGAAGCTAGCTAGTGTCACTGTTGTTGCTCATCGTAAGTCTAAAAGGCTTCATAGTAAATTGGAGGAAGGTGATTCCCCCATTACTACCACCTTCTCAGATCTTGATGTTCTACCGAGGGATATTCCTTGGTAGAAATTTGTGGAAGAAATATTTTCTCCGGGAGTAGTTGAGAATTTTAAATATATGATTTTTCTTGAGTTAAAGCTCATTGCCATCAACCAACGTAAGATCTGGAGTACGCTGAAATTTTCCCTCGATTTAACCTAAAATGTTTCTCACTTGGCGGCTAATGTAACTCAAGGTGTTCACAAGTTGGTGTAGAACTATCTCAGTTCTCCCTCATTTGATTCCTTGTGGTTTGGTTTCCATCTTTCCTTTTGGTTTACCTCTAGTTTTTTCTGAGGTTTATTCATATTTTGTTGCCCTCATGGCTTTCTTTGTAGTGGTTGTGGGATCCTGTTAAAACCCTCTTCTTTTAATAGTACAAAAAAAAATCCTAATTAATGTAAAATTGAAATATAATCCTAGTTGATGCCACTGTATATTTTGTTTAAACTTATCATGTATAGTATGGTTATAGTGATATTAATCACAAGAAATTAAACTAAAAACATTTTCTATAAAGGTTAACAATTATGACATCACCTTCATACCTTAGAATTGTATCTAGAATTGTATGTAGGAGGGCTTTGTTCAACAATCAAAACACTTTTGTAGGAGCATAGAGAATAGGGTTCCAATCCCTTGGGCCCCATAGTACCAATGGGTATATCATGTCAGTGTGTTTGGCTATGTAAACATTTTACCCGATGCAACTGATGGTTATAGTGATGATAAGGAATGAAATTCAAACCCACGAAGAACAAGTTACGATTATAAAAAAGAATTGTATGTAGAAAGGATTTTATTAGGTTATAATGATTAATACCTTTTAGCAATTTTCCTTTGAGTGAAAATATAACATTTTAAAATAATAAAATATTAGTAGCTTATTTTTTGAGGTGTAACATACCTCAAAATATATACTTAGCCATTTATGTCATTTTTTATATTAATTTTTCTAAAATTAAACATCCACACGGAATGATAGTCCTCGGGGTTGAATCTCTACTAATAATATATTTTCAAATACTTTTAAAATAAAATCTGTATGTGAATATATTCTACCTAAATTAATATAGATAATAATATCCATATATATATAGCAAATGGAACAATAAAAAATGTAATGTATAGTATAACAAAAAATATATAATTTATAGACCATGATTCAATCTCTCGGGCGTCATAGAATGTGAAGGCTTGTCGATGGAGCATGTTAGCTATATTAAAAAGTTTACCCAATGTAATCAAAGGTTATAGCGGCAGTAAGGAGCAATATTCGAACCCACTATGAGGTGATGAAAAATGTAATGAATTCCTCTAGTATACACAAAAAAAAAAAAAAAAAATAACACATGAATTTTGTATATAATTTATTTAAACAACAAAACCATTACCACTCTAAAAGTGATCTATAACAAATGCCTTCCATTAAAAATTTAAAAAATCTATATGCTTCAATCCTCCCTTAAAGATAGAATTCAAAAATCTCTCTTTCAAACACAAAATATTATCTAAATTAAGTTGTACATTACCTAAAAAAATCATCTTGAATAATATTAAACCTACTAAAAGAAATATGACATTGGCATAAAATATCAAACAATCATAGAAAACAACAAATTTAATTAACAAGTGCTATCCAACTCTTCTCATGCTACATGGAAACCAAAGATAATTTTTATGGTTTCCTTCCTATTGAGGATATTTGTGTCGACATCACAAAGTGAATATTTACTTTTATTAAATATATTATTCTTTTTCTTGGACTATATTATTTTATCATTAATCTTATATAATATTTGAATATAATTAAAAAGTAATCTATGATTTCAAATAATTAGTTAGAAATTGTAATCATGTTTTTTTCAAATTTTTGTTGGACTTCTCCTATTTAACAACTTTTAAAAGGTCAATTGTATTGAATTTCTAGACATAATATCATCTAATTTGTAATCAAGTTGCATACTTTGATGAAAAAAAGAGTATGTATTTTTAAGTAGGAGAGATTTAGTTATCAAAATAAGAGATAATATTCCGCAACTGACATGTACCTCCACATGGGATATTAAACTATGAGACATGTTGACCATGGCAAAAGGAATATGAAATGATCAAGCAAAGGAAAAGAATAAAAGTGAAGACAAGTAAGAGGTTGGGATTGGCAAATAGAAATCGAGGAACACCATGATCAAAGGAAGAAATTATATATAGCCAAAAAATCAACTGGTTTAGCACCAAAAATATCTATGATTTATAATAATAAATAAAAATAAGACCATTTATTTACCATATTCGTGCACTATTTAATATTATTGCCTTAGTGGTGTGTTTTATATTGTTTGTAATAGGTTAAGTCATGGCCATTAAATTTCATCCATAAAGTGTGTCGACATGGAAGGAAGAAAGAATTATTGTCCTATGTATGTGTTGAGGTAGCGGATAAATGTTACCGTCAAGGCTTCAACATTAAAACTCATTGACCAAGTGTTGCTATACACTTCCATCATATGGATAAGGATGTTGATCAAGAGAACTGATTGATTGATGTCATCACAAATCTACTATGTAGGGAATTCATATTATAAATTAGAAAATTCTTGCTGTCATGAGTATACCATCATCTAAAGTTATAGTCAAGATATGGTCATCTAAAACTAATTACCATCATTATTGTGTGAAATTATCATCAAGTGTTTCCCACACAGATTGAAGTAGTTGTTTAAATTCTACCATCCAAGAGTAACTCCATTGACACAACCTTGTTGATGCAGTCTAAAGCTAGTTGTCTAGTTGTTGTCATCACTGGACTAGTTGTCATCATCCTAGTTTGTCATATATGTCAAAGTTGAGAAATGGATTAGGTGGTTCCATATTGAGAGGTGAAACATTACCATCATTCAAGGGTAAAACCTATCATCTAAGAAAGGACTTACCATCATAATTGATTATTTTCTCTTTGCTATTTAAAACATTGCCCCACACTGTCGCTACATTATTTTTGGTACCATAGCTAGAATATCTCAAGTGTAATGTGTGCAAAATGAATGATGGTATAATGTGGAAGAAGAAGATCATAAGGCCCTTGATTTTTAGATTTAACTGAGATACTGAGGGGAATTACTACGTAATTGGAGGTGATTGAAACTACCCAAAGAAGAGGTATTCATCTTGAGGAGATTAGTGATAGCGAATACAATGATGTTGGTCATGCAAAAGATCAAGATGAAGAGCAAGAGGAATACATTGAAGAGTGATTGATTTGGGTGATCTCCAATATGGGCCAGAATTCAAAGAAATAAACCCCATCATACAATGGAAAATTGAATCTAAAGGAGCTCATAGACTAGATAACAGATATGGAGAAGTATTTTTATTTTGAATTAGTAGAAGATCCCAAGAAGGTGAATTTTACCTATATGAAATTGAAGGGAAATGCTTGGATTTGGTAGGATCATGTCCAAACAGAGAGCCAATAAAAGAGAAAGGATAAAATTTGAATATATTTGTAACTAAATTTGAGGCTAAGCTTTTACTTGTTGTTTATTAGATCAAATTATTTAGAAAACTTCAAAACCTCAAGCAAAAGGAGCTAGATGTGAAAAATTATACAAAGTAGTTCTATAAATTGACCATAATGGTAGGTCAAATTGAATATGATGAAGAAACAATGGCAAGATATATAAATGGACTAATATTTTTCATACAATATGATATTGCTATGATTATAATCAAAATTGTTGAAGAAGCATATCGGTATGCACTCAAGACAAAGGAAAAGTTGTTGCGCAGGTAATAAAATAATACAAGAGGAAGGATATGATACTCCCAAGGAAGATAAAAATCAAACAATGGTAGTAGGAAGCATTTTCAAGGAGAAGTTGGTACTTCTCAAAGTGAATCCAACCAAGGCACCTAGAAAAAAGGTGAATCATCAAGAGGACGAGGTGGATTTGGTAGAATAAGAGGACATGATTTTATTGGTAAGTTCAATAGATATTCTAAAAAATGACATAGGGTAATTGAATATCCTCAAGAATAATAGACCAATGGATATGGAAGGGAATCCCATAATAAATTTTTACAAGTAGATGAGTAGAGTATTGCTTCATCGAAGCACACATGGAAGAACCAAAACAAGGAGAATATCTCATGATGGAGAGTATTATTAAATCCACCAAGGAGGTACATGAACTTGAGCAAAGGAGAATCATGTTTAGGGCTATTTGTAAAATAGGAGGTAAATGTTGTAAGGTTATTATGGATAGCAGTAGCACATATAACTTAGTGTCAATAGATATGGTGGAGAAACTTGGGTTGAAGAGAATGGAACACCCAAATCTATACAAAGTCTCATGGTTGTAAATGGGACATCAAATGTTGGTAATAAAATAATGTATGGTAGACCTCCAAATTAGATTTTATAAGGATTCAATTCTATGTGACATCATGTCGATGGATGCTTATCATATCTTGTTCGGAATACCATGGCAATTTGATAGAAAGGAAGTGCATGAAGGTAGGGAGAACACCTATACTATTGAGTATGATGGCAAGAGATACACATTATGTCCATTGCAGGATAAATACAAGCAAGAGAATTAGTATGGAGAGGAGGGAGTTGCCCAATGTCACTAGTCATAGTGATGATGAATATTATGGTAAGAAAATAGAAAGAGAGAAGAGGTAAGGAGATAGGAGAAAATACATCTCATTAAGTCATTAATGACCATGATGAAGGCAATATTGCTAGATTTGATAATAGTGTAGGACACTATGACAAATATTAAAGTGGTGATGAAGAGTTTGGGTGCTATGAGAAGCACACAAGAGTTATTGGTTCTATGTTTATGATAAGAATGAGGTTCAATGGTCAAGGATTGAGAAGATGTGGGAAAGGTGTGAAAATACCTATAATTTTAGATATAAGGCCAAGGAATGAAGGCATTGGGTATGCAGGTCCAACAAGAAAAAATGAGACTAAATTTATGAGAAAATAAGCAATACAAGGAATGAAGGTTTAAGAATGTATTGTTGCAGTGAGTGTGGAAGAGTTGGACATGTTGAAAATAGTTGTTGGAATCTAAATCCTTGTGATAGTTGTGGAGAACATGATCACTCTATAAGAAGGTGTTGGCAACAAGAGAGTATCATGGAAAAAATACACATTGATTGTGGTTGGATGGATGTGATGCAATAGGAGAAGGTGAATAAGAAGTTGAGTGCATTCTATGTGAGGATATTTGATCCTTAGAGGAAGACCAAGACAACAAAGTCAACCTTATATAGACAACCAAACTAGAGTGGTAATATCTTGGAAGAACACTTTATGAGGTAGAGCTCATGAAACATTTTTGTTACTTGGTGAGTATGACTAAAATATTATAATGGGAGATTAAATGACAAGACAAGTTGACCATGGTGAAAGGAAGGTGACATGATCAGGAAAAGAAAAATAATAAAAGCAAATATGAGTAAGAGTTTGGGGCTAATGAATGGAAATAGAGGAACAAAATGAACATTAGGATAAATTATCTATAGCCATGAAATCATTTGGTTTAGCATCAAGAATATCTATAATTTGTAGTAATAAATAAAAACAAGACCATTTTTTTACCATCGTTATGCATTATTTCATATTATTGCCTTAGTGGTATGTTTTAGACTTATTGTAATAAGTTAAGTCATGGTCATCAAATTTCATCCATAGAGTGCATTGACATGGAAAGGAGGAAGTATTTATGTTCTATGTGTGTGCTAAGGTAAATGACAAAGGTTTTCGTCATGTCTTGAACATCAGAACTCACTGACCAGACCTTGCTAGACATTGCCATCACATGGATAAGGATGTCAATCAAGAGAATTGGTTGATTGATGCCATCATAAATCTATTGTCTAGGGAATTTGTATTGCTAGCTAGGAAATTCCTTCCATTATGAGTATATGACCATCTAAAAGTTACAACTAAGATATGATCATTTAAAACCAATAGCCACCATCATCGTGAGAAATTATCATCAAGTGTTGTTGACATAGATTGAAGTGGTTGTTTAAAACCTACAATTTGAAAGAAACCCTATCGACACAATCTTCCTGACATAGTCTATAGTTATTTGTCTAGTCTTTGCTATCACTCAACTTACTCTTGTCATAATGGTTCATCATCTATGATGGAGTTGAGAAATATATTCGGTTGTGTCATATTGGGAGGTTAAAATTCACCATAATCTAAGTGTAAAACCTATTATCTAAGGAATTATATACAATTGTAATTGATTGTCTTTTATTTACTATTAAAAAACACAATCCCATAATTCCACTAAATCATTTTTGGCATTAGAGCTAGAAGATATCTCAAGCATGATGCATGCAAAAAGAATGATGGTACAATGGGGAATAAGAAGACCATAATACCCTCGAGTTGTAGATATGGTTGAGATGCTAAGGGGAATAATTTCTTGATTAAAGGTGATTAAAATTGCTTAAAGAAGAGGCATTCATCTTGAGGAGATTAGTGATAGTGAAAAAGAGAAGGTTAGCCATGCAGAATCTCAATATGAAGAGCAAGGGGAATATGTATTCATAAAAAACCTAAATGGGAAAGTATTCATGGATTATAAAATGGGTTTAAGTATGGCGCTAAATGTATGCTTTGGATTTCAAAGAAAACCTTTGGTTTGCTATTTAAAATAAAGATATGTTTAATTTTTGTGAGTTTCATTAAACAATATTATTCTCTCGTAATATCAATGAAAATTAGTTCAGTTATGCTTTGGAAGTATTAACTTGGTAATAGCATATATATTTGGGTATTTTGTAGGGTAACCATGGAAATCTATGACTGATTGATTAAGATAGTGCAAACCCTATATTACAAAAATAACATTGTTTGTGATTTCAATTTTATATCTTTGGTTGAGCAGAATTAAGCAACTAAATTATTTAAAAGAATTTAATTACCCTCGTGGATAGAAAATACTCTTAACCAATGTGGGGCAAGACTAAAATCAACCTGTGTCGCTAGTCAAAAAAGAATCTCAATACTTAAACTAATGTGTTTTTGGTTAATGCTACTTTGTATGGTTTGGAAATATGGTATTTAATCCTTAAGGAAATATGGTTTATCAATTTATATAATTTTGATAATGATAAGTCTTGTTGAAAATGATTCCTTTGCTTGAAGAAAAGAATTGTGTGATACCAAAAAGTTCTTTGATTTGCTTTGTAAACAATTTTTTGTGATTGAATGTGGAATTTAGCTAGTGAATGGAAACTCATAGGTTGTGAGTTTTATAGCCTTGAGGTATTAAAGGCAAAGTGAAATATTAACATGAGCTATAATTTTTCTAATGGAAATTATTACTTTTAGTAAATCAATAATGTTTCTGCCATGATAGAAGGTAAAGCTAAACATTTAGTTTTAAGTTTAAATATTCATTGTTTACATTTAGACCCTTGGTAGAGTGAACTATTTATAAGTAAACACTATACTTTAAACTATAAGTTAGAATGCTCTACCTTACCTTAAAACCATACAACAATATTGAAGGATGTTTTGGAAATAAAATAAAACCCAATATGTTGTGGTGTGGTACGACACACAACAAGAACATGAATGGTCGATGGATTGATAGAATTAGTTAAAATATGTGACTAGGTACACCATTAAATGTCCCCATAGAACTGATATGTCACCAAAGGTTCTAGAGGAAGCTAACCATAGGATCTATCTCACCATAGGTAGTTTTGAACTCCATGGTCAAATTATTTTTTTATTACTAAATAGCAAGATTTTTGATAAGAATGTAAAATTTTTTATTGATAGTGGGTCAACAGATAGCTTTATCTCATCTAGAATAGTGAGGGATTTACCTGTTAGACCCAAATTTTTAGTTAAAATTTGGAAGGTAGAGTATGGATTAGGGCAAACCTACCATATTAACCAATGTATATTTGATCCCCACATATTCTTGCCATAAGGAAAAACCAATTGGTATCTGTATGTGGCACCTTTACATGTGTTTGATATCATCCTAGGAGTGGATTGGTTAAAATCACATAAGGCTCTTCTAAATTTTGAAGAGAGATGGGTGGAATTTTTGGATGAATCTAATCAAATGATTAGAGTTAAATTGTTGTCATAAAGAAGTTAAACCACATTTATTGTGTAAATGTGCGAACTAGTTTATTATTGTATTGCACAACTTAAATAATGTTTACATTTTCGGGAATAGACACCGGCAGAACTGAACCTGTTACAGCAGTTGTAACAGAGCAACAGTCTGTCTAATAAAGACAAATACAAGTACGCTAACATCCCCCTTTATTACATTATTTGGGTAATGTAATAACTAATAGCTATACTAGACTACTAACATCCCCTTACATTATTTTGCAATACAAAGTGAGCTGCGAAACAATTCAAATTTGACACGTCCAAGTGCCTTAGTGAAAATGTCTCGCAACTTGAGCATCTGTGGGAATGTGTCGAAGCTGAATTCAGTGCTTTGGAACTTCATCTCGAATGAAATGACATTGTGTGTCAATGTGCTTTGTTCTTTCATGATGGACTCGGATTCTTGACGAGGTTCGTAACACCCCGATTGTCGCAAAACAAGTGTATTGGAGATTTTGATGGATGGCCCATACTTGTCCGAATGCGACGTAACCATATCACTTCGCACACACCTTCACGTGCGGCGCGATATTCTCGCTCTCGTTGATGAAATAGCAACCACCCGTTGCTTCTTGCTGTGCCAAGAGACATGACCGGATCCCAGATGAAAAATGTATCCATAAGTTGACTTGCGATCATCAAATGATCCGGCATAGTCGGAGTCCGTGTATCCTTGCAAGAAGAATTTGTTGTTCCTCTTGTATTCTAGGCCATATTCCATAGTACCACGGACATAGTGAAGAACACGTTTTGCCGCTTTCCAATGAGTGGTCTTAGGCTCCCGCATGAACCTCGAAAGATAGTTGACAAAGAAATACGAGATCCGGCCTAGTATTGGTCGGATATATGAGACTCCCAATCAACTGTCGATAGAGAGTACCATCTACCCGAGGTGAGTCATCATATCGCGATAACCGAAGTCCATTCTCCATTGGAGTTGCCATTGGCTTGCAATCACCATGCGATATTTATCCAAAGAATGTCTTGGCATACTTTTTCTCGAGACACTTTGATGGAGTGCTCCTTCCCGGCTGAATTCCGGACCAAGACAAGAATGGAGAAGTCCGAGATCCGTCATCTCAAAAGATTTGCACAAGTTTCTTTTGACAAGAGAGATCATAGTTTCTGAACTCCCCGTAATGAGCAGATCATCCACATAGAGTACAAGCAACACTATCTCGTAACCCCGTTTCTTGAAATAGAGGTTTGCATCCGACGGACATCTCTTAAATCCATGCCGCATAAGGTGATTGTCCATTTTTATATACCAAGCTCGAGGAGCTTGTTTCAGCACCATACAAGGATTTGACCAATTTGCAAACTTTCTGCCGTTGGCCTTCCACTTCAAATCCTTCAGCCGAGTCATATAGACTTCTTCTTGGAGATCACCATTAAGAAAGGCACTTTTGACATCCATCCGGTGAACTTTCCACCCATATTGTGCCGCCATAGCACACATAACCCGAATTGTGGTCATCCGAGCAAGTAGGTGCAAAAGTTTCCTCATAGTCGATGCCTTCCTTTTGAGCATAGCCCTTTGCAACAAGACGGGCCTTATGCTTATCAATTGTTCCATCTGCCTTGTACTTGACTTTGTATACCCATTTGCAGCCAATAGGTTTCTTTCCATGCGGCAGATCAACAAGCTTCCAAGTTTTATTCTTCATCAAA
The DNA here is from genome assembly GCA_028583015.1 of Wollemia nobilis. Lineage (NCBI taxonomy): Eukaryota > Viridiplantae > Streptophyta > Pinopsida > Araucariales > Araucariaceae > Wollemia > Wollemia nobilis. The sequence continues at coordinate 122,580 of JAQPPZ010001280.1, read as the reverse complement.
GACTCATACTTTTATCCATAGCGGCCTTCCACCGAGGCTCACCGAGAGCATCTTGCACCGATGCAGGTTCAAGACTATCTATGGTAGACATGAATGCCCCGTCATCATCAATATCCATATCCTCAACTTCTGCACTTGGAGTCACGTAAAGTTCCTCAAAAGATTGACAAAGATCATCAACCTCACCCGCTCTCGGCTTCTCTTTCCTTTTGAGCCATACCGCGTGTACGAGGTCTATCCAAATTCAAATTGGGAGGAGTGGATAAATTTGCATCTCTCGATTGTATTTGTACACCATTTAGGATTCTTCTTCGGTGGTGGTGAAGAAGATGTAGAAGGACCTCCCGTCTCGTGTTGACGAAGGAATCTTCTCTTCCTTAGGTTCCACAATATCTTGGTGTACTGTAGATGTGCTCCGTGATGTGAAATCTTCATCAAAGACAACATCTCTGCTGATATGAATTTTCTTGGTCAAAGGATCTATCAACCGATATCCTTTAGAGTGCTCATAATATCCAAGAAAAATACATCTCAGTTGTTTTCTCATCTAGCTTCTTCCTTTTCTCTTTCGGTATGTGCATGAAAGCTTGACACCCGAAAATACGTAGATGAGATATGGAGGGTTTTCGACCACTCCATGCTTCCCGTGGAGTCATTCCTTTTAGGGCCTTTGTGGGTGCCCTATTCAACAGATACACTGCAGTGGTGACAGCTTTTGCCCAATATTGTTGCCCAAGAGTAGCTCCCGTGAGCATACAACGAACCATTTCCATGATAGAACGGTTCCTTCTCTCAAAGAACTCCATTTTGCCGAGGAGTATAGGCAGTTGTTAACCGTCTCTTGATCCCATGCTTATCTAGGAATGCAGAAAATTCATTAGAGGTAAACTCTCCCCCTCGATCCGAGCGGAGGGTTTTGATAGAAGCCCCCGACTCCTTCTCAACGGATTTCTTGAACTCGCCGGAAGAATGCGAAAGCTTCAGATTTCAGTTTGAGAAAGAAAACCCACATCTTTCGTGAGTAGTCATCTACGAATAACCGAAAGTACCTCTTCCCTCCAACACCGTTGGGTGTGAAAGGACCGCATAGATCGGTGTGAATTAGCTCCAGTAGGTTTTCGTGCTCTTGTAGAGCTCTTCTCAAATGGTACTCTATGCCGCTTTCCCGCTGCAGCCAGAGCACACTCGGCAATGTGGCGTAAAGGGAAGGAAGACCCTTTACCATCTCATACTTGCCGAGCTCAAGTAAGTAGCCGTAACTAAGATGCCCATATCTCTTGTGCCATAGGGAAGTTGCCTCCTTGGTAGAGAAAATCATGGCAACATGTGGAGTAGAGATAGCATCTAGTGCAAATAAGCCATGCTTATATGAAGTCGTTGCAACCGCTTACCCTTCCTGGTAATGGTACAACACTTCTTTCCATTCTCAACACGAAAGTTGACAACCATATTTCTGTCCAGGATTTGTGTCACTGACAACAAATTGTTAGCCAATCCCGAAACATAGAGGACTTTGTCAATCTGACACTTGCCATCAGGAAGAGTGACTGAAATTGTACCCTCTCCCTGAACCCTGTAGGTTTTATCATCAGCAATGGTGACAGGTTTGCCCTCCTTGGCCTCAAATGATTCAAACCACGATCTGTCGCCATCATATGTTTGCTAGCTCCGTAATCGACATACCAAATAGGATCCCTCCGTGTGGAATCTGTGGTAGTCATGAGCACCTTGTGTGCCCATTCGTAATCCGAGTCGATTCTTCAACAACAACATTCACCCGGGGTTGCTTGTTCTTATTTTGTGGTTTGTTTTGGCCTTTCGCTTGTTCTTATGCCAACACCCGTTGGTGTCATGGTTGTCTTTCTCACGTATCTTGCACCACCTCTTCTTCTCGTTGAGGTTGTTTGCCTTTTCCTTTCGTATCCCGTTGAGAATTTCCTCCTTTCCGAAAGTTGCCTCCTTTTTGCCCATTACCTTTCTTCCTAGAACCCCGCCTCGTTGGTGTATAGGGCTGTATTGGAAGAATCATCCTTGTGAAGTTGGCGTGCCTCCTGTTGTTGAAGCAGATTGACCAACTCGATGTAGGTAATTTGTCGTTGAGACACCTGGATGGAGGTTATCAACATATCAAATGAAGAAGGTAAAGCTCTCATCACAAGTGAAATGAGAAGCTTTTTGTCCAAAGTATCTCCGAGAGAACTCAATTTCTCTTTCAACTCGTACACTCGCACGTAAAGAGTTCAACTGTTTCACCCCGCCTCAAACTCAGGTTATGAAGTTGTTGTTGAAGATGAAGAATGGTGGATTCATTCTTCCCCTCATAGATGGTTCTAAGGGCATCCCATGCCTCTTTACCACTTGCTTTGTCACCTATATGAGGTTGCACTTCATCTGAAACAACAAACAAAATGAGCACCTTTGCTCTACCGTCTTTCTTGTCAAAAGCTATCTCGATCCGTCGAAGGACCTGTGGATCCCGCTCGTTGGTGAAGGCCTAGTTGCTACTCCAAGGAATAATATCCCACAAATCTTCCATTTGGAGAATAGCCTTCATCTTATGTTTCCATGGTGTATAATTTGGACCTTTCAATAACTGATGCGGATCAGTCATCAACTTTGCAACAACGGCCATAGTGAAGGTTCCTTATATCACCAAATTGGTCCCCCTTTCGATATACCTTTTGCTAGGCCAATATACCGTACAAAATACCCGCCCTTACGTGAGGGAAACTATAGGTATTTAGAAAGATCAACAAAAAATCACCCGCCCTTACGTGAGGGAGACTATAGGTGAGTTTTAGAGATCATACGATACGTGGAACATAAGCGGTACCGAAAGGGAATCGCCTTGTTGATGGCACCTACCATAGAAGATTCTTCTCATGCGTGGGGCGTAACTTCCCCTAAACACTATGAAGAATACTTCGTCAGGATTTACGCCTAAACACAAGTGCGATAAAGGGTAGTGGATGGAGTAAAAAAATGCAAAAATGGCGTACTTATTCCTCCCCGACGATTTATAGAGAACAAGCTCAGACGTCGTTATAGCAGCTATATTAGGCGGCGGATACAGTAGCCAAATCACGACAGCTTTACCTGTAAGTGCTGGCCAGAGGTATCACAAATACCGAACGCTGCAATGACAATAAAATTGCACAGATGGGTTTTATATTCCGGGGACTTAGGGAGTGTTTTGATTTTAATTTTTAATGTTATAGTGCAAAAATGAAATATGCAACATACAACAAAAAAAAATTGCCCACAAGAATAACCCACAAGGTGTCGGTCACAGCCGAAAATGCACCTTTTACAATGCCAAATTGCTATTTTTCAAAAAATTACTCACTATCCCCCTTTGATTTTTTGAAAAAATATCCCCCCTTAAAAGGCTTTCTTTAACAAAGCATTTTAATAATTATTATAAATTTAAAATTAAAATAAATAATTTTAATTTATATAGTTTTAAAACTTAGGAAAAATAAATTAAAATTAAAATTTTAATTTATAAAGTTTAAAAACTATATTAAAAAAAATTAAAATTAAAAATTTTAATTAAAAAAATAATAATTAAAAATGACTTTAGAAAAAAATTATACCTTTGGGGGGGGTCGGCGGGATTTGAACCCCGACCCGCAGGCTCCCTGAGCCTTACCGCACGGCTCACGACCACGTGAGCTGCTGGCCGATCCGAAGAGATCAAGAGCCTCCTCCTTTTTGAACGCCTTCTTCCTCCTCCTCCTCCTCCTCCTCTGCTACGGCCTCCGGTTGTCGGGCCACGCGTTGTCGCTTCATAGCGATCCGCGGTCTGTCCCTATCACCTGCTGCATTCTCCGCAGGCTCCTCTCCGCAGGTTTGATAATTTTTTTTTTTTTTTTTTTTCAAACGGGAGGGGGTGCGGTGACCGCGGTAGGGGGGGTTTATACCCCGCTCCAAAATGGCCGGAGTTTTAAATTTCGGGGGGGTGCGGGGCGGGGAGCGGGAGCGGGTAAATTCCCGCGCGCCGATGCGGGGGGGCTGCCTCGCCTGTCGCAGCGTGCAGAGCGACGCAATTACCGTCGCCCCCTACGCGTGCGGGCAATGGCAGCGGGTAAATTCTCGTGCACCGATGCGGGCGTGGGGCTGCCTCGCCTGTCGCCGCGTGCAGAGCGACGGAATTACCATCGCCACCTGCGCATGCTAGGGGAATTGCCCCCTTTGTCACGACGTGCACCGCGACAGAATTCCTGTCGCCGCTGCATGTGCGAGGGGATGGTCCCTCTCTGTTGCGACGTGCAGAGCGACAGAATTCCCGTCGCCACCTACACGTGCGAGGGGGATGGTCCCTCTCTGTCACGATGTGCCGCGCAGGGCGTCTGCGATGTGCGACAGACATCCTGTCGCGTGGTGTGCGATGCGACACAGGTCCACAACGTCTGCACTCGCGGGGGTTCCCTTCCTCTGCATTGCGACGCTCTGTGCTTCCGCTGCGTACTCGTGCGGAGTTTTTTTTTTTCTTCGATTAATCACGATTGCATGATTAGATATCGTGCCCAAAAAAAAATATTTTCGCTCTGCGCCTCCGCCTTCGCCTTCTCCCTGTAATTCTGCTCTGGTACCATGTAAATGTGTGAACTAGTTTATTATTGTATTGCACAACTTAAATAATGTTTACATTTCTGGGAATAGACACCGGCAGAACTGAACCTGTTACAGCAGTTGTAACAGAGCAACAGTCTGTCTAATAAAGACAAATACAAGTACGCTAACATATTGAACACATTGCAAATTAAAAAGGTTTTTAAGAGGAAGGGTATGATTTTCATAGTCAAGATGAATGAAAAAGAAGAGACTAAAAAAGAATCAAATCTATTTCAGCAATATCAAGTATTGAAAGCATTCAAGGATGTATTTTTTGAGGATCTATCGAGATTACCACCTCAGAGGAAATTTTATTTCTTAATAGATTTGTTACCAGGTGCTACACCAATTGCAATATCACCATATAGAATGGCACCCATAGAGTTGTAGGAGGTTAATACACAAATTCAGGATTTGCTAGAAAAAGGTCTAATCAAGCCTAGTTTGTCAACTTGGGAGATCCTATTTTGTTTGTTAAAAATAAATATGGTACTTTAAGAATGTGCATGGATTACCGAATGCTGAATAAAGTTACTATCAAGACTAGGTACTCTATACCAAGAATTGATGACTTGTTTGATCAGTTAAAAGGAGAAACCATCTTTTCTAAAATAGACTTGATATCTGGTTATCATCAGTTAAGGATTCGATAGGAAGATACTTCTAAAATGACATTTAGAACAAGGTATGGATATTTTAAGTTCATTTGTGCTAACTAATGCTCCAACCACATTCATGAACCTCATGAATAACATATTTAGAGATCAACTGAATTGATTTGTACTTGTATTTTTGTATGATATATTGATCTACTCCAAGAGTAAAGAGGAGCATGATCAACACATGAGAACTATGCTAGATATTCTTAGAAGGAATTAATTGTATGGAAAGTTATCTAAATATGAGTTTTATACCCCACAAGTATAATATCTTGGGCATATTATTTCTGTTGTGGGGATTGGAGTGGATCCAAAGAATATTGAAGCAATTATTGATTGGCCAACACCTACTAATATTTTAGAGGTGCAAAGCTTTATGGGAATTGCAATATATTATAGGTTATTTGTCAAGAGGTTTTCAAAATTTGTTCAACTCATTACAAACCTTCAAATAAAAGGGAAAATATTCAAATGTACACAGTAGTGTGAGAAGGATTTTCAAATTTTGAAGGAAAGGTTGACAACGACACTAATTTTACAATTACTTCATTCTAGCAAACAATTTATAGTTTGTATTGATGCATCAATTAAAGGGTTAGGGGGGTCTTGACTCAAGATGATGTGGTTATTTCCTATGAATCCAAAAAACTTAAGATGTACAAGGTTAATTACACCACTCATGATCTATAGTAGGTAGCGGTGGTACATGCCCTAAAAATTTGGTGGCACTCTTTGTTGGGAAAACCTTTTGAATTAAAAATAGACCACCAAATTCTGAGGTATATATTTATCCAACCATTATTAAATGTCAAACAACACCGATGGATGAAATTCTTAATGAAATATGACTTCGGTATTAAATACATAAATGAAAAATAAAATAAGGTTGCCAGTGCTCTAAGTAGGAGAGGACTTATTACCGCAATGACAAAATGACAGTATGATATGTTGGATCAAATTAAAATATGGCAGGGAAATGATAAGTTCTATCAATGTTGTGTAGAAAAAATTGAGCAAGAATTTGGCAAGCATGCATATTTTGTTGTCAAAAGTGATATTCTATTTTTCAATAATAGATTGGTAGTCCTTCATTTGGGAGGATTGAGAGAAAAATTCCTTAATAATGCTCGTAATATTCCATATTCTACACACCCAGGAGGGACAAATATGCGAGAAATTTTGAAAAAAGATTATTATTGACCAGGAATGAAGAAAGATAATAAGAACTTTGTGGAAAATTATTTGGAATACGAGAGAGTGAAAGAAGAACACCTACAACTAATTGGAAAGCTATATCCAAATGAGATACCCACACAAAAGTGGTAAGTAATATCAATGGATTTTATAGTGGGTTTGCCTAAAACAAGATTCAGGCATGATGCAATTCTAGTAATTATGGATAAATTAACTAAGGTTTCATATTGTATACCAAGAAATGTGCAAGATGACATGGTCGTCATAGCGAGTAATTTTACCAAGGAAGTGGTAAGACTGCATAGTTTTCTAGAAGTTATAATATCTGATAGAGATTCTCATTTCACTTCTGAATTTTGGCAAGTATTGCATTAGGTGTTGGTAATCAAATTGAATATCAGTATTACTTATCACCCAGAGACATATGGTTAGACTGAAAGGGTTAATCAAGTGCTTGAGGATATGCTAAGGATGTATTGCATGGATCAACACGCAAAGAGGGAAGACTATTTATTTCTAGTGGAATTTGTGTACAATAATAGTTATCATGCATCACTAGGAATGGCACCATTTGAAGCTCTATATGGGTAACGGTGCATAATTATCTTATCTTGGGATAATTGGGAGGATCGGGTAGTGATCAGATTGAAAATGGTAAAAGTAATGGAGGAGAAATTAAAGAAAATTTAGCTGAGGTTGAAAGAGACCGTATATCGTCAGAAGAGCTATGCAAACCTCAAAATATCATCAACATAATATTCTATGGGAGATAGAGTATTCTTAAGGGTGAAACCCACTAAGAGTTCTATAAAATCCCCCAAAATTTACTCTAGATATGTGGGGCCATTTGAGATAGTAGCTAAGATAAGCCTTGTAGCTTAAAAACTAGCTCTACTGCCCAACTTATCCAAAATCCATAATGTATTTCATGTGTCCCTCTTTAGAAAATATATTCTTGACCCTACTCATGTGTTGGATGTTTCCAAATTGCAGATGATTGATCTCTTAAATATTTAGGTCCGACCTATTCATCTACTTGGTTTTAGGACCAAGAATCTAAGGAAGAGAAGTATAGAATAATTTTGAGTCCAGTGGAACCACTACTCAGCAAAAAATGCTATATGGGAAAATGTAGATGATATGCGTCAACAATTTTCTTATTTTTTTGAGTACATAGAAGACATTATTTTATAACGTTTAACGAAATTTACATGATATATGTATATATGGGAATGGAACTAGATGTTGAGTAGAGTATGATATGTTTGTGGAATTTCTATATAGGATAGTTTGTAAATATTTTGCTTTACTTTGTAATATATTTTAGAATATATGATTAAGTATGAATGATTATTTCCTATTTTGACATAATTTATGGTGAGATAATATGCTAAATGAATGGAAATATGATGTGATTTTATGATGATATCCCATTGAAAATACTGAGGATCAAGTGGAAATAATTTGCTTGAATACTTTTATTTATGAAAGATGTGATTGTAATTCAATCATTGATTTCCTTGCATTAACTAGTTTAAAACACAGGGACTGTGTTTGATTCTAGTGGAGGAGGATGTAACGACCATGCTCTCACAATGAAGAAGAAAATAAAAGAAATAATAAAATTACCTTTCTAATGTGGAACATGGTACTACTGGTGATCCTTGTGAGTGTTGGATAGTGGCAAAAGGACAAGCAAAGAAGTCAGTTAGCAGGGAAAAGGGGTAAGAAAGGGAAGTGATGATTTGGCTCATGAGTACATTGATGCTCACACACTTGCATTTCATGTAGAGTTTTGATTTATTATATGTGCGTGTGTTCATTTTGAATAAGTAATTGTTTTTTTTGATAGAGAGTAAAATGTGCTTATGTTTTGTATAGTGATGATGATGGGAGCCACCTGATTTTTCTTTAAGTTTTACATATGATTTTTGATCAAAGGTATAAGAATAGATATATGAATATATACACATATTTATATGCATAGGATGAGGAAGGAACCATTTTACACATGAGTTTACAAATGCATCTTGGCTAGCGTGTCCTTGCGTGGTTGTTTTTTAAAACATGAATTTATTAGTATTAGTAATGAGATTATTTTCATAGCTATATTTTTCTAAGGAATATATATGTATCTAAGTATTTACCTACGATGAAAATTTTTCTTTTATTTAAATTATAACAAGATTTAGAGTGGAGGTATATGGTAGAATCGTGAGTAACCAAACAAGGTGGTGTCATGATAGTTTAGACCCCTCTCCATACCTAATGCTCGATAATATGGGGAAAAGGAACATGCCCAAGGTAAAAGAGGAGGAAAAGGGACGTAGAAAATATTATTATGATTCTATTTACGAAGAGAAAACAAGTAGCTTTGAAAATAAGAATAGCGGGTGTGGAACTAGAAGGATCCGAGAGAAACTCTGGGAGAGCTTCATTTCCAGGTGGATTTTTTTCTGTGAAAAGCTTATTGTCCTATAAATGTTCCTTTATCTTGTAAAAATTGAACATGTTGTATGTAACCTTGGGTGCTATTTACATGTAGAGGATAATATTGCATGTTGTGGTTATTATATTCTTTTTTTTTTAAAGAAAAGAAACTCTTTTGGTTGTCGTGTTTGGATAGGAAAGGAAAATATAAATGAGTTTCTAAATCTAAATAGGAAGAATGATATGTTGGGTAAAACTGAGTGTAAAAATTTCTTGTAAAGCATGCATGGATGACAAGTATTGTCTAAAAATAGCAGGCAATAAGGTCTAAAAATTTGAATGCATTATTTGGTTGCAGTGTGAAATTATTGTGTAGTTATTTTTTATATAATTGTTGCACCTAAAATTGTATTCATTTAATATGAGTCTGGATCTGATCCCACCAAGTTTGTAAACCCATTTTACCTTGAGTTATCTATGAATGGGATTTGAATTATGACCAAGGAGGCATATGGCCAGTTAGAAGCTAAAAGAGGATATTTGATGCCCATGCTAGATTTTAAAATATCTCCAATAAAATTTAAGTGAGTTGTTAATGTGTAACAATAGCTGAAAAATGTAGACTTCTACATATATGATCAGTGTTGTGATGTTGTTGATTCATGAATAATATTTGAGGAAACATCTTGTCACATAGGGACTGAGTAGTATGTGATTTTATGTCCTGTTTGAGAAGACCACCTTGGTGATCTTCAAAAAGTACTGATTATGTATTATATTTCTGAATATATATTGTAAAGCATGGAGTCAAATGATGTCCATGTATTTGTACAAAATTATTCATAAATTATAAAATGGGTTTAAGTATGGCACTAACTATATGCTTTGACTATCAATAAAAAACCTTTGGTTTGCTGTATAAAATAAAGACATGTTTAATTTTGGTGAGTCTCATTAAACAGTATTATTCTCTCCTAACGGGAATTAAAATTAATTCAGTTATGCTTTGGAAATGTTAACTTGGTAATAGTCTATAGATTTGGGTATCTTGCAGGGTAACCATGGTAATCTATGACTGATTGATTAATATTGTGTAAACCCTATCTTACAAAAAGAACGTTGTTTGTGATTTTACCTTTATCTCTTTGGTTTAACATAATTAAGCAACTTATTTATTTAAAATCATTTAAGTACCCTCATGAATAGAAAATACTCTTAGCTAATGTGGGATAAGTCTGAAATCAACTTGTGTCGTTGGTCAAAAAAGAATCTCAATACTTATACTAATGTATTTTTGGTTAATACCGGTTTGTATGGTTTGGAAATATGGTATTTAATCCGTAAGGCATTAAATGGTTTATCAATTTATATAATTTTGAAAATGATAAGTCTTGTTGAAAATGATTCCTTTGCTTGAAGAAAATAATTGTGTGATAGCAAAAAGTTCTTTGATTTTATTTGTAAACAATTTCCTTGTGATTCATTGTGGAATTTAGCTAGTGAACGAAAACTCATAGGTTGCAATATTTATAACCTTGCGGTATTAAAGGTAAAGTGAAATAGTAACTTGAGCTCTAAATTTTCTAATGGAATTATTATTTTTAGTAAATAAATAATATTTATGCCATGATAGAAGATAAAGCTAAACCTTTAATTTTAAGGTTAAATATTCATTGCTTACCTTTAGACCCTTGGTAGAGTGAACTAATTATAAGTAAACACTATACTTTAAACTAGAAGTTAGAATGCTTTACCTTGCCTTAAAACTATGCATTGATATTGAAGAATGTTTTAGAAATAAAACTAAACCCAATATGTTGTGGTGTCAGAAGGCACACAACAAGCATAGGTATGGTCGATGGATTGACAAAATTTGTTGGAATATATGATTTGGTCAAATCCTTTAACGAGAAGGTGGTATGGGATGCCATATCCAGATCATTAGTTGTTAGTACTATGATAGATCCTGTGCTTGGATAACTTTGCTATATTAGTCTCGATGTTTGGTATGAGATAAATGAATGAGTGTTACTTTGAGTATGTGTGATTAAGACCAAGGCCAATAAATTGCCAAGACTCTATCTATCTTCGAGAAAAAGGGATAATTAGATAGTCACAGGGTATATTTATGCTAGAACCCTTACATCCAATAATAGAACATTTTCAACATAAGTCAAGGGTTTGTAATGTATAGGGATGGGGAAATAAGTGTCCATACATTAGGTGTTATGGGCCCTAATGGATAACCCATACCATGGTTTGACCCTTATGCCATAAATCAAGGATGTTAAATGACATTGTTGACTGCACTAAATGGCACAATTACAGGATGTGGCCTATCTCATCCACTTGGATGACTGTCTGTAGTAGCCTCAAATCCAAAATTTAGTGCAATATGCCATACTATATAAAGAATGTCATAATGATATATTGGGTAAAACAATTTCTACTTGGTATCTTTGATGTAAAACCTTTAGCAAAATGTAGGTTGAAAAAAAACTTTAACCTTCATGTTAATATTATTTGTTTGAGTAGAGAAACAAAGTGAGTAGACATGGGTTGTTACATAATATCTCACAAATATAACTCAGATGTACATAATATCATAATATTACAAGAATGATTCAGATTGATTACATTTCTTGGAGAGATATCTCCAATATATAATTTTACATAACTTTTCAGTACTCTAACTATTACTTTCCACTAATATCTAGGATATACATACTTTTATATTCCTCATAAATACATAACTCTCATCTTGCCACATATCAATGTTCTCTCTTGATATGTACATTATATAAAATATAAATCAACTACCAACTAATATTACAAGGGGGTCAAATAATGCAATACTTCCAACACCCCATGTATTATATTATTTGGTAGGAAGGTTTTTTTACTTCAATATCTAATTTTCTTTATCTTCATTATTCAGCCCTAACTTTAGCATTTTTGGATATATGTAATCTTCATTAGGTATTCCTTTATAAATTATTTGTGTTTATTTCTGGGTCATCTACTAGAATATTTATAAGACTATCATATATAGGATAATCACTATAGACATTTTAACTATAGGTCGTCTTCCAAGCTATGCTTGGGTAATAATAATTTATGATAAGACTGACAATATTCTTAGTAAACTTTGATCATACTTGGTTTCCTTTTGTAGAAACCATACAACATTTATTTTATCTTATCCCTTTAATTCATGTTTATCCATCCATAATGTATTTTTAAACTATGATATTTCTTTTCTTTTCATAGATAAAGTATTTATGAATGATTGTCCTCCATAAATTTCACAATAATGGAAATTCCAACATTCTTCTATCTTATGTCCATATCTACCACAATGATTACGTCTATTCTTTGTTATAAAATTCCTTTTGTCATTTTTTCCTTCATTTTTATTGATTCTATTAGACCCTATCATATATTTGATGTCACTATTTCTTATCACAAATTTAGTTCTTGATTCATTGCCACTCGTCTATCTTGTATATCGAAGACCTTCACATTTTAATCTTATTTCTAGTATAATTGACTCTCTCATTCCTTTTCCATATTTTCCAAAACCTATATCTCTATATCCAATTTTAATCAACAATTTTAAACCAAATGCTTTTTTATACATTTCAAAATAGCTAAAAAGATCATCATACTGATCCCTATGAACATCAACACAACTTTGAGCATCACTATCTCTGTCATCATTTGAATCCATGTCATCATCAATTTTGATAGCATAATTTTTTTTTGAATAATTATAAGTTGTATTCATATCCTTTGTGTCACATGTAAAATCTAGTTTTGTAACAAGTTTTTCTATCTTTGTCATGAATTCTAAGTCACAAGTATCATTGCTTACATCACAATTTTTCTTTTTATTTTGATGAGGATCACAACATGCATTTTTTCCTTTTTATGAAGATCATAAGTATCACAACATGCATCTATCATCATGGGATTTATTTCATTTGATGTCATAGGCCTTAAATAATTTGTATCATAAGAAACGTCTTTCACCATTGTTTTCTTCCCTAGATCTTCAACGCTTCCTTATTTTCTTATCTTGGAAACATTTAGAGCGTTTATTCCTTTGTAGATTGTTTTCCATAGACTAAAAAGTACAATAACAATATTTTCATAATAATTATTAGCATCATTAAGTATACTTTGCCTTCATTTTTGAAGCATTAAAAAGCCTCCCTATCAACAAGCTTATTTTTCAAATCTTTAATCATTTCCACTTGTTTTCTACTCTGGCCTTTGAGAACTTCATTCGAAAGTAATGTCATATATATTATCTTTACTACATCATTAGATAATGTGAAAACACCTTTAGAGTCTTCAATTGCTTAATCAAGATTTGAACTTAGATAATTTCCAAGAATTGAAAAATGATTCTCTCATGATTGATTGTAAGACTCTCTTTTCCTTTATTTATGTATCTTTTTGTCCTTCAATTTTTGCTATCATGTATTGAGTACAACATTTTAAATTTTAAAACATTTCCTTATATTTGTTCTTCTTGAAAACATAAGTTTTCTTATTTGATTATTTTTGACAACTTATGTTTTTATATTTCTGTTTTTTGATTATTTATTTTCCTTTTCATTTGCTTTTTCTTGGTCTTTGAAGTCTGACAACCTTATAACTCTAAAATTAATTAATTCAGTTGGAGTAAACTACCTTATTTCTCTAAAATTTAAGTTTTCAATTGCAAACCTCAAATAACAAATAAAAATTTCAAAGAACTGTGGGAGTAAAAATCCTTATAACTCCCTAATATTTAATTTTAATTTTTCAATAATATTTTAATTTTGAAATAGATAATTAAATCTCTTCTTTTCTCTTTTTATTTATATATATCTATATATATAATTAAAAAAATATTTTATTAATTTTCAGATACTCATTAATTTTCAAGTCATTTTTGAATTGACTTTATAATTCTCAAATAAATATTTAAATCTCCTACATACTGCACTTTTTAGCTCCTTATCGCTCAAAAAGGTTAATTTGATTAAACATAAAAATTTACCTTTCGTGCTATAATTTTTTAATACCTTAGTGCTAGGCGGTCAAAGCTTATATTAACATCAGGCTATATGTTTGTGTCAGTTATTAGAATCATCAACACTCAATTTATTTGTAGTCATTGCTCGAAATACCAAGGTATAATATAAATATTAGATTAGGGTTGAGTCTATAATTTAGAGTGTGATTTATATTTCCCCTTATATGTAAGTGTTAATGTCTAGGAAATGCAAAAGTGTCATTTAAGAGAGAATGTACACAAGTTTCTTGTACGTAAGAGTGCAAATATGTAATGTGATGATGTGCACAAGTGTCCTAGATTAGGAGTGCATGTAGAAGTATAATAGTTATATAGATGTATGCAAGTGTTATAGAGTCAAGTGTCCATCTAGTATGCAAGTGGAAAGTTGATAAACCAAGATTAATGAGACTTGGCATATGGAGAGCATTAATAGTAAAGTATGTGAAGAGTTAAATTATTATGGCTATATCATGGAGATAATAATCCATGAGAAACATAGAATAAGAAGTATATTATCTGATTGTAAGAGAACTAGTTTGGAATAAAGATTTTATACATTTTAATAAATTAATATTGTAAGTTTTATTAATGCATAGTTCATGAATGATTTAGGCTATTTACATTTAAATGAATGTTTATTTCAGTATTATATTAGCCTTGATATACATATTAATTTGTTCATATTATTGTCCTCATATAATTATTACCTTGACCTTTAATATTGTGGCTATTTTATATTTAGGACCTATGTTATTTTATGGTAGTAACGCTTCAAAATCCAACACTACCATGACATTAGGAATAGATATACCTTTACAAGAATTAAAATTGTGGAGCATATTGCTTAATCTCTATGTCGAACATAATTATTTTGACCTTCTTCCTACATCTGGTATCTAATACCTTATGTAAATGGTATGGTACCTATGAATATGATATTACATTATATATTGATATTATTGATAGTTGGCATGGACCACACATATCCCAAGGTTTATTATATTAATAATATATTATAATAAGAAGCACGATAAGGGTTTATGAGTCAGCTAGGGTTAGGATTATACCCTTTCCAAAGCAACATTAAAGAATTGTTATATAAAGAAGGGATGCTATTATTATAAAAATCATCACTCAAGTTGAGTATAATTTGTAATTGTCTTTGCCAATAGAGTGGCTTATGATACTTTGCTCTCTCTATGTGGCACTCTCATCTTACGAGATCTTGTGAAGTTATTCAATTCTTAAGAAGTATTATAAGTGTTGCCCTACCTTAAGGGTATTATCTACCTCTATATTGTTTTTTTGTTTGTTATTGGGTATAATCATTTGTAGATGAATAATTTGATATTTTTGCATAATGGTGAATAATTTATGTTTATGAGAATAAAGTTTCATAACAAGTGGTATCATAACAACAATTTATGTTTGTGAGAATAAATCTCCATAATAGTATTTGTCTTTGCTTTTTTGATGATAATTCTAGTAGCTAGCAAAACATGATGTCAGTTTGATTTTATAAATCCTCCATGATTGAGCATAGTACTTGGATTTGAGATTAAAAAACCTTAAACACCCAATTTTTTCTTCTCATTTTGGAGTCTTCTTTCTTTTTTTTAGCATTTTAATTGGGATTATCACCTTAAGCTCACTTTGTTTCCATGAAATCAACTTCTTCATTATATTGAACAAGGTCAACGATATTAATTGGAGACTTTCTTTTCTCATCACTCTTTCTTCTTGAAGTATATGCCTAATATAGGTAACTTTTTTTGTAATTCTCTCTCTTTGCGCTCATAGTAGACTACTTCAAACATATTCCTCTTGACACTTTTATCTCCATATTGGACTTGTTGCATTCATGTGTCCTTTCCTTGCAACGAATTGATTGCACATTGTCCTATATTTTTAACTAGATCTTCTACTATTGTTGTTGGTTGTGAAACTTGACCATGAACTACTAGAATGATTTGTTTTGGAAAAACTATATCCTCCTATAGACTCACCTCTTGTGTCTTTGCAACCTTATTTGTATGTGGGGTAGCTACAGGTTGCTCATACTTAACCCTTGACCTAATTGGTGCCTTTATACTAAAATAAAATGCTTATAATATATGTAATCCACACCCTTCATGATGTAATTAGGAAATCTCTCTTTTTGTAATAGGGCCTCCACTTTCCTTCAAATATCATATGCTTGTGCATAGTAGTCATGAAATTTCCCTTTAGGTCATTGGACCAACTTCATTATCTTGTTTGTCAAGTTAGAGTATTTTTGGCATAGGTTGTACTTTTTGATTGCCTTCTTACTAATCTAATCCCATGAATTCTTAATTTTATCCTCTTTCATTTCATACCATCTTAGAGCAACATAATTTAAATAGGTTGAATGGAACTATATCCATTGCTTCATCTAAGTCATGCTACTACAAATTGTACTTTGTTATATTCTTGAATGAAATTTTTGGAATCATCAAAATATTTAGATAAAAATATAGGAATTATTCCATATTTACTATATTATTAGAATCCCAATTATAACTCTTCTTGGTGAAAAAATAAGGTCTTGTGAACTAGAAGCTAAATATTTCTACATAGTACTATGAATACCAAATCTACTAGACTAACAATTGATTTACAACCAACCAATAGGAGTAGTGGGTTTTTTCATACAGTAGGGGCAAATGGAAATCCTAAAACATCCTAAATATTTTCATAAAGTATTATGAAAATATCCCTTAGTTTGATCAACTTAAAGAAGTAATAACAATGAGATAGGTCTCTTACAATGGTCTCAACACACCTAATTTCTCAAAAAGTGCTACTAAAAATACCCCTTATTTTGATAATCTTGAAGAGAGAATCATAATCAGATATATCTCCAGCAAGGATTCCATCATACCAGATACTCTTTTTAATTAGGCTCAGAAAAAAGAATTAACAACATCAAAGTCACAATAGTATAGAATGAAAATGCATCGAAAGATAACCCAAAAAATTAACAAGCGATAAGAAGTAGAACTGTTTGATAGTGGTTTTGGAACGATTGTTCACCCTTTCGTCGTATTGTCACACTACTACAAGGAGCCATGATGGATTCTTGGGTACTATTAAAATGAAAAACATTCAAGAAATATAGTAATTATAGTAGAAATTCAATAATGCACAACAATAAACATTCACTAAGAACAATAAATTTATATTCATTGTCAAAAAGTTAAAATATAAGTAATCAAATTCTAAATTCAAATAAATACAAATCCTAATCATTTATAAAGTGCAAAGTCTCTTAACCACTTAGAGAGTGCTAAGTAACATGTGTGAAAAGAGTTATGTAGTTATTCAAATATGAAAATTTATTCCAACAACATAACTCTTTTAATACTCTTGGGCTGACTAAGCTAATAAAAACAAATATAATCAACGTCGTTACATTAAAGTTGTTATATAGACCCTTTTCATTCTTGATAAATACACAACGACTTTCTTGTTTAAGTGGTGTGAGTTGCCTAATAGCAAGCACTCATCCACAACCAATTGACCTATCTTTTGGGACCCTATCTAGTCCATTTTCTTATCTTTATATTTCCTTTTTTTTTCACTTCCTCATTTTTTTCTTCATAATTATTGCTCTCTTTCTTGATTTTAAAATTAAAAATAAATTTAATTTCATAATTATTTCTTTCTTTTAGGTTGTTAAAATTAAAAATTGATTTTAATTTTATGAAATCATTTTCAATCTCTCTTTTTTAATTTGTTTCCATTGCTTTTTCTTCTTTGTTTTTCTCATTTTTCTTTATGTTTTCCTTTTATTTTATTTTTCTCTTATTTCATTTTTTTTCCTTTTTATTTATTTATTTTAAAAATCAAAACATCCTCCATTTGTATTACATCGCAACAATATAATGATATTATACTAATTTAACAATTATACATGAATCACTTTTTAAAATTAGAAAATGAATATGTTGTTTCAAAGTTGAGGAGGATTATAACACGTAAAGCTAATTCCATTTGTTCTTTTTTTTTAATGCTTTTTATTTTTTCTAAAATTTTATTTTTTTATCCTTTTCGTTTTCGGCATGTTTCCTTTCTGTTTTCTTCTATGCTTTCAATTTCTATAATTTCCCTTCTCTCTATGATTTTTACACTATGATGCTTATTAAATAAATATGTATTGAAATTGCTAGTTAATAGATTAAAAAAAAAATTATATGCTTTGTGATTGGTTAATTAACAAATATTTAAAAAGTAAATTAAATTAATTTTTTTTTATTTATATTAAAGGCAATTAAATAAATTAAAAAATTTAAATTAAATTAATATTATTTAAGTTTATTGGGTTTGGAACAAACATGTAATACATGTTCAATATTATTGGCAAACCTTAACATTTTGTTCATAGGATTTGAGACAAGCAATTAATAGCAAAAAAAATCAAATTATAGATCAAAGTTCTAATCTTATAAATGATCTTCAACATTTAATTAAATTAAATGAAACTTAAGATGCCTTCCCATCCTACTTAGCAAGTTTTTGCTTGGGATTCTCTTCCTCAGTCTGATCAGTTGCATTGTATGGTTCTCAGAGGGGTAGTGATGGTGATGCTAATGTTGGTTGGACCTCTGGCGCTGCTGATGATGCAGATGGATGAACCACTCCTGTTGAGGCTCCTCCTCAGCCTGCAACTGATAAGTCTAACAACCATCCGAAGTTGAGTTGGAATATTTAATGGCTTGTGTCCTTGAACTTAATCGTGCCTGTTAGTATGTTAGTATATCGTTGTCCTGGCTATTTATAAAACGAGTGTGTGGTTTACTTGAGGTTTGTTGTACTGATGGTTTTTTTCCTAGTTGTTTCTCTTCGCTTGTTTGACTAGTGCACGGGGTGTGACTTGGCATTCCACCCATGTTTCGACCCTATATTTAATATATTGCTTCTTCATTCAAAAAAATTAAATAAAACTTAATTTTATAAAAAAATTATAACTTTAAAAACTATTTAATAAATTTAAGTACATGTACCAATCACTTCATTCAAGGGACAACCAGAGAATTAAAGTGTTTCATACGTTGCTTTTAGTTAGTGTTAATTGATAACATATGTATTTATAAATCAAAAGCATTCACAAACAAAATTATAGAACTATTTAGTTTTTTTTTTTTTAATATATCTGCATAGTCCATTTATTAATCAATATATCAAATTAAGCAATCATATCAGTAGTTGTTGTAAGATAATGACATCACCGTATCAATCTCGACCAATCTTACAAAGTAAAGCATTCATTAATGAACTTATTGGGTAAACTTACTATTTTTATAATAGAAATGGAAAGATAAAGAACGTAGTTTCTAATGTAAATATTTATAATTAAAACCTTTACCATTATAAAATTGAAATTTTATAGAAATACCGAACCATTTGCTATATCTAGTCCCACCACTTCCCACCTCTTTCCCTTTACTAATCTGGTACGCCCTTCCCTAGTTAACGCTTCCCTAGCTATAGCCATATAGGGCCGCCGAGTTCACCGTCGAAGTCTTGGACACAGGTACAGAGATCTATTGATTCCATCACATATTTGCCCTTTTCGAGACCACACCAAATTGTTGGTCGTCCCAAGGAAGTCTGGCTTTGTTAACACAGGTTTGAGTTCTGAGCTGTGAGCGGGTTATTTCCAGAAAAAAGGCAGGAAGGTACGTTTCCCATTCTCAAAGGAACTAATAAACCTCGGATGTTATGTTCTTTTGAGTAACAGTGTTATGTTTGAGTTGGTATGCGAATGCCTTCTGTCGCGTGCTTCACTTGAAAGGGTGGAGATAGTACTGGTTAAAATTTTAGATCTTTAAGTAAAACCTAAAACAATAAGGTCATACAATATATATGTCAGAAGATTAATAATATGATTCCTTCCTTGTGCTGCTCTGATAATGTTGTTGTGTTTAGCAGATGGTGCAAAGGAAGCGAGAAATGAAGAAAATAGGAGACGCAACCACCAGGCAGGTCACGTTCTCGAAGAGACGAGCAGGGTTGTTGAAGAAGGCGAAGGAATTATCAATCTTATGCGATGCCAATGTTGCTCTCATTATCTTCTCCTCTACAGGAAAACTGTATGAATACTCGAGCTCCAAGTATGTACTCACCTGCTTGAAACCTTTTTTAAAAGTGGTTTTTTTTTCCTTTGACTGCATGGTCCAAGAATGTTATTATTTTTTAATCTGCATGGAATAGGTGTGCTAAGATTTTAGTTTAAACCATTTGTGTCCTGGGGTATTTTAGATTCAGCTAAAGGCATGAATAGAATTTGTTCTAGTTTATAATTTATATTGTCTTAATCTTTTAATTATTTTAAGAAGATTGATTCAAAAGATATTGTCTTAAGTTTATGATATTTGTAGAAGTCTGAGTAAGTTTATTATGTCATTTAAAAATTTGAAAAAATATTAATATATTTTTTAGGTTTATTAAAATATATGAAAATTTATTTTACAGCTTAGGTGTATGTAAATGTTTTTATATATTTAAAAAAAATAAAATAAAGATTTAAGAACAACAAAAGTGTTAGAAATTAAATCAGATTTCACACCTGTTAGATTTTTGATAGATCTTATCATCCAAAAAAATTTGTTCGTCAGTTGTAGATGGTTTAGAAACCCTAGTGTTGGATTCAATGCGTGTTAGAAGGTTGATAAGCCTTATCCGTCCAGTATTCAGCTATATAAATCAGTGTCATCCTTAGAGCAAAAGAGCGGTGAGATAGAAGAGAGTGGAGTGGAGTGGAGTGGAGGAGAGAAGAGCATCATAGCAGAAGCACAAAGCAAATCCAGTTGTTGAAGTAGTAGCCTTTAGAAACTCCCATGTGGATATATCTTGCAAACTGGTTCAGTTGCAGATGTATGTGGATGTATTTCCAAATTAATGTATGTGGATGTATTTTCGTTGTTAAGCATAAATAATACATTTCAAGTATTTTATCTTTGAGCAAATATTCTGCATGATTGTTAACCAGCTTAGCAAAGTTAGGTTATAATTCATTTTTATTATTTGTTGTTCGTGTTATATCCCACTGGAGTTTCTTTGTTAAATCTAGTGGATGAGAATTTGTTCTATCCCGCTGAAGTTCCTTTGCATTTTCTAGTGGCGTAGAACAAGCATGTTCCAGCTTTCTTATAAGTTTACTTTGTACTACATACCGGTAACATAGATTAGTGGCATGTGGTACTCTTTATCATTTATAAAATCCTGCTCAATTAATTTTATTGATTGTCGAGTCCCACAGATTCAATTCACTCTTAAGTTCAGGATATAAAGTTGCTCCATCCCATAGACTTATGTCATGATTAAATCCATGTATCCTTTCTTACTCTAGCCCATTGTATTTATCTTGTAATTCCCAGCAGTACACAGTACGTGCTCCCACCCACCCCCATGTTGTATTTGTCATTTTCAACATGCAATATTCAAACCAATTCAACATGTAAATATGTAATTTATAATGCACCTAAATGATATGCAAATGCAATTTTCAATGTGCTCGCGATACGAATCATCACTTCTCTATTTTTGCTGACTTGCCTCCTCTCATTGTCGTATGGTAACTGAATTGCACTCACAAAGGCTATTAGCAGTACCTTGTTTCACAAGAAAAAGTAAATATATACATATTTTATTATTTTTTCTTTAACCATGTGAAGAGGGTTGTTACATCCTCCCCCACTAGTGATAAACACAGTCCCTGTATTTAAAGCTAGATAAATCAAAATAAAGATTTAAAAAAAAAATCCAAAGTAATACTCAATCAAATTCACTTTTCCATTTGAACTCAAGTATTGCCAACACATTTGTCAATATAAAGACAAACTCTTCATTTTGTTTATGATAACCATATAATCACATAATATAGTATGTCATAAATGAAGTCAAATACACATATCCATTGAACTTAAAAACATGTATCATAGCAATACCAAAAAATTCATAGGCTACTCTTCCCAGTAACTCAACAAACATGTTTTATACACATCTCATTTTTTATAAAAGTTTATGAAAAATATTTTATCTACTCAAACAAATAAATAAATTATCGTTGCACATCTGCTACATCTTTCCACATAGCATTTATGTCTTAGTAGTGGTCCCATTGGGCCCGATATTACTCTATGATTCATTTTCTTAGGTTTTTGGTTCAGAAACCAAGTAGACGAACTGGTCACACTTCAATACTTAATGGATTAATCATCTGCAAATTGGAAACATCCAAAACATGAGTAGGATCTAAAATATATTTTTTAAAGAGGGACACATGAAAGACATTATGGATCTTGGATAAGCTTCGTAATAGAGCTAATATATATGCAACAAGGCTTATCTTGTCTATGATCTCAAATGGACCCATGTATCAGGAGTCAAGTTTGGAAGATTTGATTGAAATTTTTGTTGGATTTACCCTTAAGAATACTTGGTCTCCCACTGAGTATTCCCTCAGTGTTCTTTTGAGGTCCATGTAGCTCTTTTGGTTATTTGCGACCTCTTTTAGCTTCTTCTGAATTCTTTTAAATTGTTCTTCCATTTATTTTATCATTTTCGAGCCAATCACTACCTGATCCTCCAGATTATTCCAAGATAAGCAAATTATGCACCTTCTCCCATAAAATACCTCGAAAGGTGTCATACCTAGTGAAGCATGGTAACTATTATTATATGTAAATTCTACTAGATATAAGTAGTCTTCCCACTCAATGTGTTGATCCATGTAATACAATCATAACACATCCTCAAGCACTTGGTTCACCCTCCAAGTCTAATAATTTTTTTTAGGTGATAGGTGGTACTGATATTCAGTTTGGTCCCTAACACTCATTGCAAAGCTTCCCAAAAATTAGAAGTGAAATAGGAATCTCTATAAGAGATTATAAGTTTTAGAAAGCCATAGAGTCTTACCACTTCCCTAGAAAATTTACTTGCTACAACAATTACATCATATTGCACATTACCTAGTATAAAATGTGCAACTTTAGTTAATTTATCCACAGTTACTAGAATTGCATCATGCTTGAACCTTGTTTTGGGCTGCCCCACTATAAAATCCATTGACACTACTTGCCATTTCTGTGTGGGTATCTCTTGTGGATATAGTTTTCCAGCTGGATGTAGGTGTTCCGCTTTCACCTTTTGACATTCCAAATATTTGGCCACATACTTGGTAATATCCTTTTTCATACCAGGCCAAAAATATGCTTTCTTTAGATTCTCTCGCATCTTTGCACCTCCTGGGTGTGTAGAGTAGGGAGTTTTATTGTCCTCCCTCATAATTGTTTCCCTTAATCCTCCTAATTTGGGTACTTCCAACCTATTTTTGAAATAAAGCAGATCATCCCTAAAAACATAATCTATATTCTTGTTAGCTTTCTGTCCATCCAAACCTATACACGACTGACAAAAATCATCTTTTTCTTACCATGTTTTGATTTGATCTATTAAATCATATTGACATTTTATCATTGCATTTATACACCCTCTTCTTCTCAAAGTATCAGTGACCTTATTCTCTTTACCCTTAATGTACTCAATACCAAAATCATACTCTACTAAGAACTCTAGCCAGCGTCATTGTCTCACATTCAATAAGGGTTGAGTAAATATATACTTTAGACTTTGATGGTCTAATTTCAACTCAAATGGTTTTCCTAGAAGATAATATCACCATAATTTTAGGGCATGTAATACCACCACCAATTCTAATTCATGAGTGGCTTAATTGACTTTGTACCTCTTGATCTTCCTAGACTTATGAGCAATTAATGCATCACCTTGGTTTAAAATCCCACCTAACGCTTCAATCAATGCATCTATACAAACTGTAAATTGTTTATTCAAATCGGGTAATTGTAGGATTGGTACATTCATCAACCTTAATTTTAAAACTTGAAAATCCTCCTCATACTGCTCTGTCCACTTGAAGATTTTCCCTTTTATCTGAAGGTTTGTAATAGGCTAGGCAATTCTCGAAAATCCTTTGATAAATCGTATATAATATCCTACAAACCCCATAAAAATTCACACCTTTGTGATATTAGTAGGTGTTGGTCAATCCATGATTACCTCTATTTTCTTGGAATCCACTGTAATTCCTTTAGTAGAGACAATATGTCCAAGGTATTGCACTTGTGGAGTATAAAACTCACATTTTGACAATTTTCTAAACAATTAATTCTTTCTAAGAATCCCAAGCATTGTTCTCATGTGTTAATCATGTTCTTCTTTATTTTTGGAATAAACCAAAATATCATTAAAAAATACAAGTACAAAATTATCCACTTGTTCTCTGAAGACGTTGTTCATGAGGTTCATAAACATGGCTAGGGCATTGGTTAACCCAACAGTTAATACTGTAAACTCAAAATACCCATATATTATTCAAAATATTGTTTTAGAAGTATCTTCCTCCCAAATTCTTAATTTATGATATCCAAATCTTAAATATATTTTAGAAAATATGGTTTCTCCTCTTAGTTGATCAAATAAATCATCAATCATTGGTAATGAATATTTATTTTTGATAGTAACCTTGTTCAATATTCTATAGTCTATACACATTCTTAAGGTACCGTATTTTTTTTAACAAAAATAATAGGAGCTCCCCAGGGTGACACACTAGGTTTGATTAACCCTTTTTCAATAAAATCCTGCAACTATGTTATTAGTTCTTGCAACTTGATGGAAAAATAAAATTTCCTCTGAGGAGGTAACCCCAAAAATTCCTTAGGGAATACATCCTTGAACGCACCTAACATCGAGTGCATTTGGAAGAGGTCAGACTCTTCTTTCCTATTCATCTTTACCATACCATTCTTCTTAATAATATTTTTAAGTTGCATTGCGAACAACAAATGGGGTTTTACTTATCTTCACCCATAATTAATTCTAATCTTTTGAGTAGATTTATCCACAAACGCCATCCATATTTATTTAAATTTCAAAATATCTTTGTGTGATTTTAACCAGTCAACTCCCAATATGATATCAAATGCATGCAAAGGTGCCACATACAGGTACCAATTGATATTTCCTTATGACAAGGAAATGTGGGATTCAAAGAGACACTGATTAACATGGTGATTTTGCCCTGATCCATACTCTATCTTCCAACATTTTGCCAAGAATCCAGGTCTAACAAGCAAATCCCTCATTAATCTAGTTGAAATAAAACTATTGGTTGACCCACTATCAATCAAAATTTGCATATTTTTACCAAAAAATTTACCATTTACTAAGAAAGGAGTGATTTGTCCAATGACTTCAAAACTACCTATGGCTGCATAAATCCTATGGCTAGTTTCATATGGAGCCTTTGGTGGTATATCAGCTCTTTGAGGATATTTGTTGGAATAGTGGGCTCCTTTACACATCCAGCATCCACTTGGTGGAGCTATATTACCTCTTTTATTGTTATCATTTGTATTCATAGATGTAGTTTCCCTATCCTTTCCTTGACCCACTATTTTATGGTCCTATTTTTTGGAAAATTCTTTAACATCTTCCCTAAATTTTCCACCTTGTTAACTGGATTTATTTTTTCCACCATGTTTGATATGATATCCTCCTCTAGGTTTCTTATTTTGCTCCTTTTTCCATTTCATAAAACCAACACTTTTTATTTTTCTAAGATCATATTTCTTCTTTTTGGATAACTTTTGGTAGTTGAAAAACACCTTTCTTATTTCCTGGTTAGCTTCCTCATTCCCTGCTAAATCAAAAGAAACCGGTAAATTGATGAGATTATGCATATTTACCACAATCATGATTCTAGGATGTAATCCCAGAATAAATTTTTGAGTTTTCATTTCCTCATTGCTTTCATATTGGGATGTATACTTTAACATTTGTATGAATTTTTAGTGATATTCTCGAACTAACATGTTTTCTTGCCTCAAATTTGAGAATTCCCTAAAATTCCCCATATAATATTATCTTATCAGAAATATATCTTTGAATTCCTTAATTAACTCCTCCCATTTAAGGTCAACAGCCTCAACCTCATGCCCTTTCTTGTATGATTTCCATCAGTTGAGGGATATTTCAATCATATTCATAATTGCCAAAGCAATTTTAGACTCAGAAGATAGAACCACCAAAGATAAGTAGGACTCTAGTTCACTTAACCAATTTTCAGTGACTCTCCATCATCTTTTCCATTAAAATTGGATATTACAACCTTTTTGAGATTTCTATCCAATTCCTTGCTCACTCTTACCCTTCCAACACTGGATCCCTTAGGTTCCCCTAGAATTTCTACAGTCCTATCTAATCTAGTTTCTCTTTCTCTAGCTAAGTCTTCTATGACTCACTATTGCTGGAAAACAAGTTTTTGTTGTTGGGCCATTTGAGTTTTTTGTTGGGCCATCTCTTCCCTTTATTTTTCCATTTGCTCTTGCAACGATTTAACCATCTATACAAGGTTCTCTCCTCCATTAGTTTCATTCGAAGGAATCTCATGAACCTTTTTCTACCTTCTTTCATGTTAAAGACCTTCGTTTATTAAATTTGTTCATGGTCCTCTTACAGCTCTATCGATGATTTCCTCCTTCCTACCTCCCATAGGATTTCTCAAAGATTCACCTCGTAGCATTCATGCTATTGGTCCTATAAGTGAAATAGGTAGTATATTAGTTATCATTATCAATTCTAGCCACACACAGAGTTCTACAACTTTAGAATCAATTCTACTCTGATACCATATATAAAAACCCACTAACATTGGGTTTCTATTTCCATATTCATAAGAAAAATATTCTTAATTGAAATTCATTTACAACTAACTCTTCTTGCCATGAAGGGTGCTATCACTGCAACACACTGGTCAACTATACAAACCCTATCAATTGAATCTTCACTCATAAATAATTTGTAAATGCTTTTTCAAATAAGATTTTTTGCAAATATAATAAGGTTTTGACGCTATCACAACGTAGGTTAAAACCGATAGTCGGCATTCAAGATGTTTTCACGGTGCCCACTACTCTCTCACAAAATTAATATTACACTAGAACTCAACGGAGCCATCTAGGGATCATATACGACTCATGACATGCTCATGCAACTAACATGCACATAATTTTATTTAATTTTCATAGAATTCATTGGAACTTATCTAATCCCCTTACTCTATATCGACACAAGAGTTTCCTTATTGCTTCATTTAAAAATAGCAACAAAATACATTTCCAATTTTAAGCAAATAAAGGTATCATTTTCCACTTTCTACAAATGGTATAATTATGCTCACAACGTCAATGCAGAATTAATAACAATTTTTACAATACACCTTGAATCACACTGCAACAATCCAACTTGTTCTCATTCCATTACACTTAGTATAAAACACACAAACCATAGCTAATTACTCATATACAACAAAACCTTCAATAAGAAAAATATAATACCATTGCCTTCATTTTCTAGCAATCATGATAGTATTTTTCCAGATAAATCCATGTAGCAAAATCAAACTAACACACACACACACACACACACACACACACACACACAGATTATATATATATATATATATATATATATATATATTTATAGACCATGCCTTCATTTTCCAACAATCATGACAATCATATATCACATACATTCCTTCATGAACCAAATAAAGTTATACCAGCAATTACACCATCACAAACCAACGTCTTCGTTATCACACACCACCGAACTCGTCGTCACATATAAATAAAATATTAAATTTTTTTATTGTAATGAAATTTAGCATAACTAAATTAGGGAAAAATGGTGCACCTAATGGTAAATAACAAATTGCATCTATCCTCTATGTTTAATGAGCATCAAATCAGAAGCATGCAAGTAAGATGGAAAAGATAGCAAATAACAAGAAATGAAGCAAAGTAAATTGATTTCTTATTAATTAGGTGGATCAAATCCAGGTTACAAAATGTCCCCTTGAGGGCTCAAATTATTGATACAACTGTTACAAATTTTGGGTGCCCAAGGATCAAATCCTTCAAGGAATTCGGGTGCACATCTAGTGTCTTTCCTCGTACCCACAATCGAGGTGGGCGGGCTAAGGCTGCTACCACTTGTGTCTTTGATATTTGATGTCCTATGCTCCTTCCCAATGTGCTGTATAGCCTACACCTACACACAAGGAAAGCAGAAATGTCACGTAGCAAGTGTGTATGATGGAAAACATGCAATCCCCACAGGCACCAAAAATCTAGTAATGAGAATATGCATCAAATCAACTCCAAATGACTTGAAATTGTAGAGGGATGTAAAATAGAGGGTTTTGGGCAGATATCACCAGAAATATAGCAGAAATTGTGTCCGATGGCATGCCGTAATCGCAATGACCATCCTCCACCTGCAAAACCCAAAGCAAGCAATTTCTGAACCAAAACACCTCCAAATAAAATGAAACTTGGTCAGAATACATAAAGGGACATTCTAAGACAACCCATATGGTTATATTTGCATAATAAATAACAGTTGTAGGTGTTTCTCCAAATGACCACCGTAGGCCTACGTGAGACCCTACAAAACACTAAAAATATGATATCTCCCTAAATATAGATCCAAATTGCATGAAATTTTGATAGAAGCATCATATGAAAATGTAGAATCTAACTAAAAAATAATAGAAGAAAAAACATGCATATATTTGCATCCATCCTTGGGTGGGACGATCGGGACTATCACAAGTTGGGGACCATCCTAGGGTGGGACGACCACCAGTTCTACACTTATTTTACCCCCAATTCCTCCAATAATTGGTTAAGAACATCCTAGGTAGTGTTTTCATCGAATTTTGTGTGAAAAATCACTCAGATGATTCAGTTTTGGGATCAAAATGCCTCCTAGTTCACTCGCAAACCTCCTTCGCTAGGTAGAGATTTCGAGGGAAAAGAAAGCACAAAAGGTTGAAAGGAAATCTTAGCAGCACTCCATTGCTTTGTCCTAAAACTCCTCTCCATATGATTTGTGTGGAAAATGAATCCACTTTATAGCCAAAGGAGGCCTTTGGGAAAATAGGCATGCAAGGGCATGCAGGGCACCAGGTGCCACTTGGCCACCGAGGTGGCATGCATTGGAGGGGGAAGAGGATCTCCCAATTTGGCCTCCTTTATGAGGCATGTCATAGAATTTTATGCCCTCTAACCTTGCATGGTCGAACAGGCAAGGAAAATGGCATTTTTTGGGTGCCATTTATCCACAGTTTGACTTTTTGGGGGTCAAAGCTCATGGCCGTCCCACCCAGGGATGACCACACATGGTCATCCCTGGGTGGGATGGCCATGAACTGTGGTCATCCCAGGGTGGGACGACCATGCCTATAGGCCCCAAAACTTCCCAAAAGTGGAGGGAAATGCTTCAAAAAGTGGTTAGGACCACTGTAAAACCTCTGAGGTTTGCCCAAGGGGGCCATAAGGTGTCAAATGGACCTTGTCTTGGTCGCTTAATCGGATTGACCAGATTTTAGTGTCTACAGATGCCCCTTTTTGAGATGCATTGTGTGCAGCACAATATTGAGAAAAAATAGATGACTAAAATGCTAAATGATTAGGGTTATTCAATAACCTAACCAACTTTAGATGCCCCAATCATGGAAAGAGCATGCGTTCTTGAATCCTTGCTTCTGACTCAGTAAAGACATTGGTCTTGGTTTCTCTTCAGCTTCCAGGTATGCTCAGGGGACTTATAACCCTAGGTGTTAGAGAATACCAAGTATTTTGGTAACTTTTGAGGTGTACCAATAGGTAGGTTCATCTGTCCTGTTATGTTCTTAATTGAAATTGTTGCTTGTTTGCTGCCCCAAGTAGGGGCGTGATTATCTTTGTCAAATATTCATTGGATGAATACAATTTGCATGATTGAGTGTTTGATTGTTGATTGTGATTATGAATTTGTTAAGTATGACTACCCCCTCAAGTGATGAGTTGTTGAGGGAATGACCAGTGATAAAAGTGATGAGTCACTTGACACATATGACTTTGTTGGGGTTTCCTCCGATTTTACTCATTGAAAAATGGAGTATTTTTGAGAGGATTTTGATGATTTTGTTGATGTTTCATGGAAGAAAGGAGTTGAAAACTTCATTCCCATGGGGTGGTCCAGCCACAATGGCCTTCTTAGGGATTAAAGTAGGAACTTTTCAATTCATCCATGAAGAATTTGGGTTCCATCTTGATCTTGAGTGAATTCCATCAGATTTGACTTGTTTTTGGTGGGTTTTGGACCCTTTTCTTTGATTTTTGATTAATGTATATGTATATATATTTGACCAATGGGCTTGATGGATGCCATTGGGGTATTTTTGGTTTGACCAAAGGGTTTATGGATACCTTTGGGGATTTTTGAGTTGACCAAAGGGTTTATGGATACCTTTGGGGATTTTTGGGTGACCAAAGGGTTTATGGATACCTTTGGGGATTTTTGGGTGACCAAAGGGTTTATGGATACCTTTGGGGCTTTTTGGGTTGACCAAAGGGTTTATGGGGATTTTTGGGAGGTGTGAGGTCTAAGGACTCACTTTATTGTAGCCTACGGGCAATATGATGTATCTTTTTATCCCATATATATACATATATATATATGAGATTTTATATGGTTTATCATCATGTGTTTATTGCTTTATGAGATGTATGCAATGTATTTATTTACTTTATGATATGATGATGGATGTCTATCATGTATGCATATGTTGTAATTTTGATTTGATTTGATGCTATGTATGGATGCATATTGAGATGGATGATGTATTGATCTAGATGATGAAATGTATATACTATATGACATACTATGTTAGCACCATAGACTGTATAGAATTCATCAATTCATGTGTAATGTTGTCATGAGACTATGTAATGGATTTATGAATAATGTAAACTGATATAAATGTGATAAAATGGAATGAATGATAGGATGTTATAGGATGTCTATGAGGTTTTCATGAGACTCAAACACTCTAGTCAACTGGTCAAAAATTATATACTAACCATGCAAGACTTTTTGACAAGGTATGAATCTGCTAGGATGACCAAGATACTCAATATCCCTGTGTGTGCAAGTGAGTTCATTCTTGTGAGACGCATAAAGATACCACCATTTCCAGATAGGCTATCCACCAAACCTGGAATGAGGATCACCCTATGAATGTCATGATCCTAGGTTTTGTACTTAGTAGGATTAGACCACTAGGTAGTATAGGCTACCAAAAGCTAGCTCATCCACATGCAAACATTGGTCTACACACATGCAAAATGCTAATGTGACAGACATATCATCATGCATAAGGATACCGCCATTGCTAGGTAGGCTGTCCACCAAACCTGTAATGAGGATCACCTTAATGGTTTGTCGAATGTTGAGAATTCTAGGGATTCAAGTTCAAACTCCCTTCTTTTCTTCAATTTTATTGGGATACTTGCTCATATGTAGTGATGAAAATCACTATTTATTTTGTATAATTTGTATTCTTTGAGCAAGGGATTTGGGGAGTGGTGATAACCACTATTTATTTTGCTTTTGATTTTATTTGAGGATTTTGATTTGGAGTGATAGTGGTGAAAACCACTATTTATTTTGGGGAATTGGGTAGGGAAGAGCTTGTCCTTTTGCCAATTCTCAACATTCTTGAACCATTCACATAGGGGGATGAGCAGGATAACCTTTTCACTTAAGGGAACCTAGACCACTTCGTAGGTTTCATATTTCCTTGTGCAAAACTTGGATTTATTAGTGTGAAAATGTGTTGGGATTTTGATGTATACAAGGTATAATCTAAGCAAGACTCTACCTCCTAAAAATCATGATAGCTTTCTACAAAATCTGAAAATAAAACTAGAGATGGTTGAGTGACTGAAAACCCTAATGACATTCTAGAACAAATGGCTAGGTGAAGGGAATGGACACAAATATGAAAAATGGGAAATGTAAGTGGAAATGATAAGTGAAATATGAAATGATGTGAATGATGACTTGAGCAACATTGATTTTGAATGATGACTAGTGTACAGTCTTAGTGCTAGACATGTATGAGCAACTCTAAAATGTAAAGTGCAATGATGAGTATACCTAATGCAAGCTATAATGAAATGCAATGGTATGCAACTTGATGAAATGCAATATTTTTGTATTTTTGATATTTTGATGATGTTTTTGAATTTTTGATTGATATATGTATGTACATGTGACCAATGGGCTTATTGGGGGCCATTGGGGCATTTGGGGTGACCAAAGGGCTTATGGATGCCTTTGGGGCTTTTGGGGTGACCTAGATGGTCATAGACTACCTAGGAGTGTTTTGGGTTGACCAAGCGGGTTGTAGACACCCTTGGAGCATTTTGGGGTGACCTAGATGGTCATAGACTACACCTAGGAGTATTATGGGTTGACCAAGTAGGTATGTAGACACCCTTGGAGCATTTTGGGGTGACCTAGATGGTCATAGACCACCTAGGAGTGTTTGGGTTGACCAAGTGGGTTGTAGACACCCTTGGAGCATTTTGGGGTGACCTAGATGGTCATAGATCCTAGGGCATTTGGTCCCGTTGTTTCCTAGGAGATTTTGGTTGACCAAGTAAGGGTAGTGTAGACACCCTTGGAGCATTTTGGGTGATAGTCTGGGGTGTTAGATACCCTTGGAGCATTTTGGGGTGACCTAGATGGTCATAGACCACCTAGGGGTGTTATGGGTTGACCAAGTGGGTTGTAGATACCCTTGGAGCATTTTGGGGTGACACTAGATGGTCATAGACTACCTAGGAGGTGTTTTGGGTTGACCAAGGGTTGGTAGATACCCTTGGAGCATTTTGGGGTGACCTAGATGGTCATAGACTACCTAGGAGCATTTTGGGTTGACCAAGCGGGTTGTAGATACCCTTGGAGCATTTTGTAACTTTGATCATTTTATGATTTTAGGAGGAAGGTGTGGTACCTTGTGTACCCCCAACATTTGTGGTGATCAAAGGAAGTGAGGAAGGTGTGATACCTTTAGGATCCCCAATTTGCTTCATGTCTTGTGATGTAAATAGTGGGGAAGGTGTGACACCTTGGATACCCCTAGTATGTACTGTGATTGATGCAATGTTATTGGCTTGGCTAGGAGGAGTGATAGAGATTGACTCCCCCTATTTTGGTGAGGAATTTTGGGTAATGCCAATGTCTCTATGGGGTAAAATGAGTGACCCATTTGTGGATAAAGCTTCCTTATCGATAAGATCTTGGACCTATGTCTAAAAATATGATAATTGCTAATGTCATGCCCTCTCATTTGGTGATAGAGGTAAGAATGATCCTCCCTGTATTGTTTAGATCTAGGCCTATTTGGGTTGAACATGGGTATGTTTGGCAAGATGATTGCCTTTGTGTCTTGTAGTTTGTGAAATATGGTTGACATGGGCTCAGATAATGGAGTCTAAGTATGATATTGATGTCTTAAATGAGGTGACCATGGTGGACTCATTTTATGAGACCATAGGGTTGTATGTATCTCAGTCACCTATTTAGGTTGCTCTTCTTGACTCCCATCTATAGGTAATAGATTCTGAACTATGTCAATTTGTGGATTGTGGATTTGAAGCTCATTCTTGTCAAACATATCATGTACTAGGTGTTTGAACCTAAAGCACATATGTATGTCATGCCCCTTTTGCCTATGGTACTTGCAGTATAGGTCTTCATGATATCCTTGGGGCTTAGGTGCATTTGGATCAATAGGATGACTCTCAGGTAGATTGATCACATTAGCCGCTAAGAGGCACTCAAACAAAGAGTCCATGGACTCGAAAATGGGTATAAATTATCGCTTAGGGCGACGTTGTCGGTTTTGCCCCTGACTTGTTTGACTCAACTGTAACTCAATGCTTGTGATTCGATCCAAGATTTGTTGTAAATCATTGTGTTGGTGACTCACTTGTGACTCCACATTGGCTAGCCTATCCAAGATATGTTGTGGTACTAGTGGAGATGATGACTGGATGATTGTTGGGGAAGTTGGATGGCAACTGATAGGTGGTGGAGGGGGATCAAAAGTCCTCAATGTCTGAGCAGATGTGGATGCTTCATGATGATTGGAGCTAGTGAGTATGTCCACATGTTCTTGTTCTTGATTTAGCTCATGCTCATGTTCCAACTCAGAGTGTTCAACTATGGCAGTTGGGTTACCCCCACTTTGGTGTAGGGGGTACACTTGCTCTTGATTTTGTGGAGATGTTGAGTGAGATGGAGTAGGTGTGATCGAATCCATCAATGGTATCTCCTATGGTATGGATGGAATGTTGGATGGAGTCACAAGTGGCATAGATGGATTTAGAGGACTTTGGTTCTCTGTCATCACATTGATCATTCCCACAAACTCATGAGAAGATGCATTTGCATTTGGACAAGTCATGGCTGCCTCATCAACTTGTCCAAGGTGATCTACTTGGCCCCCATGTTTGGGGGTGCATCAGGAATGCTATCAATGGGTGGCGACTCGGTAGGAGGACTACCTAGATCCTTGATCGACTCGATGATAGGTGTGGATGTAACATTGGGTACTATGCACTCATCGAGTTTAGGATGGGTCAATTGAATTGTGTCCTCGAGCATGATATGATCTGATTCATCCGTATCAACTATGGCTTCCCCCTTGTTAGTAGGAGTGGGAAGGTCTTCTATAGATGTATTGATGATAGCTATGGGAGCTTTTGTAGTTGGCTCTTCTGACTCTTCCTCGCTCAAAGAAATAGAGGATGGTACTAGCGGTGGTGAAGGTAGCTTCACGACTAACCGTAGGGTTGAATCTGGACTCTGGATAAGGTCATTGGGTTTAGTGTCCAAATGCCTGGGTGATACTATAGGCTCCTGTGGATGATCCACCTGCTTATAATACTTGAAAGGGTCTGGGTCAACATGAACCACATGGACCTTACCTTCATCAATGTATTTAATGCATTGATGCACTATAGATGGAACACATTCCATGTCTCTTATCCATGGCCTTCCAAGTAGTATGTTGTATTGTCTTGCACCCTCCAAGATGTAGAACAATGTAGGCACAATATTTTGTCCAACTTCAACAAGTAGGATTATCGTGCCCACAGTGGAGGATAAAGCATCGTTGAATGCTTGTAATGTGAACTTGGATGGTACAATGCATGAGGATGGAAGGTTGAGATGCTTTAGTGAAGTTGTGGTAATAATGTTTATTGAGGAACCTGTGTCAACCAATACTCACTTATAGGGGAGCCTATTGATACTCATGATGATGTGCAAAGTAGGATCTGATGAATTGGTAGGCATGAGTTTGACCTCATGATTTTGAAAGGATATAACAGGATTCTTGTACATTTGTATGTATCCCATAAAGTTGGTGAAAGCATCATAGTCATGAGGTTGTACCTCAATGGAATCCAAGATCCTCATGAAAGGTTCCCAATGCTTGGAGGACTATAGTAGAAGCTCACTCATGGTCATTTTGGCTGATGATGCATGTGAAATTTATACATGCCTACTCTGGGTTGCTAAAACTTGTTGGATGGGAGTTCTGGGTGGTGAAGACCATGATGTAGAGGGAGTGTAGACCTCCCTACTAGGCCCTTTGGAAGGTTGATTATATCTGGTTTGGGATTGGAATCGGTGTTGGCTAACCGAATAATCCACTTGATCATGTGGATAACCCATTGATGTTCTCCTAGTAGAGGTACTTTGGTGGTCGGGTCCTCTGAGTGAGGAGTTGACCTCATGATGACTTTCAGGGCATCATGTAGGAATGATGAGATCCTCAGGAGAATAGCGAAGGTGACTACTATCAGGGCTCCATGCAGGAGTGAGGAGATCCTCATACCTATAATGATGGTGCTCAGGGCCTCTCCTAAAGTTTTCTACTTCACTAGCTCGTGATTGAGCTCGGCTATGCATAGTTGCCATAATGTGCTGACTAGGCGAACCCTAAAGGAAACCCACACTAAAGAAAATTTTGACTTCCAAAAAAGGTTATAAGTGTTATATATCAAAACGATCAGTGTGATGAGCTGATCACAATGGGCTAGGGCTCCAAAATCTGACTTTTGGGTCAAAATTTTGTATTTTTGGAATATTTGGCCAACTAGGGCCCATGGGGAAATGCCCACTTTTAGGAATTTTTGGGAAATTTTGAACTATGAAGAGTTAGGACTCAAAATTTTTGGGAGAGGTGCAGAAGGAGCTAACTAAGACAAAAAAACAAATTTGGCAATTTTTGGAGTTGTCTAGACCATTTTATGACTATTTTAGTGCAGTTTTTCTCTATTTTCAGCTTCAAAAATAGAGTAATCATAAAACCAAAATAACTTTTTTGTTATAGCTCTGATTTGCATGATTCTCGATCCATTGGATGTAAAATCAAAAAGTAATTTTGAAAAATTAGGGTTTGGTCCCAGATCTAGGATCTTATGTTGACTACCCAAACAATAAGGAAACACCCAAAGTAGACAATATGATTATCTCTTTTAAATATTAGAAACACACAATCAAATGATCAAAGAAGCACACAAGCAAACAATGTGATTATCTCCTTTAAGTTTTAGATGTGAATCCCTAAGTTGTTTTGTGTGTTTGAATTTGTTGTTGCTCTTGCTTTCTTGTTCTTGTTTTGGACTTAGAATGAGGGAACTCAACCAAAGTGGTGACTAGGAACACTAGTGCCAAACATGATTTCTCAAAAGAGTCTAGGGTACACCGCTTAAAACCTAGTGGGGGGTTCGCCTAGCTCTTCCACTCTGAAATAGTGTTTCCAATAGTGGGAGGCAGTTTGAACATTAGTGACCTATTCCATCTTGAGAGAGTGCCCTATTCTATCTAAGGAATCTAGGGGCAAGCCGGTGGAAGGAGGTGAAATCCAATGTCACCGATCTGAATTGGGGGTTGGTGATGAAATCCAACCTTACCAATGTTATTGTGATACGTGCAAGTGTGTGTGGTTCCTTTTAAGATTAAAGAAAGTAAACAATAAAGCACTCAATGATCTTTCACTAAATGCAAGAAAATGATGTTTTACTTTCAAAAAATCTAAGTAAAAGGAAACCTACAAATGTAACTTATAGATGCAAACCCTAGATGCTAACCTACCCATTGGGTAGGCTACAAGCAATCAAACCATAGAGATGCATCGCTACTTTGATTTTCTTTGATTTTTCTCCTTTTTATTTTTGTTATTTTGTATTATGAGAAAATTAAATCTAACTTCTAACCTTTCTAGGCACACAAATGATGCGAGAAAAACCAAACTTTAGCAGATGTTGTCTATGTAAACAGAAAACTAGAGTTTCAGGCACTTACCTTATCACCCAGGAAACCCATTGTTTCTGGATTCTGAGCAAAAAATGCTCTATTTTGTGGCCATCCTTGGGTGGGATGGCTGCAGGCTCTATGGCCATCCTAGGGTGGGATGGTTGTGTGGCCATCCCTGGGTGAGCCAAGGAGCAGTTCAGGGGCCATCCCAGGGTGAGCCAAGGAGCAGCTGCAACAGAAAACAAGCAAAAAAATGAGGTTAAACCTTCAAATTAGCAATAGGGATAGGGTCCCACCATGATCACCACTGAATTAGGGAAAAATGGTGCACCTAATGATAAATAAAAAATTGCATCTATCCCCTATGTCTAATGAGCATCAAATTCGAAGCATGCAAGTAAGATGGAAAAGATAGCAAATAACAAGAAATGAAGCAAAGTAAATCAATTTCTTATTAATTAGGTGGATAAAATATAGGTTACAAAATGTCCCCTTGAGGTCTCAAATTATTGATACAACTATTACAATTTTTGGGTGCCCAAGGATCAAATCCTTCAAGAAATTTGGGTGCACATCCAATGTCTTTCCTCGTACCCACAATCGAGGTGGGCGGGCTAAGGCTACCACCACTTGTGTCTTTGATATTTTATGTCCTATGCTCCTTCCCAATACACTGTATAACCTACACCTGCACACAAGGAAAGCAGAAATGTCACGTAGCAAGTGTGTATGATGGAAAACATGCAATCCCCACAGGCACCAAAAAGCTAGTAATGAGAATATGCATCAAATCAACTCCAAATGACTTGAAATTGTAGAGGGATGTAAAATAGAAGGTTTTGGGCAGATATCATCAGAAATATAGCATAAATTGTGTCCGATGGCATGTCGTAATCGCAATGACCGTCCTCCACCTGCAAAACCTAAAGCAAGCAATTTCTGAACCAAAACACCTCCAAATAAAATGAAACTTGGTCAGAATACATAAAGGGACATTATAAGACAACCCATATGGTTATATTTGCATAATAAATAATAGTTGTAGGTGTTTCTCCAAATGACCACCGTAGGCCTGCGTGAGACCCTACAAAACACTAAAAATATGATATCTCCCTAAATATAGATCCAAATTGCATGAAATTTTGACAGAAGCATCATATGATAATGTAGAATATAACTAAAAAATAACAAAAGAAAAAACATGCACATATTTGCAGCCATCCTTGGGTGGGACGATCGGGACTATCATAGGCTGGGGGTCATCCTAGGGGTGGGACGACCACCAGTTCTGCACTTATTTTACCCCCAATTCCTCCAATAATTGGTTAAGAACCTCCTAGGAAGTGTTTTCATTGAATTTGGTGTGAAAAATCACTCATATGATTCAGTTTTGGGATCAGAATGCGCCTCCTAGTTCACTCGCAAACCTCCTTCGCTAGGTAGAGATTTTGAGGGAAAAGAAGGCACAAAAGGTTGGAAAGGAAATCTTAGCAGCACTCCTTTGCTATATCCTAAAACTCCTCTCCATGTGATTTGTGTGGAAAATGAATCCACTTTATAGCCAAAAGGAGGCCTTTGGGAAAATAGGCATGCAAGGGCATGCAGGGCACGAGGTGCCACTTGGCCACCAGGGTGGCATGCATTGGAGGGGGAAGAGGATCTCCCAATTTGGCCTCCTTTATGAGGCATGTCATAGAATTCTATGCCCTCTAACCTTGCATGGTCGAACAGGTAGGGCAAATGGCATTTTTGGGTGCCATTTATCCATAGTTTGACTTTTTGGGGGTCAAAGCTCATGGTCGTCCCACCTAGGGATGACCACACACGACCATCCCTGGGTGGGACGACCATGAACTGTGGCCATCCCAGGGTGGGACGGCCATGCCTATAGGCCCCAAAACTTCCCAAAAGTGGGGGAAATGCTTCAAAAAGTGGTTAGGACCACTGTAAAACCTCTGAGGTTTGCCCAAGGGGGCCATAAGGTGTCAAATGGACCTTGTCTCGGTCGCCTAATCGGATTGACCAGATTTTAGTGTCTACAAGTAACCAACCTATTTACTCACTCTCTGAGAATGCCATCAAACCCTATTTTCTCTTCTTTTGTGACGTCTCCGTTCCAAGCTCTTCTTTTTATGGTTTTTCTTTCTTTTTTCTATTCCCTTATCCTTGTCAACTTGTTACCTTTTATCTGTTCACCTCTCAACAAATTTATCCCTCTCCCTTCAATAGAATGCTTTAATGATCTATTATGTTTTTTCCCCATTCTCATATTACCACCACCACTACTAACAACAATAGGATAGTTTTCACTATTATTGCAAATAATTATCTCATGTATTTTCAAGTAATAATTTATATATATATATATATATATATATACTCAATAAATATCAAGTTATAAATTATTTGGTGCCTTCAACAAATGCAGTATGGTTGAGAATGCACTCTCCTCTACGTGGAGGCAATTTCGGCCAAACTTCCACGCACGTCACCAGTAATAAAACTATACATGGAAGCTTGACTTCACTTTCCTTTAATCATTACAACTTTTATTTAAAATATAAAATTACAAAATAGTATAACAACCATAATAGATTTGCATAATTTTCTCTCTCTTTATAAAAAAGCAAGATATGAAGTAATTATATTTTTTTCTATATTTCCTCTACCTTTATAAAATCACTTTTCCCTAAGATAATACAAATATAAAGTTAAGCATTTTCAAAGCTTTATTCAAATCCTCCAAAGGTTACTCTTCAATATTATAACATCTTCTCTACCACCCTTAACTACATAAGCCAATAAAGGAACATTACAAAACAATAGGCATTCGTACATACACATGTCTCAACAAACAAACAACCATATGCCTTATTAAAATTATGGCTCCCATCATTATTACCACCATCAAAAAAATCACATTTATTACCAACATGCAATATTCAAACTAAGTCAACTCATACAAATATGCAATTTATAATGCAACTAAATGATATGAAAATATGAATTTCTATGTGCTCGTAATCCGAATCATCACTTCCCCATTTTCATTGAATTGCCTCCTCTCATTATCATATGGTAACTGACTTGCACTCAAAGAGGCTATCATCAGTACCTTGTTCCATAAGAAAAGGTAAATATATACATATTTTATTCTTTTTTGTTTAACCATGCGAGGAGGATCGTTATAGGTTTTGATGGTTTTAATGAATTTCAGGTGGATATTTATCTTGTAGAGTACTTTTAGGGGTTTCATGATGTCTTGGATATTCATCCCTATAGACGTTGCCCTGTAGAGAGAAGTGGGGATAAGTTTGTATTCATGGAAATGTTGGAGTCTACTCTCTGGCTCTACAATGGCAATGCATAAATTAGAAGCTTTCTTGTAGATTTCCAAAGATATTTCCAAGATTATGGTCTCATTTTGTAGCATCCACAACAACCTTGATTTGTTATCATATTTCAAAGTGAAGAGAGAGTAAATCTTGGATTTCTTTCTGAGGTGTTGGGAGTTGGTAGCCATAATGATGAAATTGATGTTGGTTTTAGTGTGTCACAAGTTTTGACATAATTTTATATAGCCAAATAACCAACTATATCAGAGGTTAAATCACGCTAAGAGGTAGGTTTTGCAGAGTTAAAAACTTATGGGCCACCTTGAATATAAACCAGATCCCCATTTGAAGGTGAATTTCAATGAGAGGAGCAGTCTCTATTTTTTCTTGATGGTTATGAAGAACTACCTCATGTATCCTGATACTAAATTATGGTTTTGTTTAGGGTCTACTTTTTAAAAAGGTATTCCTTATGGTGAGATAATCCTCCCTAAATTGAAAATAAGTATAGCAACCTCCTGAGATGGTATATCAAGAAACCTACAATCCTTAAATAGGTTATTCTATAGTCGTTTTCAGTTTGATCTTTGAGAAGCTAATAACTCATATCCTTGAAATATACATAGTACCTACAATGGCAAAGAAAATTTGCTGCAGAATTTTCAGCATTTTAAAGAGGTTTCATATTTCAGATATAGGATCTAATAGAATTCTCAAATACAAATAATATGATTGTATCAAAATATTCCATAACTAATTAGAAGACTCCCAACAAATAAAGGTACATATTGTGTGGATGGAATATCTACTGGTAACCTATAGTACCACTAAATATCTAAGGGATGGAATAGCTTTTTATATATGAATAAGGATTGATGGATTGCCTTATTTCTTCTCCTTCTACATTGTTTTTAGTTTTGGTGAACAATTCAAATACAAACTATTTTTTTGTATCACCCTCACTGTATTTATTTGTATCACCCTTTCTAATCCCTCTAAGCATATTCAGTATTTCTTTAGGGTATTTTCTATATGCAAAACCCTATGGTTGATGCAAATATTGGTGTTTTGGATCAAATGGCAATTGTATTATCACTAGGTTTCATTGACTTCCATGAAAAATATAATACTCTAAGATAGAAAAAGTTGCAACCCCAGAGATAGATCTTGAGCTTTTTGGTTAGTAGTGATCATGTATTTTTGAGAGCAGTATAGTAGCATATCTCTTAATGTTATATAAAAATATATTTTTTTCTCAGGACATTTATAATAGAATGTGAAATGTATAAACAAAATAGCCAATCCCCAAAATAATCCAACTTAAGTGTAAACATTATACTACTAACATATTGACTGACCTTACCACCCGTGAAAGGCAAAACATACAATCCAATTATATGTCCTAAGAATTGTAGAAAGTAATAACCCTATTCCATATTATCTTGTGTGACTCCTGAAGCTTGTGGCCAAATGACCATGGATTGCAATGAAAGTGGTAGCAATGAAGATAAATCAATGGGAAAAATTCAAGAGAGGAAATAATTTCTTTTAAAATTTGAAAAAAGTATTCAAGTTTTAAAAGTAGATGCAAGAGACTAAGGACAAGAAATAGTATTTCAAACATAATATAAAAGGAATATGTATTTTTGACAAGACCATGAGCAGTAACAAATGCTTCAACATTCATGCTATTGACTAGATCTAAGTTTTACACATTACTAAATCATATGAAATTATTTAAGCTTGAACCAAGAAAGGTTGAACTACAATAGCAATTGTAAGTCATAGCCTCTGAAAGCTTTATTAATTGTTAAGAAAAGCATCTGACATCCAGTGTGAGTCTAGTGCCTAAATATTTTAGTTGATGATGATAGTAATGGGGGAATAAAGAGCATGTTATAGAAATAGCAGTAAGGATGACCACTGATTAAAAGTTGTAGATAATGGAACCTACATAAACATGATTATTATATGAAAAACAAGTGGATCATTAAAAAATGTAGCAAAACTAACACATTCAACCCACACCTAGCTCATATGTAACATTAGAAATTATATCATAAGGTAAGTATCAAGTTAAATCCAATAAGAATGCAATTCATAAAGCATATAGACATAAAATAACATGAGATCAGGTGGTTAAAAACATGGCCTCACAATGTGGAATACCAAGTTTAAGTCTTGCAAGGTGATATATGCATAATTGGAAGATGTAATACCACTATGTGATTTGCATAAATACCATGGTATATGCAATAAAAGTGGGGTCATTCAAATCCCATATAACCTATTAAAAAAACAAATTCATCATATATGACTTCAAGACTTTGAACAAATATTATTAGGGTTGAAGGCATATAAGATGGTATGGCGTATTGTTGACATCATTGCTACATAAAGAGAAAATAAATATGGAAACCAAAGGATCATGGTTTGCTCATAGGGAACGAAACATGGGAAGTTGCAGAATCACCTAATAGGTCACAAATATTGGTATTTTTATTTCCTATTTTGGTTTTATTTCATACATATATAAAAAAATATGATATAATGGGAGATAGCACAATGTAAAATTGGGGATACATTTTTGACAAAGGCATAGACCAAAAAATATATTTTTGCAAGCCTTTGTGATGATTCATAGGATGCTTGCTTGTGAAATAAAGTGTAAATTCAATGAATATTAATGAAGATTTCAAGGAAGAGCACCTACAATAATATTATGTTGTGGTGAACAAATAAAAGAAGCATTTGATCTCCATATACCAAAACATGCCCTTTAAACTTGATATATCAAGATTCATAAACATTTACGATCATCAAGATTCTAAAGGAGTGGTGAGCAGAAATTCATGTCTTGAAAAACATTCATTTCTCTTTCATAAATTATCAATCTAGTAAGTCCGTAAACTTATGAGTGTCACACACAATATATGCCTGCAGTGTTGGGGAATAAATTTGATTGTGCCTTATTTAGTTTAATGGGGTATGTTTGTGCATTTCAATTTCAGCTAAACTAAATAAACTAAGTGCGGAGAATTTAAATAAATAAAATACAATGATGGGAATAAAATGCTGAAAATGAAATGTGGAATAAAAACACACACCTAAATTAAATAAAGAAAGAACTAAAGCAATAAACTAATCTACAAAAAATAAAGAACAAAAATAAATAGGGGAGGACTACTGCAGGGAGTGGGCCCAAGCTCTCGCAGATAGTCCATCCAGCTAGTTGCATAGAGCTTGCTCAGATAAGAGGAATTGCACTCTTAATAAATTTGACAAGAAATAAAATAGAATAATTTCTCCATAAATTTTCCTCCTTTCTCTTAGGGAATACCTGTGCATTTATACAATGCACAACCTTCATATGTTACAAATTTAGGCAAGTCCATTTTAGACTTGTAGATACAATAGATATGCAATGAATATTACATTAGTTCAATTATAACAACCATATATTAATTAAAATAGTCACACACTAATTTTTCCCTCTTGAAGGATAAATCAGGCATATTCTATTTTATCATAACATAACATGTCTAGTAGAAAATAATGGATGCATTATTCTATTTTAATAATATTGCATACAATAGAATATTTCCCATATTGATCGCTGGAAAAATCATTGCTCTTGGTTCATCC
The DNA here is from genome assembly GCA_028583015.1 of Wollemia nobilis. Taxonomy (NCBI): domain Eukaryota; kingdom Viridiplantae; phylum Streptophyta; class Pinopsida; order Araucariales; family Araucariaceae; genus Wollemia; species Wollemia nobilis. Next base: position 78,358 of record JAQPPZ010001280.1, on the reverse strand, counting down.
GTGAGCATGAAAGAAAAATGCTCATGTTACAAAGATATCCATCCAATCAAATAATAGAAGTGTTCATTGTATTTTAATAATAGTAAATAAAATAAAATATCTCTTTTTTGTCTTCCCGAGCAACCTCCTCCTTAGCCCATTGGTCAACCGGTCAAAGCTGGCTTGGTCAATCTTGCAAATTATGGAGGCGTGGAGGCACCTTCTTCATGAGGAAGGCACCTACTTTTGTTGGGCACATTCTTCATAAGGAAGGCGCCTACTTCTACTGGGAACCTTCCTTATAAGGAAGGTGTCTACTTCTACTGGACGCCATCCTTATAAGGAAGGCGCCTACTTCTATTGGGCACCTTCCTTGAAGAGGAAGGCGCCTACTTTTATTGGGCATCTTATTCATCTGGAAGGTGCCTACTTCTACTAGGCACCTTCCTTGAATAGGAAGGTGCCTACTTCTGTTGTGTGCCTTCTTCATCTGGAAGGCACCTACTTTTTTTGGGCACCTTCCTTGAATAGGAAGACATCTGCTCTCATGCCTTAGTCTCCGAAAGTAGAAGTATGCCAGTTCCAAGTGGATGTAGACTTGAAAATACCATATTAGTATTAAAACCTGCATTTATACACAACTCCCATTAAAAACACCAATCAAGCATAATACTAGATTTTCTATCAACTATATGGATAAGTTATATAAAAATGTATCTCACATGCTAATTAAACCAGTAATGATGCCCCTTAATAGTGTATAAAAATGTACATGTTTGGGACTCATCATCCCCCCATGCCTAACATGTGTCATGCCCTCGTGGCACCAAAAGCTGAAGTTATGCCTCTCGTAGGATGACCATTTTTTTAAAATAACCTTCAGTAGTTCTATTTTTTTCTTTGTTGGCCCTGTTATTGAGCACTGCTGTGTTTTTCTTCCATTGACTACTATTTTTTTTCATTCAACACTGCTGTGTTTTTTTTTCATTAAGTGCTGCTACAACATTGCACGCAAATTTAGAATTTTCTTTTGCTCATCCATTTATGCAAGTCAAAGTAGATTGTAAATCCACTATATTTTTTTTCTTCTTTAAATTAGCAGATTGCAATCCTCTCACATTCCTTTTTAATTTGTTGTGAATTGCTATTCTATAGCACAATAGCACCGTAAATGATGACAATCACTCTTTTTCTCTAGGTTATGGATTCAAGCCTCCTCTTGTCTTGAACTCAGCAAAAATCAGTCCGCATTGCTCCCTTTATTAAATATCCCGGATTGTGACTCCGTTGTTCCACCAATCAATTCACCATCTGAATCTTTTCACGATGCAAAAATGAAACAAGGTCAACTCTATTCACATGAATGCCATAGCTTTTTCTATTTTTTTTCCATTTCAAGGTAGTAATCTTTTTCATTCGAGGCATGTCATACGTTGGAAATTTGATGGGAGATTTTGATAAGAAGAATTTAAGGGAGCATCTACTGATGTTTAGCATGGAGATTATTTTTAATATAACTGTACACATAATTAACAAAAAAATTAGTATATATACCTCGATGAATTTCGTAGAACCTGATGTGAGACATCTTCATGTTGGTGCTCCTAGAGATTTAATTTGTTTTTATTTTTATTTTTTTTCTTCGGCTGCCTTCTTACTCCACACCATTAATAGTTGTTGTTCTTCCTTCTTCTATTGGTGTGGATTCAACAACTTTAGCATCGCAGCCATAATTTACCATTTTTTTATTCTTCCTTGCTTAAATTGGTGATGCCCTTATCACCAGCAATAGGTCCCTCTATGCAATAGGTCTGCAGCCCTCCAAACGTCAGGTCCCACACTGAACAACATGTACCCCCATCCAAGGGAGAATAAAATTACTTATTGGTGCCTTCCTCCAGGTGGAAAAAGGTATTGTTGTATTGGACTAATTGTAGGCACTCTCTTCCTGGTGGGAAGTAAGTACCTTTTCCTCTTTGTCGCACTCCTAATTGTAGGGCACAAAATGTCACATCAGTTAGGCCTAGTTTAAGCCAACTCTGCCTATAGATCATTCTCATGGTTGTGTCTTGTGAAACGACACACACAAAAACTGGAAAACAATAATAATGCCTATGCCTGAGGCCCTAGCTCTTAGGATACCTTCAGATTGCATTCATATGGATGATTACTTGCACACACGAAAGTAGGAAGATAGGAGTCATGACTACGTGCTTGTTAGGCCCTGGCTCTCAGGATGCCTGCAACTTGCATTCGGTTCATGATTTCCTGCAAAGCAATAAGAAAGCAATTTTTATGCTAAGCAAGACATGTTCTCTACGTTTTTTTTTTTTCATCGGGAGGATTCGCATAATAATTTTTTTTGTCCCTTGTGCCATCGACCATCCATATGTGAGAAATGGATGAAGGCACCCTATATGTCAAAGTTTTTGCTTGCTTTTCTTGTTGTGGAAGACGCCTTCAATGTACGACACCTTCCTGATGCGGAAGGTGCCTCCAATATATGGCACCTTCTTCATGCGAAAGGTGCCTCCAATGTATGATGCCTTATTGATGTGGAAGACGCCTCCAATGTATGGCGCCTTCTTGATGTGGAAGGCACCTTCTTCATACGGAAGGTGCCTCTATTTTCTGGCACCTTCTTCATGTGGAAGGTGCCTTATTTATGATCAAGGCGTCTTTCACTTCATTTTTTTCTATTTATTTTTCATGTATCCTCCATTTTTTTTTTTCTTTCTCTTTTTTTTTTAACGAATGATTGAAAATTCGTCCAAGCTACTGGTATGGTATGGGGTGTCCCCCATGACGATGTTTGATCCACTCTCACAAATGTGATGTGATTTTTAATGGAGCTCGTTGACCGTTACTCAAACATTGTCTCGATACTCTACTTTGTACGTGGTGTTGCATCTTTGACTCCTCTCATCATTTACTCAAGTTGTAACAGTCACACACCTTACAACAAAACTTTCCAAAAGTTTCATAAGCACCTTAGACTAGAATCCTTTCGCTTGATCAGGGTTACTTAGCCTACCTTCAGGTGCTAATGTTACCAAGGTAAAAATCTACTAGCTTTCACATGCTCGATTAGATGCTACACGATCAAGTATACGAGATAGTTCATATAGTGTATAAATATCAATTCACTAAATCTTCATAGACACCTACTTATTTGTCTACATCGTACTTCATGATATCCTGCAAAACATAAAAGAAAAATCTAAACTAAAGGCGTTAAAATAAAATTCTAACTAATTTTTTTTTCATTATCTATATCCATATATATATAATTTTTTTTTATGTTTTGATTACTTCTAGGCTCCTCCCTTGCTTTATTTGGTGCCTAGTTGGAGATTTCTCATTTCCCTTATGGACCAACCTGGTCCTAGGGAAATAGGATACTTTCTTCCAACAAGTAACAAAAATAAAGCTTCCATTTTTTTTATCTGCATTTTAACTTGGAGCCTTTTTCAATAGAAGATATTTTTTTTCTCTTTTTCATGAACATTGTAAATAGTATTCATTATGCTATTGGTGGCAATAATGAAGGTGGGGTCTCTCCCATGCCTACATCTAAACTAGTCTTCTAAAAATCATCAATTTCATTATCAACTAGTTTGATGTGTTGTAGCATGAGAAGAGCAATTTCCCCCTTTGACCTCAAAACCAAATTTTCTAAACATAATGGCAAAAAATGCAGGTTAGGAAATTACTATCTGTAGTTGACAACTTGGATAAAACATGGCATAGCAGTATTTGAAAACACATGCTAGTTTCTGATTCACCAGGTTGCCTCAAGTGCAAGTGAAGAGCATACTCCAAAACAAGATGTTCTTTAAATTTTGCTTTGTCATTTTTCTTGCTATTAATTCCATCATTAAAAATTCACCAATGTGCCAAGAAAGGTTAAGCTTGTAAAAAATTATCATTTAAAACTAAGCTTTTGGAGGCATAATTTTGTAATGCCTTCAATATAAAAACAGATCCCTAAATTTCAATTATATCAGACTTGGGTTGTGCTATTTTTTTGTTTTCTTGAAACCATTGAGAATATGATAGAAATCCTTCATTGCCAAACTTTTCTAATTTTTTCAATAACACAATTTATTCCTACTTATACACTTAATCTGGTACATCAGGTTCATTCCCACGTTTACCTGAGAAGCTAGAAAATACAAATGGTTGCCTATGGGATTTGGCTCTGATTGTGCTGGCAACTATTTTGGCCCGATAAAAGGGCCCTTGGTGGACTCATACTTCTTAGATAAAATATTTATAGGTAATTTTAAATGCACTTTCTAACCAACCTGTAAATGGTGAGTAGAAATTGTCTTGAAAAACATTCATTTCTCTTCCATAAATTATCAATCTGGTAAGTCCATAAACCTATGAGTGTCACACACAGTATATGCCTGCAGTGTTGGGGAATAAATCTAATTGTACCTTATTTAGTTTGGTGGGGGATGTTTGTGCATTTCAATTTTAGCCAAACTAAATAAACTAAGTGCGGAGAATTTAAATAAATAAAATACAATGATGGAAATAAAATACTGAAAATAAAATGCAAAAATAAAAACACACACCTAAATTAAATAAAGCAAGAACTAAAGCAATAAACTAATATATAGAAAATAAAGAACAAAAATAAATAGGGGAGGACTATTTATTGAAAATAGTCCACCTAGCTAGCTGCGTAGAGCTTGCTCAGATAAGAGGAATTGCAATCTTAATAAATTTGACAAGAAATAAAATAGAATAATTTATCCATAAATTTTTATCCTTTCTTTCATGGAAGACCTGTGCATTTATACAATGCACAACCTTTCTCTGTTATAAATTTAGGCAATTCTATTTCAGATTTGCAGTTACAATAGATATGTAATGAATATTGCATCCGTTCAATTATAACAACCATATATTAATTAAAACAGTCACACACTAATTTTTCCCTCTTGGAGGATAAATCAGACGTGTTATGTTTTATCATAACATAATATGTTTGGAAGAAAATAATGGATGTGTTATTCTATTTTAATAATATTGAATAAAATAGAATATCTTCCCAATTTATTGTCGGAAAAATCATTGCTCTTGGTTCATCCGTGAGTGTGAAAGAATAATGCTCACATTACAAAGGTATAGAGCCAATCAAATAATAGAAGTGTTCATTCTATTTTAATAATAGTAAATAAAATAAAATATCTCCTTTTTGTCTTCTTGTGCAACCTCCTCCTTAGCCCATTGGTCAACCGGTCAAAGCTGGCTTGGTCAATCGCCTTCGTCATGAGGAAGGCACCTACTTTTTTTGGGTTCCTTCTTCGTAAGGAAGGCGCCTACTTCTACTGGGCACCTTAATTATAAGTAAGGTGTCTACTTCTAATGGATGCCTTCCTTATAAGGAAGGTGCCTACTTCTACTGGGCACCTTCCTTGAAGAGGAAGGCGCCTACTTTTGTTGGGCACCTTATTCATCCGGAAGGTGCCTACTTCCGCTAGGCACCTTACTTGAATAGGAAGGTGCCTACTTCTGTTGGGTGCCTTCTTCATCCGGAAGGAACCTACTTTTTCTGGGCACCTTCCTTGAAGAGGAAGACATCTGCTCTCATGCCTTAGTCTCTAAAAACAAAAGTATGTCAGGTCCAAGTGGATGTAGACTGTAAAACACCATATTAGTAGCAAAACCTGCATTTATACACAATTCCCACTAAAAACACCAATCCAACATAATACTAAATTTTCTATCAATTATATGCATAAGTTATATAAAAATGCATATCACATGCTAATTAAACCAATAATTATGTCCCTTAATAGTGTATAAAAATGTACATTTTTGGGACTCATCAAGGAGTTCATCAATGACAAATTTAAATATGAAAATCTGCAGCAAGGTGATTTTATGTTCTTTTGGTATATGTTGATGATCAAAGGCATAAAGTAATAAATGGTTGATGGTTTGAAGAAATATTTGTGCTAAATTTTCAAAATGATCTTAAGGATGAAATATTCCCTAATAGACACACTTTAGGAAATCACCAAAATGACCAAAAATGACTAGTTTTTAATACATGATTATCCCTACCAATTCTTGGAAAATCAATTGCATATTTAAAGTTTTAAGGTTTGCCAAAATATTGGATTTACATTTTCTTCTCCTATATGTACATATAATCCACTTATCTTTTAAATCTTAAAATATTCAATCCGTCCAATTTTTAGCTTTTTCTAACCTGTAAAGAAATTTTGCAGAGCTATAAGGCCTTCTCTCCTCATAAAATGCTGCAAAAAAATCTCATCCATATCGTATGCCAAACAAACACCTTGTTTTCCTTACCGTTAACCTTTCATCCCACAAATATTTCTCTTATGTCTATCACTAAAGAAATAATTCCTCAATGGCGATGTGTGCAAAAATTAAGTGATGTCAATGCCAAACTAAGGTTAACACAATATCCCCATTAACTAAAATATAAATGAATAATGAGTTTTTCTAAGTTGACCCTATGAATATTAACATGTGACTTATAACATGTATTTTATTAAAATTGAATTCTTTGGGAATACAAATTAATTAATAAAGACTTCAAGATATGTTCAATATGTGCCATAAACAATAAAAATGATTCCAAAAACTAAAATGACCATATCATTGTTTTTTTAGGGAAACTTTAGAGAAATTTTAAAAGCTTAAGGGTGAATTAGTGTTGAAAAACAAATGTAAGTAATGTATAGACTGGGCCCTTCACCTAAGAAACAAAAATGTTGAATCGAGCAATAGATGATTTAAGTACTTCATGCCTAACAACAAATCCCACATGAAGAATCTTAAACAAGGTCATTGGTATATATAAGAAAGATATTTTTTGAAACTAGATGTTTTTCATCAATTTTATTTTAAACTTGTCTTCATGACTTGAAAGATGATTAAAATAGACCATATTTTGAGCAATTGTAGACTATTCACTTGAAATTTTTTAATTGCATGATATCATCTTTGGTCCAAAACCAGCATAAAAAAAATCCTAAGTAAGGACTATAAATTATTCTTACCTCCAAAGCCTTCCACAGTCGTCCTATTTTAACATCAAAGCACAAACTAATGAAATTTTGTGCATCGATATCTAGGAGAAGAGGAATAATATGCCATTCTAAATTTCAAAAAATAAGGGGAAACAAAAATAAATTTAGTGTCCAAGTCCTTGAAGAACAAAAATTAAATCTAAGAGTAGAGGAATGTAAACAAGTTCCTAAACTTTAGTATTATATGGAAGTAAATTTTATCTCTAACCCCTTTTGGGGATATTAGGACATGCCACATTGTGTATACAAAATCACATTATTTTACAACTAGTATACTGTAAAGCCCATAAACATTTAGCATGAAAGAAAAATTCTAGGTATGCTTCACTTCATTAAGCATAATTAATGAAGAAAAAATAAAATAAAATAAATTTTGAACAGTAACAAGCATAATTCTGAAGAGGAAAAATATGCCATGCTAAATTTTGGACAAGAAGGGGAAAACAAAATTAATATTAGTGTCCAGGTTATGGAAAAATAAAAATCAAATCTAGGAGTAGAGGAATGTAGACAAGTTCTTAAACACATAGCAAGAATGAGCAAAGGGAATTAAAATCTTACTGTAATAATAGTTTGCATGAGGAAAGGGGAAACAACATGTGAAAATGGATAACATGGCAAATAAAAACAATATTTAATCTTACCGTGGAGCTGATCTCCAAAAATCATTGAATTTGTCAAGGGTGGCCTTGAAACCATTGATATAAAATGGGACATTGCTCATCGGGTCTTCCATGAGCTTGTTTCGTAGTTGGTCGAATTTTACCATAAATTTCTTCCACTCTCTCATGTCTCTCATAAATTTAATGACTTATAAGACTTGAACTCAAGTGTCCTAATAAGTATTTACTAGAAAATTGAAGTGTTGAACCTCAGCCATTCAAAATCCCATAAATATAGCACATTTACATGAAATAGGTTATAAATATTTTCAATAAAAACCACATAACTAACCAAACTAACGATGTATATCTATCAAGTTTATAATCACATCTGTTATTAAATCAAAATTATGGGAGAATTGAACTCTCCATGATGTAGCAAAGGCCTGTAAAATCATACATAGAATGGAATTTAGATAGTGACTAACAATAGCTCACATAGGTATCTTTGGTATGGTTGGAATCTTATGAAATTCAGTAAATATTTTCAATTCAAACTACAACTCGTGTGACTAATATAATTCAAATATGCAAATAAAACCCAAGAAATCCTTGGTATATTAAGGGATTGAATTAAAAAGCTTTACTGATATTTGAGTATTGATTTGAAATCTAATTTTGAGGTATTTTTCCTAAATTTCAACTCTAAAAAATAGCCTAATGTCCAAAGATATAGATTAAACGTAATACATCCAAATTTAAAAGCACAATACCAGAGAACTTACAAATTGGAAGGTTGCAAGGTCGAGCCTGGCATTCTTGTTTTTGTTCCTCCTTTTCTTCAAATTTTTCATCATCCAATGACATGATTACAGTGGTTCCAAGCCTTTCAAGGATAAATATAGAAGGATGAAATTTTTCAACCATCAAATGTTACAGAAGAACCATTCACCTCGAGGAAAAATATCTAGTCAGTAGCACCCAAGCACTTGGAGAGGTTGGTTTTATCTTACTTTTTTTGTTTCTTAAGTGTTAATGCAGGGTAGAAGAGCTGATATTACAAATACACACGTCCTGAGAGGGTGGTTAACTCTAATAAGACAATTTTAAACCGCCCTCTTAGGATCTATTAGGGTGTTTTTTTACCATCATAAAAAGCCACCTTATTTTAGCTATCATTAAAACCCTCTTTTAGTGTAGTGTAATATGATTTCCTTCTAGTTTCATAGTCATACCATCTACTAATATACACTTTAACATTGTTGAAATTGGACAATTATAGTTCAACAATAATATACCACATGGAACTATGCATATGCATTCAACTTGGACGTCACTTATAATATTTAAACCCTCAATAGTAAAAGCATCTTGTTCTAACAAAATTTAGTAACATCTAGGTTTATTGGTGACATGTTACTTATATGACTTTGAAGGCCTCCAAATAAGGTCAAGTCATGTCATTTTTTAATGAAACTCGGTGGAGTGGTAGGTATTGGAATGTAAATAATGTGTTTTTTTATTATAATTACATATTTATATATTTATATTTATATGAACATTTGCATGTCACAAATAAAACATTAGAGGTCTCGTATGGGTTAAATTATATCATTTTAGTAATTACATTTGTATAAAGATAGGTAGTGAAATACAAATTTAAAGTATAAAATTTTTATTTTATTTTCAGATTCATGACTTATGCTTGCTCACATACAATTTCTCAAACAAGTGGGATTTATTGATGATAGACATACTCTTTAGTAATGGTTGGATTAAATTTACACTATGTAATCTTTCTTCTTATTATAATTGGCTTAAATTACAAATTAGATTCATGTAAGTATAATTTCGAATAGTACAATAATTTTAATACTTATCAATTTATATAGAACAACTAATAAAATTAATTTATATATGCTTAAAAAATTGGAGTTATAAGTTCCATATTTTACTAGCCTTTGTCCTTAATAAGATGTTGTTGGTAACAACTTTATTTGGTTAGAACTCTATTATTTTAAGAAAAAACTTCTCCATTAATATCTATTTTAAACCCTCGTAAGTCTTATATGAACCACATATTATTAAAATTAATAACATTAATTTAAAAAAAATAAAACATCTAAAGTTACACATTTTAAAATCTTTATCTATTAAAATTATGATGATAAATTTTGGTTAAACTTTTACTAGTGGAGGAGTTGGAGAGCATGTGGGTAGTTAAACCTCTCTAGTTGCTGAGAGGCCCAGGTTCTAATCTCTCGCCTCACATGTTGCGGATATGTTATGTAATGGTTCCCTCGTGGTCACAGTCTGTTTACCCCTTGTGGCCACCACCAAAAAAAAAAAAAAAACTTTTACTAGTGGAGATATCTGCCTCTATAGTTTTACAAGTATTAATACCTTAGTCTAAAATAAAATATCCTCAAAATATAAGATCTTCACTTCTTATAATATACTTCTTTAAAGGAGACATGGATTAATTTGCTACCTTGTTAAAATTTGAATTTATTTGAATATCCCTCCTAAATTAGGGTGGGGTTAAATTTATGGATCTAAAGATTTATTTGGAATTAGATAGTATCCTAGCAGATTAAAAATATAGTTTGTGTATATAAATTTGTTTTTTAAATATTTATATAATGAAATGCATATTTTCATCTAAGATTATATCTATTTTTGAATATGGTTAATTTTTTGAATGTCAACTACTAAAATTGTGTTATTTACTTGTGTATTACTTGATGTAGCATGCAGATGATTATAGAGAGGTATTTGATGTACCCAGAGGAATTTAATCCTTTTGTATCTTCTATACAACACACTTATGTAAGAATAACTTCCTACCCCTTTTCATGTAAGTCAAAATTACTAAGAAATTAAAACTAGAAAATAGCAATAAAGATTCGTGAAAATAAATATTTTATATTATTAAGCTTTTTATTTTCTCTTTAAATTCAAAACTTCAATAATTATTTTTTCTAATTAATAAAAAAATTTAGCTTATAAAACTTAACTTTTCTTTTTTATATTGAACATTGTTTACAAATATTTACAAATACCAGTGCTCGTTCGAGCAAGCACAAGAGGAATCGACCTCACAACCACATGGATGATAATAACTAGCCAACTACCATAACTTAAATTTTTATTTATTTTAATATATATATATATATATATTTGAATTTTTACTTGTGTGACTCTCTATAAGATCATTTAACATGACAAAATAACATTTTTTAAAAATGAACACACCACACTTAAACATGAAATATTAAGATGATAAGGACTTGTTTGAGTGACATAATTTATTTGTAAGTTGATGTGATTCTTATAATTTACCTTCAACATGGTTTAATTTTCATTCTTCACCAGTTGCTTTGAGTTGTGTCCTATGTTTTTGTACATGAATTAATGAGATTATTTATATTGATTTCATTTTCACTCTTCAAAAATTCTTTTGAGTTCTTTCATATGTTTTTGTACCTGGATTAATGAGATTCTTTATATTGAGATATATTTTTTAAAAGGTTTTTTTATTTGTAGAAAGGATTTTTAAAAGATCCCTGAACCTTTTATACAGAGTACAAGGGTGGAAAACAAGAACCAACATAAAGGGCAACAAAAAGAATAGGACAAAGAAGCAAGCCCTGAGACTTAATGCGAGACACAATTACAGTTTTCCATGTTTTCAGGATATTCATCAAAGAGTGATTGGAATTTGGTTTCCCTAGGATGGCATAAGGATTTTTACTAGTGAAGCTAGGCCATGAAAAAACCTTCCTTCTACTTTGGTAAGACTAAATAACACAAACTACGATAGCCTGTGAATCATCAGTATTTAGAAATTGAGGGTTGTGGCCACATCTCGTGATATACTATGGAATTGGGGATTTATTAGTGTCATTGCTTTGAAGAGTGAAATTGCAATCATGACAACAAATTTTCTTGAAACTAAACTTAACCTTTTTCATTTCTTGAGAATCATGGAAGTGTGAACATCGAAACCAACCTTACCCTTTTTTGTTTCTTGTGAACCATGGGAGCATGTGAACTTGAAAATTTGTCAGTGCCAGTGCTTAAAAATAGAGGATTACACTCATGTTCCAAGTAGTACTAGGGGTTTGAAATTGAATCAATGTCATAGCTTTGGAAAGGGAGGTTGCTGACTATAGATGTCCTTTTCCCTAAACTCCCTTTGAGCCCTAATTTTGTGAGTGGCTTGGCAGTATTCTTTGAAAATATTGGAAAAAATTATCATATGGGTTCCCTTTTTAGAAATTACCATGTACATTTGATTGCCCATAATCCATGTCAGTGCTTCTAGCTTTAGGCTCAATATGGGATTCGAAAGGGATGAAGTCTGCTGACTAGGATTGATGAAAATGAAATTTATTAAAAACTTGGGCTAGTTTTGAATCGTCACTCTAATACTCTTAGAGAAGGTAAATATCATTGCTCTAATTTATTTACTTTAATGTCCTATCAAAAATCTATATGCCACACCCAAAGGGAATCTTCCTTGACACCCTTATTGGCAAGCCAGTCAATGACCTTATTTTCTTATTTATAAATGTGTTGGATGACAATATTGTGGTATTTGCTGATAAGACTTTTGTACTTGTCCATGATGTTGCTTAGGTTCTAAGAATATAATTGGTTACCCTTGAGGTAGTTGATGATGTATAAATAATCCCCTTTAATAATTAAATTGTCAATAGCAATCTCATCAAGGAGCAACAGACCTTGATACAGGAATATGGCTTCGACCACGTTGTTTGACTGAAGACCAATATTTTTAATAAAAACTTGCACCATTATTCTTTGATCATTTATGATAATACCTCCCTCACCACCTACTCCAGGGTTCCCTTTCATAGCCTCATCGAAGCTCAACTTGAGCCATCCTATAGGAGGAGGATTCCACCTTATATTTGGCCAATTGATAGTAGAAAAAGAGCCACTTACAATATTATAAAGGTTAAACTAAGAAGCTAGATGAGATTCCAAAAAAATATAAAAATGATACAATGAATGTGGACTTAATTTAGAATACCTGAGGACTGCCCAAACCGCTGAACTCGTTTTGGCCATATCTCACTCATCCGAACTCGGATTGAGCTAAAATTTTGAGGGTAGATGCCTGAAAAACCCTAGAACGTCTCCACCAATTTTCATATCATTTGGAGCAACACAGATCCTAGCGCATCCCTATGTGTGAACGATATATTTGGCAAGCGGCTATGCGAGGGTTTCATTCGGGTTGAGTGCAAGCAGCTCCAGAGGTTGGTTTTTAGGGCCTTCGGGCCCTAGCGGCCAATATTTTTGTGGTTTATGCTCAATATTTTAGCAAGAAATGTTGCAGGGGATACAATATGGGTTAGAAATTTGTCTTTCAATAGATCATACTGTGAACTTGAGTGACAACGGCTTCCAATTTGCTGCACAAAAGAAAAGTGAAAACCATACCTTTCCACGACGTCTAGGGCAAGGATTAAAGAGACCACAAAATAAGTTTCAAGCAGTTGATCAAAAAATGGCTCATATCTCAAGTGAATCTGGTGCTAAGGTGCACCCACAAAATAATTCTACTATGAAAACCCCTGTCAAGGGTAAGAATTTTGAAGACTCAGTCCCAAAAATGAATTTTAGGGATGCCCTTCATGGTGGACAGCCTCAGCCCAATGCTAATATCAATATTAGGGCTTCTCATAAACCTCTAAGAATGCCTAAGATTGATCCCAGGAAAATGGAGTCGGGATGTCTTAAAGCAGCTCGATGGAACTCCTATTGTTAAGCTTGATATGGGTAACATTCAGACCGGCATTGAAGATTTGGAAAAAAGAGGACTAATTTGTCGGTTCGTGGGTTTTCATCCGAGTCTATCTCGCTTTCAAAGTCTGGGCTGCAAAAAGCTGGAAAACTAAAGGTGAGTTACAAATCTCTATTTATCCAAATGGTTATTTTCTTGTTTTATTTGCTAATAATGAAGATAGAGAGAAAAATTTTCAAGGGGGTCCTTGGTTTTTTGAAGGGCAGGGCTTTTCATGAAGCCCTGGCATACTAAATTTAAAGTCGAAGAAGAGATGCCTTCTATAGCTCCCGTGTGGGTTAGACTCTTTGGCCTCCCTATTGAATTTTGGAATCCTACTATTTTTTCTTCAATTGGAAACTCTTTAGGAACTTTTATGATGACTCGCTGATTGTACTCAAAATTTTGAACATATTATTTATGCTCGAATTTGTGTTTTAATGGATTTTGACAAACCCCTACCTAAAAATATCACATTACAATTTGGGGAAGACACTTGGGAGCAAGTAGTGGACTATGAGAACATTCCTTTTCATTGTAGAATTTGCGATGAATATGGTCATTTGGCCAATGCTTGCCCAAATAAAATTCCCGATCAAAAGAAAGAAGATATAAACTCAGTAGGTTTCCAAATACCTAAGAAGAAGAACACTAAAAAAAACTAGTAATGAAGGATCAATCAAAGTCATTTGCTAATATGTTTGAAATCCTTTCCACAAATGATGTCCCAAGTGAGGAAGAGGAAATAATGGAAACTAAAATCTTAGAAACACAATTTAAATATGAAGGAAAGAACTCGGAGACAAACCAACAAATCAAAGGTTTTCAACAGAAAAAAAAGGAGAAAATTTACACAAGAAAAACAATATTTCAAATGTCAAAACTTCAAATAATGCAGGTCCCAATATAGACTCCATTGAACCATCTAGTAAAATTTTGGCTGTGTATGAGCATTCTTCAAGGTTAGAAGCCATCTCATATTCAATTGGAATAAGTCAAGAAATAGGGAAAAAAAATTGAAGATGGATTCTAATAAAAAAGTAGGTCGCAAGACCAATCAATATCATATGGTAAAAGAAGGTGAAAAGCTTGTAGAGGAAGGTAAGATTAATGCCCTTCCCAACATTTTTAGCCCTGGTATTAATGAAGATCATCACTTGGAATATTAGAGGACTCAAAGGGAGTCTTTCAAAACAAAATGAAATTAGAAGAATGATTCAGATAAATCATCCACATCTTGTTTTCCTTCAAGAAACAAAGATGTCAATGGAGGATATGGACTTAATTGCCAGTAAAATTTGGCCAGCTGGAAAAGTGGTTTCCCTCAGCTCCCAAGGGACTTCGGGTGGCATTGCTTGTCTTTGGGACCCAAAAGAGGTAGTTATTCACCATATGGTTGGCAGTTGGGGTTTGTTGGCTATAGCTATTCAAAGTAGACATTCCAACCAGATTATGCTCCGACTTCTTTGGAGGAAAAAAGAAGACAATGGAAGGATATTACTCATATTATCTCTCATTTTCCTAAATCTTGGATCTTGATCGGAGGAGATTTCAATACCATCCTCTCTCTGGATGAGAAAAGGGGGGAAATAGAAATTTGGACAAAAGTACTGACCTCATGAGCGAATATATTGCAAACCTCCATCTTGTGGATATCCAACCAGATAATGGCCTTATGACTTGGTCTAACAGAAGGCAAGGCTTAGCTTGTATAATGGAGAGATTGGATAGGTTTTTGCTCTCTGAAAATTTCTTAATCCATGGTCACATTCCTAAAGTGAAGACTCTTAATAATGCTGGTTCGGATCATTGGCCAGCCATGGTGGAAATGTGGAAAACCAATGTGAGTTTCTCTCCTTTTCGTTTTCAATTAATGTGGCTTAGAGACATTTCCTTCAGACCTCGTGTGCAACAATGGTGGAAGGAAGGTAAACCTAGGCATGGGACTAAGATGTTCTGTTTTGCCAAAATACTGCAATACATTAAATCCAAAATCAAGACTTGGAACTGGAAAGAGTTTGGGGATGTTCATAAAAAAAAACATGAAGTTATTGCTCATCTTGAAAATTTGAATAAGAAAATCCGTTTAGATGGCCTCACAGAGAAGAGAAGTGCAGATGAAATTAAACTCACAACTTAGAGGAATGGGAAAAAAGAGAAGAAATCTTATGGAAGCAAAAATCTAGAATTCAATGGCTCAAAGAAGGAGATCGAAACACAAATTTCTTCCACAAATCTCTTCTAGCTCAAAGATCTCACAACTTTATTTCTTCCTTAAAATCAGATTCTGGAGATGTTGTTTATACTTGGGATGGCATGAACTCTATTGTTGTTGATTACTTTTCCAATATTTTTGCCGCTACTCCTCTTGACTCAGCTTCTCAACAAAATGTTCTTCAAGCAATCCCTTCTCTTATCACTTCCGAGGAGAACTCTATTTTGACTGCTCCTGTTACTATCAATGAGCTTCAACAAGTAGTTTTTAAAATGCAAAAAGGGAAAACCCCAGGTCCCGATGGTTTTCCTATTGAGTTCTACCAAGAGTTCTGGGATATCCTTCATGTTGATTTATTAGAGGTGGTGGAAGAAGCCAGGAAATCCAAAGAAATTTTGAAGGTTATCAATAAAACTTATATTACTCTTGTTCCAAAAGCTCAAGAGGTTGATCATATCTCAGCTTTTAGACCTATTGCTTTATGTAATGTTCTTCTCAAAATTATTACTAAAATCATGGCAGAAAGGTTGAAGCCTCTTTTGCATAAGATTATTTCCCCAGAGCAAGGGGGATATGTGGAAGGACGTCAAATAGTAGATGAGATAGTTCTTGCTCAGGAAGCCATCCATTCCATGGATATGCAAAATTCTCCTTCTATGTTCATCCGGTTAGACTTATCCAAAGCTTATGACAGAGTGGATTGGCACTTCCTTATCAAAGTTTTGAGGCAATTTGGTTTCTCTAAGGATTGGATGGATTGGATTATGGGATGTATCTCTTCAGTTTCCTACTTAGTTCTTATCAATGGCAGGCCTTCTCAGTCTTTCCCAGCTTCCAGAGGTATTAGGCAAGGTGACCCGCTATCCCCTTATTTATTCATCATTCTTGTTGAATGCTTGGGTAGGACTATAACCAAAAAGAGGGAAAACAAAACCCTTGAGGGAGTTACCATTGCTCATGGAGCTAGACCTATCTCTCATCTTCAATTTGTGGATGACTCTACCCTTTTAGGTAAAGCTACAGCTAAGGAAGCTTCTAATATTAAGCAAATCATTAGCTATTTTTCTAAGGCTATCAGGCAGTTGATCAATGAAGACAAATCTAAAGTTATTTTCTTTCACCGCTCTCGCTAGACAGGAATCCATGGTCTTGGATAAATTAAGATATAAGAAGACCTCTCTTCCAATCACTTATTTAGGTATTCCCATAAATATTCAAAGGCAAAAAAATAAATATTGGAATTGGTTGTTGGACAAAGTCAAGAAGAAAATTGGAAAGTGGACCAACAAGTGGCTTTCTTCTGGGGTAGAATCACCTTGGTAAAATCAGTCCTTCAAGCTATTCCTATTTATGTTTCTTCCATTTTGAATATCCCAAAGGTTGTTCTTCGAGAATTGGATCAAATCAGTCATCGTTTCCTTTGGAGTGGTACTAAGGAGAAAAGAAAATGGGCCTTGGTGAAATGGGATACTTTATGTCTTCCTAAGAGTGAAGGGGGTTAGGATTCCGGTCTTCAATTAATAACAACAAAGCTTTAGCTGCTAAATTATATTGGAGGATGTTGCATAACCCCAATGCTCTTTGGGCCAATAATCTTCATGCTAAATATGCTGAGAACAAAAGTCCTGAAGACCTTGTTCGCTATCAACTTCCTACCAAAGGTTCTCCCATTTTAGCAGCTCTTAAGACTGGTGAGGATTTGATAAAGAAAAAATTATTTTGGATCATTCATAATGGTCAACATGCAAATTTTTGGACAGATTCTTGGGATGGTCACAAGCCTTTGATAACTCAGCTTCCCGATTGGAGGCCTTGGATGGAGGAGCTTCACCGAGCTAATTGGATAAAGGTGGCTAATTACTATCGGTACCATACTCGGTAATTCAAAGGTTGGTAGATATTGGATCCCTATTGAGGACTGGCCTATTCAAATCCCAGAAAGGCAAAGACAAGATATCCAAGGCATCCTTCATATGAGATCCCTCTCTTGGTCCCATGAAAAAGATTGTTTTGGATGGAACAACACTACTAAGGGTGAGTATTCAGTTGCTCAAGGTTATTTGACCTTATGCCATAATAATCCCAACCATTCTTCTGACATATTTTCTCAATTGTGGGCTCAAAAGCTCTGGCCTAAGGTGAGGTTCTTTAATTGGCTTTTATTGCATCGTAGGGTGCTTACCGGTGAGCAACTTATGAAGCATGGTTTTCATGGCCCTTTTAGATGTGAAATGTGTGAAGAGAATGTAGAAAATATCAACCATATTTTTATTGAGTGTACTTTAGCCTCTGAGCTATGGAGGAGAATGGCAACTTTACTTGGCTTATAGTGGTCCAATTTTTTCACTTTTGAACAACTTTGGAGGGATTGGCCTAATCAAGAGGGTGTTGATCATTTTATTAGGCAGCTAGTTTGGATGGGTTCTACCATTCTTCTTTGGAATATTTGGAATGAAAGGAACAACCAAATTTTTAATCAAGATAGGAAGGATATTCACTATATTTGGCAAAAGACCATAGCCAACTTAGTTGAATCAGTCCATCAACTCCTTAATCACCCCCAAAACTCCCACCAAATATGGGATCAAGTGATGCAAAGATTGAAGATTAAACCTTCTAAGGGCAACCAACTTAAAGGGAATGTGAGTATTAGTAAGATGGATAGGACTAGAAATTGGCAACCTCCTCCTAAGGATTTTGGAAAAGTCAATACCGATGGAGCCTCTAGAGGGAACCCCGGAAAAGCCAGTGTGGGAGGAATTGGTAGACTTTCAGATGGCTCCCTGGTTTTTACTTTTGCTGAGAATTTGGGTATTCTTTCCAATAACCTTGCTGAGGGGTATGGTATCCTTAGAGGCCTTCAGGAGGCTACTAAGGTTGGATGGGAAAAGGTGTTAGTTGAGTCTGACTCTCAACTTATGATTAATCTCTTGAAGACTCCTTCTAAGAATCATAAGGTGGATTGGAGAATAAAAAGAATTATTGAGAAGATTCAGTTAATCCAGATGGGATTTTTGAAAGTTGATTACAATCATGTGGTCAGAGATCAAAACAAGAGTGCTGATGCTTTAGCTAATTGGGCTTTGGACAAAGGTGATCTTACTTGTTATGGCCACCCTCCTATATGGTGGGCTTCTCAAATTAGGGAAGCTCTTCTTTCTATCATTTCTTTGGATGGCTCCAGCTTCAAGGTACCTAGTTTCTTCTTGTTTTTTTTTTTTGTTTCTCTTTGGTTCATTCAGTTTTTTTAGTTCCCTAGCTCATTCTATTCTTTATTTTGTTTCCTCCGTTGATTCTTGCATTAATAGTCTTCTGGTCTAGATAGGTCATTGTTTTGTTCATTTTTTTTTCTTTTGTCTTCTTTGTTTTTTTGTTTAGTTTTTTAAGGTGGGTGGGTTCTTTTGTTTTGTTTTGTTTTTGTGTTCTTTGTGTTGTTTTTTGTTGTTCTTGTGTTTTTGTTGTTTTGTTTTTTTTTTTATGTTTTTTGTTATTGTTCTTGTGTTTTTTTCTGTTCTTGTTCTTGGGTTTCTCTTTGTTTGTGTTATTTCATTTTTTTATGTGTGAGTGTTTTCTATGTTTTTTGTTTTTGTTTATTGTCTCGTTGTTGGTTGTTTTTATTTTTATTTTATTTATTTTATTTTTTAGGTTTTGGTTGTGTTTATTTTTCATGTTTTTTTGGGTTATGTCTTTGTAGTGTTCTGTTGTTTTTGTCTTGTTTGTGTTTTGTTATGTGGTTCTTGTGTTTTTCTATGTGGTTTGTGTTGTGGTTTCTTTTATCTTATTGTGCGTGTTTGGTTGTGCTTTTGGTTTTGACACACTCAAGGAGCATGTTTTTTATTTTATTTTATTATTTTTGTTGTTATTTACTTTTTTTAATTTGGTTTTGTGTGTTTGTTTGCTCCTTGAGTATGTCAAAGGTGGTAGGCCAGGTCCGAGTCCTGGGCATTTTTTGCGGAATGGATACCCCTGCCTCCTTGGGTCTTACCCGAAAGTGGCATCCCTTTTGGGATGTTTTCCACAAATAAAAAAAAAAAAAAAGATGAGATTCCAGTCCTGGTTTGGGGGTATCAACAAAAGAGATTAGTTGGGAATTTTTAGCAAAAAATATGGTGATTCTAAGGAAGACCCACCAAATTTCATTAGCATTATCATTGAAAAATTTATTGTTGTGCTTATTATAGATTTGCTAGAGGTAGTGGTGAAGGCAAGAAGACCAAAGGAATTTGAGTTGAGAGTTGTGAAAAGGTTTTGGCCATTGCTGGATGAATTGGATGAGAGTTGATGGTTCAACCGAGGCTATATTAACAACTTAAAATAGAAGGTTCAAAATAGTGAACGAAAAGGGACTTTCTAGTAAGAGGTGTGAAGTTGATTCCCAACTAGACTTGCAAAGATGACATCGATTAGCAATATATAGGCCTATGGAGATTAAATTATCTATAGTTAGAATTTTATTCTGGGAATCAATCCAAGAAGAAAAGCCAACTTTAGAAATCATATTTTTGATCCAAATAAGTTTAGCATGGTCCCAACACATAAGGGGGGATCATGAAAATAATAAGCTAATTTAACGATGAAGATGCCTTCCTTAGATATATTCCACATGGTAGAATATTTAGTATGGTTATTCGGGATAACATAAATACGTAGAAGATTCTAAATGGCTCTAGCAACAATATTAATCTAATTTTTGAGATAGTTTCCAAGAATTATCTTCCATTATCATCAATTTGAAACTTAGGTTATGAAAATTGAAACTTTACTAACAAATAAGTGATATGTTATAGGTTTGAGGATTATTAAATTATCATCATTAATAAGAGATTGGTATTTCATCCAAGAATCCTCCTAAAATATAGCAAGTCTACCACAACCCAACCATCATCGCAGTCCCTTCTTGATGATTACTTTGGTTTGAAAAATAGAATTTCAAAAGCAAGAACCAGTAGGAACACTCTCATCACCCATGAAGAATGATCACTAAATATACTTCCCTTTGATTATGTCAATCCAATATTCTTGTTCATTAAGAGCAACCCTCCACACTTTCTTGGAAATCAAGGCAAGATTCATCTTGTGGACCTTCCTAAAACCTAAATCTTTGTGATATTTCTTAGTACAAACCCTATCCCAAGTGACTAGGGGATACATGTTATTGTTCTCGTTACTAGACCAGAGGAATTTTTTTTGAATTTATTCAATTTTATGACGTATAGAAACTAGAGCCTTAAATATTGACAAGAAGAAAATGGGGATTCTTTGTACACAAGCTTACACAAGAGTGACTTTGGTTGCTTGACTTAACATTATTATTTTCCATCTTGTTATCATTTTTCTTGTGCGTTAAAAAGTTATTATTCCACATATTAATAATAAAATTTCCATGGCATAGTGGTAAGCCAAGGTAGGTCGTTAGTAGCTCAGATATGGTGCAACCCAAAATTCTTGTAATTTTGATTTATCTGCGAATTGGAGTGTTGAGAAAGTAAATTCTACTTTTGTCAAATTTGACTTTATGTCTTGTAGTTTATTCGTATAATTTAAGTATATTTTTTATTATTTTTTCTTCAGGAATTTAGGATAAGGATGTCAAAATGATGTCATCTAGAAATTATTGATGAGTGATAGTCCTAGACATAGAAGAAGGTTTGATGCTTGATAGTAAACCCATTGAGCAAGCCTCTATGAGGGATATGCCAAGAGTTTCAACCATAATGATGAAGATAAAAGGTGATAGAGGGTCATCTTGTTTGATACCCTTGAAGATATTGAAGTAACCAATAGGGAAGTCATTGATGATAACTAAAAAATAGGCAGAGGTGATGCATTCTCTAACTAATGCAATCCAATATTCATGGAATCCAAATTTAGAAAGCACAACAAAGAGAAACTGCCAAAATATTCTATAAAAATATTTATTCATATCAAGCTTTAGAAATAAGGTAGGTTTTTTTATCTTGGCAATCGAATGGATAAGCTCATGGATAGTAATAACTCCATCTATTATAAATCTGCTTTTGATAGAGCTACCTTGATAATGATCAACTATTTATGGGAGAATATCCTTAAGTCTATTAACCATGACTTTAGTGATGATTTTGTAAATAACATTGCAAAGACTTATGGATCTAAAATCAAAAATAAACTTGTAGGTTTGACTTTTTGTGACCAGGGCTAAAAAGGTGGAATTGATGTCCTTTGGCAAGGATTTGGAGTTTTGAAAATCTTGCACTACTTTTAAAACATCTTACCCAACATTATCCCAAAAGTGCTGAAATAATCATTGAGGAAACCCATCCAGTCTAGGTGTTTCATCATGGTTCATGGAGAATAATGCATCTTGTACTTCTTCATTAGTGAATCGTTTGAGGAGGCCCATGTTGAGGTCCTGGGAAACTAGACAAGGAATGCTCTACAAGAGTGCATGACCATCATGTGGGGGGTACGTAGGACTTGGTCCTAACACATTTTTGAAGTGAGAAACTACTTTAGCCCTTATTTCCTAAATTTATTTGTCTTTGATCTGTCACTTTTGGTCAACTTCTTAATTATATTTGTGATTATGTGTCTAAGCATTGATGCATGGAAATATTTAGTGCTAGAGTCCCCTTCCTTCAACCAAAAAGCATGATATTTTTACCTCAAATTTTTTTCTTCTTTGGCTAAAATATTATGAAACTTAGAAATTAGGGATTTCTCTTCCTGCAAAAGACCATAGTCAGTGCTTCCATCTTGAATAAGTTTTTCAATGATTATGAAGTCTTTCATACATTCATTGTTTGTTCTGGAATAATTTTCCAAAAACATATTTATTCCAAGATTCAAGATTGAGCTTGATGAAGCAGAGTTTCCTGTATAGCTTGGTTAAATGAGATCCTGGGAAAACCTCTTTCCACCATTATGACATAAAATTTTCAAATTTTGGATGTTGCAACCATTTTTTTTCAAATTTGAAAGGGGTTTTAAAAATCTATGCTAGGTAGAAGTAGTCCAGGATCAAGGGGTTATGCTTTGATCCAATTTTAGGTTGAGCTTGAAGATTGGCATTACCTAAAGCTTGGATAGATTTATTGGACAATAAAAACCTCTTATGTCTAAGCTGAATTAACTAATTACCTTGTCTTCTATTACCCCATCTAAATTTTAATCCTTTTAAATGGATATCCATTAGTTTATTTTCATCTAGGAAATCGGAAAAATATTCGTAGCACCTGTAAGTGATGGGGATTACTCATTTTTTATTAAAATAAAATAGGGGAGAATTGAAATCTTCAACAAGCATCCATGGATCATTTTCAAAGTTGCTTCTCATCTGGTTTAGGATGTTTCAAAGAACACAACATCTAAAAGGAATGTTTAGAGCATACATGTTGGACAAGATCCATTGGTACTTTTTTTATTTATTGAAAAGAGGATATTGATAATCCTTTCTAATATGGACAAGAGTTTTCCTGCAATAGTGTTGGGGTCCGACATGCATAGAAGACCACCAAAAGCACCCTAAGTTGGACTATAGAAAAATTCACTGCTCTTCCATAGACCTTTAACAATTCTTTCACTGTTTTCCATGTCCAGTTTGATTTCCTAGAGAAGAATAGTATTGGGTTTGACCTCTTTCATCATGGATCTGACTAACCTATGTTTGGTTAATACATTGAGGCCTCTAACATTCCATGAGAGGATATTCATCTAAAAATTTTGGAGGAGGATTTATTTTCTCTTCCCTACCCTAGGATGGAGGTGGTTTGTTTCATTTTTCTTCTTCATTTGAAATCTTAACATTTGAAAGGTCTGAAAGGGATGAAAGAATGGTAGATTTCAGGCCATTGGCAATGGAATTTTCAATCTCCTTTCTCATTTTCTCCTGGTTGGATAGCTTATATCTTTATTTATTACTGCCCATACCAGCAGTAGAATTGTGAGTCTGCTTAATCAGGCTAGTAAGCTACTCTAAGACAGAATAAGTGGACAAGAGTTCATGAATGGAGATAGGTGCTTCCTAATATTTGAATGTCTACTTAGATGGGTTGGAAAGATGATCACTGCTTATTTTGGTTGGTTGAGGTGAAGGGTGAATATTTCCTGCTATGGAAGGGGATATAGGAATGGTGAGAAGATAACCACTGGATTGGAGACCAAGGGGAGGAGGAGGGCAATAAGGTCAAAAATTTTAGGGGTATTGGGCCCTAACCCTAATCACATCCACTTTCATCATCTTGATTTTATATAAAAATATTGAAAGTGCTATGACATCATGGATAAAACTGTTTAAAATAAAAATCTTATAAAATATAAAAAATATATTTCAAAAATCTAGGCTTCACATTGGATTGTTTTTCACTCTAGATAAAACTGTTTAGATTCTTATGTACATGTAAAAATTCTAAAAATATAAAAAATATTAGTGTATAATACAAACAACTTTTATTATTATTGTATTCTAAATTGAGATGTTACAAAAAACAATAATTTTTATTTTGTTGATATATTGATATTGTTGTAAACTAGTGCATATATACTTGAATATTTTTTTAATTAATAATAAATAATAAAGTTCTATTAATTATATAGACTAATTGGACAATGTTCAATGTTGGAAGAACCAAATACATTTTTTTAGAAATTTTCTTCAGGAAAAATTATGAAAAATCATGACACTAACAAAATAGTTTAGTCATCCTATCCATCATCAAGAAAAATGACATAATCTAGTTTATTATATAAATTTACTATATATTTGTAGTAGGGGGTATAGATACCTATGACCTATTACATGATATATAATCAATTCTCATAAATAACTTAATTATAATCTATTATCTCTATTTAAATTATTAGGATTCATTTCAAATTGATATGATGATTTTCTTTCTATAGTGTCGTCGACTCTTCAATTCAAATATGATGAAGTTGATGTTAGTGTTAATTTACTTGCTTTCATGGTTTTTGAATCTAGAAAATATGTTTTTATATGAGTATGGATAGCTCTTCATTTTTCACCTATACGAATTTGAATATTTACTCATATTATTAAATAAATTGAACCATTATTTTATGTTAGGACAACACTGTTCTTAGTTGATTTTAGTATCTTACTTATGGCCTTCAAAAGTAGAAATACATGGATATAATCTATGAAAATACTCACAAGTATATTTGAGAGGCCTATAAAAATGCTTTGGGTCTAATCATGGAGGACTCATAGACTAGATGATACCTTATCATGGGGTTCACAGCAAGGAATTTTAATAAGAATGAATATTAACAAAATATTACTAGATCTTAGAGTGGTGAAGATTTTTTCTAAAACACACTCGCATACCCTATGGTGGTTTGAATTTGGTTTTTTGGGTCTCCGAGATAAGGGATGAATATTAATATTAATCTACCTATTTACATAAGTATTGATGGTAGAACAATATATATATTTACATAGTTATTGGTAAATTTGTAATATATATTTACATAGTTGTTGGTAAATTCACCTCCTCCATTTGAAGCAATTTGTAAATTCTTGTTTTGATATTAGTAGGAGTGTTAAGAAAGTAAATTTTGGATTTAGTCTTATTAATTTTTTGCCCTAAAGCTCTTTCAAACTCTTTTAAAAAGTTATTCAAAGCTTTGGCCTCATTTATCCTTGTCCTTCCAAAAAGGTTGTATCATCTACAAATTGTTGATGGATGATGTTATCGATGTTAGTACTAACCTTAAGTACACTTATAAGATCTGTTAAATTTTTTGAAAAATATAGAAACTTGAAAATTATTACTCAAAACCTAGGGAAAAATAAGGATTTTTGCTCGTAAGTTTTTTTATAAAACCTTTGATATTTGACATTTGAAGATTATATTGATTTCATACTTTTTGAGAAATTTTATAAGTAGAAAATTATTGAATTAGTAAATTATTACAAATTTAGTTATTTGAGAGACAAAAGGATTTTAGCCTTAAACCTTAGGAATATATAAATTTTCAAAGAATTCATTCTTAGTTTATGAAATTAGGGGGATATACGTTTTTCCATCTCATATGATATAATTAAGAAACTTTGATTTTTTAAAGCTAGGTAGACATAAGATTGTCAGCTTCAAAGGAGCATGACAAAGAATAAGCAAGTGATAAAAAATAGAATTACAAAAACATGAATTGTTAAAAACAATTAAAATAGAAATTTTATATTTTTAAAAAGAATAAATATACATTCAAGATTACTTACTAGAAGAGACTAAGAAAATATTGTAAAATTTAAAATGTTGTACTCAACACATGTTAACAAAAATTGAAATTTGAGAGAATACATCAATAAAGGAAAAGAGAGTCTTACAATCAATCATGAGAGAAGCCAAAGATGAAATTTTTTCAATGCTAGGAAATTATCTAAGTTTAAACATGATAAAGCAATCAAAGATTCTAAAGATGTTTTCACATTACCTAATGATATAGGAAAGATAATATATATGAAACTAATTTCTAATGAAATACTCAAAGGTAAGAATAGAAAGCAAGAGTAAATAACTATAGACTTAGAACATAAGCTTGTTGATATTACCAGTAAAGTAAAACATGGATAATTTATAATGCTTTAAAAATGCATGCAAAGTGTGTTTAATGATGCTAATATTTATTATGAAAACTTTGTTATTGTACCTGTTAGTCTATGGAGGACAATATACAAGGGAATAATTACTTTAAATTTTTCTAAGATAAGAAAGTAAGAAAAGGTTGAAGAATTAGGGAATAAAATAATTGTGAAAGATATTTCTTATGATACAAATGATTTAAGTACCATGATGATAGATGCATGTTGTGATACTAGTGATTTTCATAAAAAAGAAAAATATGCATGTTGTGATTCTCATCAAAATGAAAGGAAAAATTGTGATGCAAGCAATGATACTTGTAACTTAGAATTCATGACAAATATAGAAGAACCTATTACAAAAATAGATGATACATGTGACACAAAGGATTTGAGTATAGTTCAAGATTGATTAGAAAAATATTAAGCTATTATAATTGATGTTGACATTGATTTAAATGATGATAGAGATAGTGATTGAAAGCACGAGGATACGGAAACAAAAAGGAAAAGGCTCCAAGTACGATGCAAAATGGAACTAAACTTAACGCTAAGTCCTACGAATTGAAAATGCATGAAATAGGAAAAGCATAAACGAATTGAAACCCAAATGAAAAGCCAATGCGGAAAAACAACCCTTTCTTTTATTGATATGTTTCGGAATTCGGTTACAATTCGCCTCCTCCCTTTTTAGGGGCGAGGAGCGTTAAATTTGTTTCTTTGTTACATCCATGGATAGCCATCCTTCTTCCGCGTGCCCACATGTAATATGGGCGGACCAAAACATCACCGCCGCTTGTATATACGAATGTTGACTCCCTGCTGCTCCTCCAATGTCTAGGTCCTACGTTCAAGGAAACAAGAAAGACAATTAATAGCACCTGTAGAGGAGATGAAACATGCAATCCCCAAGCCTACGATTAGTGCATGCAAAGAATAAGTAAAACGATAGTTAAAATAGATCCAAATCAGCTAAAAACTTCACAGAGGCATGGGAACATCACCAGGAAGGCATTGCAAAAAGAACAGTCTGCAAATTCCTCATGGATTCGTATTCGCTCCGGGGCGGGACGAATATACCTGCAACAAAATGCCAGATAGCACCGCTCAAAATGTCACATCTGGACAGCTCCAGATCTCCTGCAAAAGTGGGGGTTAGCTAATTGGGGGTATTTTGGGATGACCCAGATGGTCATATTTCCCCAATTTGGCCTCTAACACCCAGATTTTGATGATGCCCTCTGCAAGTTAGTAAAGACGAAAAAATGATGAAACATGATAAGATTTGCTCAAAACGTTATGAAATTGAAATTGCAAACTATCTAAGCAGCATAAGATGAAATGCAAAAGAAAATGATAGAAGGAAAATCTGCCACAGATTCCTAATCATTCCTAAAGGGGACGATTAGATCTGCAGCAGTGCGGGGGCGCCCGGGGCAGGCCGCCCACCGTTTGGGGCCTGATTTCGGCACCAATCCACTTGGGATGGGTCCAAAATCTCTTGTAAAGTGTTGTCAAAAAATTGGGTGGTATGCTGTGGCAAAATGTCAGGTTTTGGGCTCAATATTTGACCTTCCAATGGTCACCCAATGACCTCCTCTCTAAAAGAGATCACGGATGTGAAAGGCACAAATCAAACAAGGGCGTATGGGGAAGTAAAATGGCAGCACTTCGTTGCTCAAAAATGCTCCTTCTCTCTATATTTTGGGGTGAGAAGACTCACCAATTTATAGACCTGGAGGTCTCTTTGAATGAGCATGCAGGGGCGCCACTTGGCAGCCATGCCCTTCCAGGGGAGGGAAGATTCCTCCCTGATTAGGGGCTTCATGACTGCCCCTGTAACTGCCTCTAACGCTCGAAAATGCTCACCCACACTCCCATGCAATGAAGGAAGCGTTAAGTGGCGGATCTGAGCTGCCATTTGTCAAGATTTGACTTTTTTCCCGTCAAACCTGCTATTCGCCCCACCCTGGAGCGAATATTGCTATTCGTCCCTAGGTGGGGCGAATCCCAGTTTGAAATCGTCCCTGGGTGAAACGAGTATGGAGCAAAGTGCCTGAAGGTGCCAAATTGGCTCCTCGACCTTCCAAAACTATTGTGAGAGTGGTTAGGACCACTGTTTAACCTCTAGGGGCTGCCCTTGGGGCTGTGTGTGTCAATGCGATCAGTGTTTGCAGTCACATAATCGGATTGGTGCTGTTTTGGTGTCTACAGATGCCCCTTTTTGGGAAGCGCTGTGCATGGCGCAGTGCTGAGCAAAAATAGATAACCAAAGCACTAATGATTAGGGTTTCTCAGTAACCTAACCAACTTTGGATGCCCCAAGTATGGAAAGGGCATGCATTCTTGAATCCTTGCTTCTGACGAGCGAAGGAACTCAATTCAAGTGTTAACCTTTTTCGGTGAGGTGTTACTTGAGCTTGGACATTGATCAGTCATGAATAGGCAAAGGGCGCAACCTTTTGTCTATGGGAACCTTGAGTTCATGATTCATGAATGCCAAGTGTTTGATCAGCTTGTGATTATTGCTTGTTTGCTGCCCCAAGCAGGAGCGTAGTTGTCTTTGTCAATGATTCTTTGAATGCATGTTGTTTCCATGATTGGGTGTGTTTTTGTTGATTGGTGACTAAGTGTGACTACCCCCTCAAGCGACGAATCGATGAGGGAATGACCTGCATGAGAAAAGCGATGAGTCGCTTGACCCAAGATGACTTAGGTAAGGGTGCCTTCAGATGTTTGATCTTTGAATGTGTGTGCAGTTTTCCCGACATTTAGACCTATTTTTGGTGGGTGTTAACCCTTTTGGTGACGCTTTTTGGGGATGAAATTCTCGAAAATCTGTCTTCTCGTGGAGTGGTCCAGCTATGGTAGCCTTCTTAGGGAGTAGGAGAGTGAGGATTTGCAATCCCGACATCTATTTTGCATGCCCGAAATATCAAGTGCCAAAGCACTCTTATTGGACAATTTTATTGCTTTGTGTTTTCATTTTTTTTTTTTTGTTTTTGTTTTTCTTGCTTTGTAATCGTTCCTGGGTGAGGCGAATACTAGGCTGGTAATCATCCCAGGGTGGGACGAGCGCTAACCAGAGCGCTCATCCTAGGGTGGAACGTTTACAGGCAAAAAATCCTATTTAAGGGCCAAAATTAGGATTTGGGGTCATTATCATTTGATTTTTCTGGTGATTTTGGAGCTCTGAGGAGGAGGAGGTCAATTCTGCGAAGCGAAGCGCTGCCGAATTTTTCCTGCCACCATGAGTTCATGGACCGGATCGAGCGGCGGAGCCGAAGCGAGACCAGTAAGTGATCCTCCTCGTTATTGTTTGTTTGTTACAGTGTAAAAAACGTAATTTGCTTTGTTTTTGCCTTTTGTCTTTTGTGTTTGGTGTGTTGGTTTTATCATTTATCATGTTAGAGTTAAAAACCCTAGAATTGACAAACCATTTTGTTGATTTTTTTGGTGTTTTTGTTTAATTTAATTTATCAGTTAACAGTTAAAAACCTAGAACTGACAAACCATTTTTTTTGTTGATTGTTTTTGTTTAATTTATGCATATCCATGTTTTTGTTGTACAGTTTTTTTAATGTTTTTGTGTGTTTTCTTTTGCAGGTTGTGAAGAGTCGGTATCGTGTGCCTACGGTGTTTACTGAAGCATGGGAGGCACTGACTTTGATGGACTGGGAGTGGCTTGATGCCCTTGGGCTCAAGCAAGTGACTCGGCTGGAGCCGGTAGTCGGGGATCGGGCCTACCTGATGGCCCTGATCAATTTGTGGGATCCTCGGACTAATACCTTCCATCTCCCAATAGGGGAGATGATGGTTACGTTAGAGGATGTCTATCAGATTTTGTGGATTTTGATAGATGGATTGTCGATCAGGACGATGCCACGGGACCAATGGACAATAGTGTTGACACGCTGCTTTGGGCATGGGGCGGAGGTGGGTGTGGATAGTCCAGTGGAGAGGGCAGAGGTTGACTGCCAGATTGGTGGTATTCTGGTATGGTGGTGGCTTGAGAAGGGGGTGTTGGGAGTGAGGCACGCATTGCTGATGGGCCTCATTTCCAACATGCTGCTACCCGACTCTTCGGGCGTGAGGTTCCCATGGAACCTGCTGGAGGTGGTGCTTCGGTTGGTGGAGTGCCCGACGGAGGCACCAATGATCATGAGATGGGGATAGACATTGCTGGCACAGCTCTATGATGAGTTGTACGAGGTCCATTGCCGAAGGTAGAAGGGTATTAGATGTAGCTATCTTGTTGCAGTGCTGGGCTTGGCAGCACATAGCGGTGGAGAGGCCGATGGGGTTACCATGGATGACTCGAGCGGAGATGGTGGATAGGGATATAGGGTATGGGGCTCTGTGGCGGTGGTCTGAGGAGCAGGGATAGAGTCGATGGTGGGCAGGTGTCGTAGGGCACTATGCGGATGCCTTTGCTCGGCTTGACTCTAGGGGAGGTGTTCTGGCGCCCCTATCGGGACTGTCCAGCCTAGCCTGAGGCTGGAGAGTGGCTTCGATGGGTACGTAGTGGGTTGGCTGATTGGGCATCATGGGATTGAGCAGGAGTTCTTCCCATATGATCGGGTGACATGACAGTTTGGGGTGCACTAGGGGTTTCCTGGTGAGCCCGTGATCTATCGACGCTCGGGGACGAGAAGACTCTAGCCTGGCCAGTCATTGTGCCATTGGGTGAGGATTCAGATATGGTGATTGACGTCCCAGATGTGGATGACGTCGGGACTACCATGGAGTATGATCAGTGGTGGACTCTACGGCGATGGTGGGGAGAGGGACCACTGGGAGGCATAGAGGCAGCAAGAGGGGGGAGGGTGCAGAGGCACCAGGTGAGGATTGGGGAGCTCCGCTAGAGGATGCGGACATGGTGGAGGTAGATGATGTGGGTGCGGATTATGGTGTTCCAGATCAGCCGGAGATGCAGGATGCCCTAGAGTAGTGGGAGCCAGAGCAGGCTGTAGTCCCGGATTTGCCTATGCACCAGGCAGTGGCGGAGGACACAGAGGCAGGGGTGCACGCTGAGAATGCATGATTGGTGGGGCTACTATGGAGGCGAGATGAGGAGCTAGGGGAGGCTCTACAAGAGAGGGATCTCTTGCGGGCTCAGCTAGCAGAGCGAGAGAATGCATGGGCTATGCACCACCGATAGGAGGGGGATACCGATGCTGCATGGGAGAGGGATCTCCTACGGATGTAGCTGGCATAGCGCGATGATGTAGTAGCGATGTACCATCGATGGGAGGTGGAGTGGTGTCGACATCGGATGGATTTGGAGGGAGAGATCATCCACCTCGGGGGCGGGTACCTGAGCCCTCTGGAGGTGGCTCTTCACGTCGGACGAGGGGCAGTGATACTGAGCAGTCAGCATCATCTCATCGTAGGCGATTGGATGAGGGAGGGGTAGTAGGCGTGATGCGGGGGCTAGCAGCAGCCACCCTGAGGGGTCCCATAGGACCCACACCATGGGGGGTAGTTCCCGTCGCACCGATCCTGCGTGATCATGGTGGCCGACGCCTTAGGCTTTGGGGATTTTTGAGCTTTTGGATTTTGTTGTGGGGTCATAGGACCGGTTCATTGTAGCCTGCGGGCATTTTTGATGATATATACAGATGACTTTATTTTATTTATGCACATGTCATGATTTGATGTTATGCACGATGATTGATGAATATGGATGTATGCATGTTAATTTATATTGATGGATGCATATGTTTTGATGAAATGCAAATGTTTTTAATTTATATGATATGCAAATGGAATGGATGAATTGAATTTGTGATTTTTGGTGGTCGCACCATAGACTGTTTAGAATTTATGGCTTTTTGTGCTGGGTGATTGTTGTGTGACCTGACTTTCTTTATGTATACGGGCTATTTTTTGTATTTTCTGATGGCAATGAAAGATAGCAAGTTGGTTTAGAATGTAGGTAGGGTTTTTCGAGACTCAGATGTTTTAACTATCTAGCCAAGACTATACTTTTATCTTACGAGACTTTTTAACAAGGTATGAATCGGACTTGTTTTTGACCAAGTTATTTCACATCCTTGTGTGTGCAATTGAGTTCATTTATGTGGTGTTTGTCAGGATACCACTAGTGCCAGATAGGTTGTCAACCAAACCTGTATTGAGGATCACCTGATTAGCTCCACTAACTCCTTTGTTGTATTTAGTCGATTAATCTGCGGTGCTATCGTAGGATACCATAAGCTAGCTCATCCACATGCAAACATTGATCTGCACACAAGTTAATGTGACAGATATATCGTCATGCGGGAGGTTTACCACCAGTGACCGATAGGCTATCCACCAAACCAATATTGAGGTTTGCCTCATGACCTGTCGGAATGCTGAGAGTTCCAGGGATTCAAGTTCGACTCCCTTCTTTTCTTCAATTGTATTGGGATACTTGCTCTTTTGTAGTGATAAAAATCACTATTTATTTTTGTTTTTCTTTTGAGCAAGGGATTTTGAATATTGAGTGATGAGAATCACTATTGTATGTGCTTTTTGATGTATGCACTTTGGTTGTGATGTCAAATTTTTTGGAGTTTTGACTTTTGCAAATTTGTGATGTTTTGCAACCTTTTGAGAACTTGGGATTCTTGGGGAATTGGGTAGGGAAGATGCTTGTCCTTTTGCCAACTCTCAGCATTCTTGGGGTCATTCACACAGGGGGATGAGCAAGATAACCATTTCGCTTATGGTGACCTGGATTGCTTTGCAGGTTTCATCTTTCGTTCACACAACTTGGGAATTCTTATGTGTTTTAATTTGTGTTGGGATGCTACGTACCAAGGTGTGATCCAAGTAGAACTCTACCTTTGTAAAATCTGTCTGACTTGGTACAGTACGTGGCTAGAAAGCTAATGATGATTGAAGGACGAAAACTCTTGATACATTAGAAGACAACCGACTATGATGTGGGAAAATAACGTGAGTGGCGGTTATTTGTGATGAATTATTGATAAAGTGGAAAAATGTGAAAAATGATGGTTTTGCCAAGTAATGGCAGTCTATGGTGCGTTGACCTTTATGACCACAAATATGTAATGTATGGATGTGATGCTTAAGGCAGCTATATATTTTTGTGTTTTTGATGGATTGATTTTTGTGAATATGAAGATGAGATGCAAAAAGAGCTCTTTATTGTTGTGATGATTGTGAGTATGCATGGAAATGAGATGCAAATTTTTGTTATTTTTGATGATTTTATTGTTTTTGAATTTTCTTATTTTTGACCAAGCGATTGTGGGAACCCTTGGAGCTTTTGGTTTGACCAAAGGGGTAATGGGCACCTTTGGGGATTTTTGGGTTGACCAAGTGATTATGGGAATCCTTGGGGCTTTTTGGGTTGACCAAGTGATTATGGGAATCCTTGGGGCTTTTTGGGTTGACCAAGCGATTATGGGAATCCTTGGAGTGTTTTGGGTTGACCAAGTGATTATGGGAATCCTTGGAGCTTTTTGGGTTGGGCTATGGCTCTTTTAGATATGGAATGGCCTCAAATGACTGATGTTCAAGGGTTCTAGTTCCTTGATTCCATCAAGAGAGGCTAGCCGGTATGTTCCAGGTCCTATTTTACTATCAATTACATAGGGACCTAACCAGTTTGCCATGAACTTGTCCCTTAGATGGGGCGGCAAGCTAGAGTTCTGTTGGTTCTCTTTCAAGACCAAGTCACCAACCTGAAAGTCCCTCAGGTGAACTTTCATGTTGTATGCTTTCTTAAGTCGCTCTTGATAGATACGTAAATGCTCGAGAGCATTAACGCGTCGTTCATCAAGCAACGTAAGCTGGTCTAACCGGGCCTGCCATGCAGTGTCATCATCGATGAACTCTTGCATTGATATGCGTAGGGAAGGAATTTCCAACTCGAGAGGCATGACTACCTCGGAGCCATACACGAGTGAAAATGGAGTTGCCCCAGTGGGTGTCCGAATGCTAGTGCGATAAGCCCATAGGGCAAGGGGGATTTGAATGTGCCAATCCTTATGATTGTCTATGACTATCTTTTTGAGGATGGCGACTAGCATTTTGTTTGACGCCTCTGCTTGCCCATTTGCCTACGGATAATAGGGTGTCAAAAAACTGTGCTGAATTTTGTACTTTGTGGTCAAAGCACGCACATATTTGTTCTTGAATGACGTCCCATTATCCGAGATTATCTTGGATGGAATACCAAAATGACATATGATGTTATGTAAAATGAACTCCACAATGCGGGGTCCTATCGTAGAGGTTAGCGAAACCGCTTCCACCCACTTGGTGAAATACTCTATGGCCATTATGATAAACGTGTGATGACCTGACGATGCAGGGGAGATCTTACCGATTAGATCTAAGCCCCACTATGAAAATGGCCAAGCCGATTGGATCGGCTGCAAGGCCTGAGAAGGTACGTGTGTCAAATTGGCATGATGTTGACACTTCACGCACTTCCTCACATATGCACAACAATCTCGCTCTAAATATGGCCAATAATAGCCCATGCAAAGAATGCGCTTTGCGATGGCCATACCATTGAAGTGGCCACCGCACGTACCATCGTGCGCTTGGGCGATTGCCCAAGTGGACTCTTGTGGTCCAAGCAATGAAGGAGGATTCCTTCATAGCTATGATGGTACAAAATGTCTCCTAACAAGACATACTTTGCCGCTTTCTGCTTGAATGCTCATTTTGTGGCATGCGTCAATCCAAGTGGGAGGTTACCTAACTTGAGGTAGTCCCTTATGGGTGTATACCAATCCTGCTGATCAGAAACCTCGATGGTATGAATAACCAATCCCTCTTGAAGTTCATCCCTAGCAAAAGTTGAGTGGGAAAGAACTTGTAAGAATAGCGTTGTGTTGCTATTAAGGGGAGTAGGGGAGAATAAGGACCCCGAGTTGGCATGATTCAGATGATCATGGATTCGAGAGAACCTATCCTGAGGTGGTTCAATCTGGATCATGTGGATTCCTGGCATTAAGTCAGAGCTTGCACGCTCCATCATGGATTGCGATAGTGTTTTGACTTGAATGGTGGTCATATCACCAAAAATGTCTTGCGGGATTAGTGACCCCAAAGAGGCCATAGTGTCCACAAAATGATTCGATGACCGAGGGAGTGCCTCGATGTCGTACCATTCAAGATTTTCCAAGAATTTGTCCACAAGGGCTTTGTAGGCCTGCAGAACTGGGCATTTACATTGGAATACCCCTTTGACTTGGTTGACAATTAACAACGAATCACCAAAGATATTCAATCATTTAATGTTCATGGTGATTGTTGTCTGAAGACCTATGAGCAAGGCTTCATACTCTGCATTGTTGTTGGTGCATGGGAAATTTAATTTAAATGACAGAGGCATTGGAGCGCCTTGCGGTGTGAAGAATACTATTCCCATGCCACCACCTTGCTCACATTTAGAACCATCAAAAAATAGGGTTATGTCGGCTTGTGACTCAAGCTCATCAGAATCTGGCGATTCTGAGACATGGAAGACCCCATCATCGGGTAGTTCTATGGTCAGAGGCTGATCGTCTTCGAGAGGAGCCTCTGCTAGTTGATCGGCTATGACCTGACCTTTTATGGATTTTTGTCCAATAAACTCTATGTCAAATTCCGTCAACAACATGA
Source organism: Wollemia nobilis (assembly GCA_028583015.1). Taxonomy (NCBI): domain Eukaryota; kingdom Viridiplantae; phylum Streptophyta; class Pinopsida; order Araucariales; family Araucariaceae; genus Wollemia; species Wollemia nobilis. The sequence goes on along the minus strand of JAQPPZ010001280.1, from coordinate 42,462 downwards.
TCCATTTCGTCGTGCGACTACTATGATAAGTACGACTCATCATGTACCGCAATGGATTCTCCTTAGACACAACATACGTCTTGTTGCTCAACATGTAATGGCATAGCTTTTTGGTAGCAAACACCACTGCCAAGCAGAGTTTCTCAACGTATGCATAGTTAAGTTCATAGCTGACCAGGGTGCGGCTAAGGTAGTAAGTAGCCTGTTCTTTATGAAGTTCATTCTTCTAGGCTAACATGGCGCCTAGTGCCACCTCAGTAGCTGAGATGTATAAGTAGAATGACACTCCTGGTCTAGGTGGTGCCAATACTGGCGATGAAGCCAAGTATTGTTTAATGTCGTCGAAGGCTGACTGGCACTCGTCATCCCAGTGAAATGCTACCCCCTTGTGCAATAATTTGTTCATGGGTCGGCACTTGTCAGATAGCTGCGCTATGAAGCGCTTGATCGACGTGACCTTTCCTTGCAGGCTTCTGAGCTGCTTGATGGTAGTTGGGGGAAGCATTTCAAGGATTGCCTTGACTTTGTTTGGATCCACCTCGATGCCTCGCTTTGAGACTATGAAACCCAAGAGTTTTCCAGATGTGATGCCAAATACGCACTTCTTGGGATTCAGTCTGACTTTATGTTCCATGAGGCGATCGAGGATCTTGCTTAAGTCATCGAGATGATCTGGGCGCAAAAGAGATTTGGCCAACAAATCATCCATGTAATCTTCCAAAGTTTTGTGCATGTAATCATGGAAGATGTATGTCATGGCACGTTGGTAGGTGGCGCCAACATTTTTAAGGCCAAAGGGCATGACCTTGTAACAAAATGTCCCCCAAGGCATTGTGAACACCATTTTTAGCTGGTCCTCGGGATTGATACAAATCTGATTGTATCCCAAGAAACCATCCATGAGGGAAAGCATTTCATGGCCTGTTGTAGCATCTACCAATGCGTCGATGCTCGACAAGGGGAAATCATCCTTAGGACTCACTTTGTTTAGATCTCAAAAATTAGTGCATATGCGAATCCTCCCATCAGGCTTCTTGATGGGCACCATGTTGGACAGCCATGGCGGATAATCCATGCAGATGACAAACTGTGCATCCAATAACTTTTGCAATTCATCTTTGACCATTAAGGCCACTGTTGGGTGCATCTTACATAGTTTTTGCTTAACTGGCTTGACTGTCGGATCAAGCGTTAGGTTATGCATGACTAGCTACGGATCTAGTCCCGACATGTCTTTGTATGACCATGCAAAAACCTCCTTCTTCTCTTTGAGAAGGGCAATGTAGTCGGCTTGCTCTTCGGGGGATAGACTTACCCCTAACTTGATGATCTATGGATTCATTGGGTCCGAGCCGATGTCTACGTCAGTCGTCTCCTCGACCGACATGTGGGATCCATCCTCCAACTGGTGTGGAGTTGGGATCAAGTGGATATCATTTGCCGAGTTTAAATCATCGTTAGGAACCTCGGGTCCCTCTTCAGCATGGAAGATATCCTGAGTTGGCCTAGGGGTAAAATGAAGCATTTCATCGAAAGGCCAGTACTCGGATGGGGATGGTGGTGAATTGACGTGATCCCAGTCTATGGCATCTATGTCTAGATACAATGACTATGTTGGATCGGTCAGATTGTGGATGGGGGTGGTTAAATCAATGGAGATCATGTTGATGAAATGATTTTGGTCTCCATTACCATGGGTGTGATGACTCAAACTTTCTGGATGTTCTCTGTGCTCCGGATCTGGCTCTAGAGGTATTGGCATGAATGGATCGGCCCTATGTGTGGATAGGAAGATAGGGTCTACCCTCGACACTGATATCATTCTAGGGTCTCTGGGTGGAAGGTATTCTTCGTATGCCCAAAGTGGTGGATTCAACACTTGGTCCCATCGCGTTGGGTCTACGTACCACTCATGCCCTGGCACTATGTTTAATTGTTCAAATATGTCATTAATCTCCAAGGGGTATTGTCGTGCATTTGCCGCATGTGATTGAGATATGCCATCTCAGTCTCATCTTCATAATCACTATCGGAGATCCAAAGGCCTTCGTTGGCTCCGACAACTACTTGCGGCATTAAAGGCTCATCTTGCTCGAGCAAATTGATGTGGCCCCATCGGGGTTGTTCCGCTCTCTACGGGGGGACTTGATTTCCTTGGAGTGGCACTTGCTCGATTGGAGCATCTAAAGGGAACATTGTCAAGAGGTTTTCTTGATAATCATCCATGGGGATCACTTGTGAGTGATCGCTATTTGATTCGAAGGGGTCATACTCTGACTCGTCCTCTGAGGACCCTTCTTGACATTGTCTAGACCCTCCTTGAAAATGAGCTCTCGAGCTTTCTCCTCTCTCGAGCGAAGGGAAGGGATTGCGAGGGTCAACAAGGTTGATTGTCGTTAATGGGAGATAATCCCTCAATGTATATGTCATGTTAGGGTTGGCATATGGATCTGATGCCAATCCCCCCTTGTTGCCTATCCCTAGGCCTTGCATGTTCTCCACCAAGATGTCCAAGGGCAGGGGGTGGTTGAACCCTACTCCTGACTTGTCATATGGCATTTGGTATCTTGGTTGGCAAAGAACACGTACCCCTTGCTCATATCTGCCTAACCCATATCCATGCCAATTGCATTGGCCAAGGTATCTCAAAGCAAAGTCTGGGTTAGACAAATAGTTGACATTTTTAGCAAAAGGCTCTTCATCTTCATCCTCTTGCATGCATGGTGCAACGCCATGATCAAGGCCCCCATACACAAAGTTTGTTTGGTTCGACGGGTAGCCTAGGGGAACAATAGTGTCGATGGGGAGGCGAGGTCTCCCCATGTCCTGCATGGACTCCAGTGCGGGTGTTGCTACAATATTCCACACCAGATACTCCCCCAGGCCCGTATTGGCCATTTCAATGATGATTGTTGGCGGTTGAGGGGGAGGGAATGGAAGTTCTCCCTGAGTCCACTCCATGTCGGGTGAACTAGGAGTCTCAACTTCCATTCGGCTAGGCATCTCCTCAGTAGAGATAGTTGATACTGATGGCAGTGTCTCTTCCAGAGGTTGCACCTCTTCCAGAGGTTTCTTCCCTTTGTCCTTCTGTTTGGCCCCCATAGGTGGCATCGTTGGTGGAGGACCAGACGATGAAGATGGACCCGACTAGGGTTTTGAAGAACTTGCTAATGGGGATGCCTATGGAATCGGACCCTGTTTAGATGGATTCAATTGGAAATCCAAATGCGTTGATGGAAGGGTCGATTGCGGCATTAGCTGCACCGCATTACAATACTTGAAGGGTTCTAAGTCCATCGGGACTACATGCACCTCCCCTTCAAATGTATACTTTAAGCACTGGTGAGCTATCGAAGGGACACACTTCATGTCCCTGATCCATGGCCGACCCAGCAAGATGTTGTAGGCCATCTCACCTTCCAAGATGTGGCACAATGTAGGTATAGTCTTTTGTCCCACTTGGATGGGTAGGACTATTGTGCCAACTATCGAGCATATTGCATCATTGAATGCTCAGAGTGTAGGTGGAAGCTGTGATGTGAGATGCGGGCAACTTTAGATGTTTTAGGGCCATGGTTGTGATGATATTACTGGATGAGCCAGTGTCTATCAACACCCTCTTATATGGGATCCCGTTGACCCGCACGATAACGTGTAGGGGTGGATCCGCCATGTCATCAGTCACTGATCTCAATTCGTCTTCTCGAAATGTGATGACTGGCTCAGTGCATCATTTGACATGTCCCATGAAGTTGTTGAAAGAATTTGTTTCATGGGGCTGCAACTCGATGGCTTTCAATATCTCCATTAGAGCCTCTCGATGGGGCGTTGATTGTTGTATGAGCTCGTATATGGAGAGCCTAGCCGAGGTGGTCCTCAAACTCTGAGTGAGTTTGGTCCGAAGTGTGGCCACTGGTCTAGGTGGAGGAGGTTGTGCAAGGTGTTGTTGCGGTTGTGACATTGTTGGCACCTCTCCTGCAGCTATCGTAGGAGCATTTGTGCTCGGGTACCTCCTATTTCGAGTCACTATACTGATCATCCCTACATACCCCTACATGGGGCAGTTCTGTGTGACCTCATTAACTTGTAGGGTCTTTGCCTATGGAGCATGAGCAGGCAAGGGGTCTTTAAAGACCTCCATTTGTTGATTGCTTGGTGCCACGGGATTATCCACCGCTAGTGTCTTGTTATCAATTAGGTCTTGCACCAAGCCCTTAAACTTCCAACAGGCATTTAGGTCATGTCCCTATCATCTGTGGAACCTACAGTATAAGTCCTCCCTGTACCCCTTAGGCTTGGGAGCATTGGGGTCTATGGTTTGAATCTCTGGCAGGTTGATCAAATTTGTCGCTAACAAGCGGTCAAACAGGGAGTCCCTGGACTCTGTGTAGGGTGTGTATTGTCGCCTAGGGTGACGTTGCTGACTCTGTTCTTGCCTCTAATTTTCTCTGTCATAGTTGTTAGGAGGCACCACCTGATAGTTAGCCTTTTGAGGCTGTGTTGCTTGTGCAGGCTTAGGGACATTGATAGCAACTTGATTGACCACAGCGGGTTTCTGTTGCATGGTCCCTATTTTAGTGTTCTTAGTCCACTCTTTTTCTTAGGTTTGGCTATCTCGCCATCCTGTATCTTGATCTCTTCAATGATCCTGGCTTGCGCCAGAGCTTCTTCTAAGGTGGCATATTGCTGTAGCTGCAATAGCATAGAGATCGATCTCAAATAGCTCTTTGAGAACATTTGAGTGAGGTCGGACATAGGAGGGAGGTAGGGCAGCTTTGAAAGCAAAGTCCTCCATCGATTCCCATAGGCCACCATGGTTTCTTCCTCATACTGCCTGAGGCTGGCTAAGTCACTTAGTGACGCCTTCTTCTTGGTGTTGAAGGTGAAGCGTTCGAGGAACGCATCCACTAACTAATCTAAGTTGTTAATGTTGTGCTTTGGTAATTGAGTAAACCAATCCGAGGTAGGGCCTACGAATGTGGTTATAAATGTTCTTAATAACAAAGCATCATTGTCCTGAATGCCAAAGCATTGGCTCAGGAATCTCGTCACATGCTCTTGAGCATCTTCCTCACCTCTAAAGGTTGCCAATTGAGGTAGCTTAAAGTGTTCAGGGTAAGGGGGTGCTGGCACTGATGGATGCACAGGATGACTATGGAGCTGGCGTAAAGTGGGCTTTTGGGGCCCAAAAGTTTTGGTTTCCATAGACTCCAGATGCTCTAGCAACGCTTTATATGCATCTAAGATTTAATCTCTTCCTCTTTAGTTTGCTCCCATTGTGGGTTGTGGGAGACTTGAGGCCTATAGAGGGGTGGCCGGATAGCAACCCCTCCACCTTGGTAGGGCATTTTGGCCCGCTCTTCTTCTTGCTCATACTCCTCGTAAGCTTCTTGAGGAGTCTCTGGATGAGACCTATGACCCTGGGTGGGTCCCCATGGAGGGTACCCATCATTGTTCCGGGGAGTGGCCTCCCGCTCAGGTCTAGGAGGTCTCGAAGGCAGCACTTGGTAAGGTCATGGAGACCTATCTCGCACCAAGGGGTTGCGCCTCTCATACGGTTCCGCTCTTTGGGTGCGAGGGGTTGGAACCCTCTCAGGCACTGGGTTATGGAGCAGCTCATCTGTTTGGCACCGAATGCGCTCTTTGCTAAGGCGATATAGATGCTCTAGCTATTGTTGGTCTTGCTCAAGCCGCGTGATCTACGCTTGGTGGGCGGCATGTCTGGCGACTGCCAGGTCGATTTGTTCTACCATCTTGAGCCTAGGAGGCCTGGATGCCTCTCCTATGCACTTACCTCGGTCATGATGATCCGAGATCTCAATAGGTCACTTCCCTCTATCGAGGTTGGCGGCATTTACCCGAGGCTCTAGCCTCAGTAGGTGATCATGGTATATAGCGGGTGCGGAAGCGCATGGCTCCCATGTTGTATATTGCTCTTGAGGAATGTAATGGTCTTCCTCGTGCTCCCTTTCGTATGTGTGAAAGGGGCGGGCAGAGTTGGCTCGCCCTGTTTGGAGAGCCTTGCGCTCTGGGTTTTGTCTATTGGTTCTAATAGTGAGAAGGGGTAAAGGAGGGATGCCATAATCATGTGGCCTCTCCTTATGGACCCTATGCTACTCTAGCACTTCATCGCATGGTGGCCACTCATATCGAGCTTCTAAGGGAGCCTTCTTGTCTATGTTGAGCGCCACGTGTAAGGACTCCTCTTGAAAGGGGCTATGATGAATGGGCGTGTCCCTCAAAGGGGTGCCTCTATAGTCCCATTCTAAAATGGAATGATGTGGACTCTCTTGTGGGTCAGGCCACCAAGGCGGTATGACCAAGTCCTTGGGGCTATAGCGGAGGTGACTTGTGCCCCCTTGTACACTCTTCGTAGCTTCCGCCCTTGATTGGGCTTGGCTACGGGTGTACACCATGGTGGTGTTTTTCTACAAGCTATGTAGGTTTTTATCTCTTTTTATGATTTTTTTGCTACACTAAATAGAAAAGATCACACACACACAAAGCAATGATTATCTCGTTTAAAGATTAAAAGTGTGTCCTAGACCTGGTTTAGTGTGTTTTGGTTTTTGTTTTTTTTTTTTTTGAAGGTTTTTGTAAAGAACGTTTAAATGCAATATGATGGCTCTTATGACTCCCAAAAATGGTCGCCCCTTCGATATACCATTGCCATGCCGATATACCAACCTCTCTATATACCCGCCCTTACGTGAGGGAAACTATAGGTACGTGAGAGCAGATGGTACATGGAACGTAGGCGGTACGGAAGGGGAATCACCCTGTTTATGACACCTACCATAGAAGACTTATCCTCATGTGCTGGGAATCACCCTAACTACACTCGGTCAGCTTTCATCAGGATTTACGTCTAGCAACAGTAGCGATCGGGGTAATGGATGCAAAAATTCAAGCCAAGGTGGTGATGAAATCCACCGTTGGTCTTGATCAAGGGTTGGGGTTTTACGACCAGCTCCTTGGTGTTTAATTTGCCACGTGATGTGTGGGGTTCTTTTTATTTTGCAAAAAGGAAACAAGCAAGCAGTAAAAGAAAACTTTCCCTAAGCAAGCAAGTAACCCAAAAATAGAAAAACTGAAAACAAAAAATGACAGGAAAAGTTTAGAATCCCTACCTCTTCTCTGCCCAAATCTACTGGCTCTGAGTTTCTGCCCTAAAACTGAGTAGAGAGCTATTCATCCCTGGATGGGATGAATAATAGAACTAAATTCATCATAGGGTGGGGCGCATTCCCATTCGTCCCTGGATAAGATGAATTCCAGCTCTGTATTCGCCATAGACTGGAACGAACAACAGTCCCGCGTTCAAAAAAATGATACCTACAAGCAAAAAGCAAGTTTTGATCAGATTTCTGATCTAAAAAAAAATAGAGGACAGAGTCCCACCGTGATCGCCACTGAAAGCACGAGGATACGAAAACAAAAAGGAAAAGCTCCAAGTACGATGCAAAATGGAACTAAACTTAACGCTAAGTCCTACGAATTGAAAATGCATGAAATAGGAAAAGCATAAACGAATTGAAACTCAAATGAAAAGCCAATGCAGAAAATAACCCTTTCTTTTATTGATATGTTTCAGAATTCGGTTACAATTTGCCTCCTCCCTTTTTAGGGGCGAGGAGCATTAAATTTGTTTCTTTGTTACATCCATGGATAGCCATCCTTCTTCCGCGTGCCCACATGTAAGATGGGCGGACCAAAACATCGTCGCCACTTGTATATATGAATGTTGACTCCTTGCTGCTCCTCTAATGTCTAGATCCTACATTCAAAGAAATAAGAAATAGTTGATAGCACCTACGGATGAGATGAAACATGCAATCCCCAAGCCTACGATTAGTGCATGCAAAGAATAAATAAAATGATAACTAAAATATATCCAAATGATCTAAAAATTTGACAGGGGCATCAAGATCTCACAAAGAAAACATTGCAAATGGAATAGTCAAGAAATTCCTCATGGATTTGAATTCACTTCGGGGCGGGACGAATAGACCTACAACAAAATGCCAGATAGCACCGCTCAAAATGTCACATCTGGATAGCTCCAAATCTCTTGCAAAAGTGGGGGTTAGCTAATTGGGGGTATTTTGGGATGACCCAGATGGTCATATTTCCCCAATTTGGCCTCTAACACCCAGATTTTGATGATGCCCTCTGCAAGTTAGTAAAGACGAAAAAATGATGAAACATGATAAGATTTGCTCAAAACGTTATGAAATTGAAATTGCAAACTATCTAAGCAGCATAAGATGAAATGCAAAAGAAAATTATAGAAGGAAAATCTGCCATAGATTCCTAATCGTTCCTAAAGGGGACGATTAGATCTACAGCAGTGCGGGGGCGCCCGGGGCAGGCCGCCCACCGTTTGGGGCCTGATTTCGGCACCAATCCACTTGGGATGGGTCCAAAATCTCTTGTAAAGTGTTGTCGAAAAATTGGGTGGTATGTTGTGGCAAAATGTCGGGTTTTGGGCTCAATATTTGACCTTCCAATGGTCACCCAATGACCTCCTCTCTAAAAGAGATCACGGATGTGAAAGGCACAAATCAAACAAGGGCGTATGGGGAAGTAAAATGGCAGCACTTCGTTGCTCAAAAATGCTCCTTCTCTGTATATTTTGGGGTGAGGAAACTCACCAATTTATAGACCTGGAGGTCTCTTTGAATTGAGCATGCAGAGGCGCCACTTGGCAATCATGCCCTTCCAGGGGAGGGAAGATTCCTCCCTGATTAGGGGCTTCATGACTGCCCTTGTAACTGCCTCTAACGCTCGAAAATGCTCACCCACACTCCCATGCGATGAAGGAAGCGTTAAGTGGCGGATCTGAGCTGCCATTTGTCAAGATTTGACTTTTTCCCGTCAAACCTGCTATTCGCCCCACCCTGGAGCGAATACTGCTATTCGTCCCTGGGTGGGTCGAATCCCGTTTGAAATCGTCCCTGGGTGAAACGAGTATTGAGCAAAGTGCCTGAAGGTGCCAAATTGACTCTTGACCTTCCAAAACTATTGTGAGAGTGGTTAGGACCACTGTTTAACCTCTCGGGGCTGCCCTTGGGGCTGTGTGTGTCAATGCGATCAGTGTTTGCAGTCACATAATCGGATTGGTGCTGTTTTGGTGTCTACAGGTGATACCTAGAGTTGTGTTGATATTAATATGGATTAGTTTGATGATCATTTTGATTATTTTGAAAGATATACTAAAGGAATTGGTTCAAAATTGTTAAGTAAAATGGGATATAAAGATATAGATTTTGGAAAACATGGAGAAGGAATGAAAGATCCAATTATACCAGAAATAAAACCAAAATGTGAAGGTCCTGGATATACAGGATAGGTGAGTAGCAAGGAATCAAGAACTACAAGAGAGAAAACAAGTGATAATAAAAGGGTAAAATATGAGATCATAGTGCAAGTTATTAGTCATCACAAAGGAAAAACTACCACCATTGAAGCTAGCAAGTCTACACGTTCAACAATACCATAGAAGATAGTCAAAGAATTATGCCAAGGAATAGATGTATACAACAAGTGAAATTGCAAGAGTTGAGCTTTGGAAAAACATTGGAAAGATCCAAGGAAGTTGAATAGGAGTTAGAAACCTATTGCCACATGGAAGGATTTATTCCATGCATCCAAAGTGAAGAGTGCCATGTTGAACAGGAAGGTTAAGCACTCAACATCATAGTGTAACATCTCATATTTGAAACTCTTGCAAAGACAAGATAAATGAGTGCCCAACATCATAGTGTAACATCTCATATTTGAAACTCTAGTAAAGACAAGAAAAATGAGCATCCAACATGGAGGAAGATAGTAAAAGCAATTATAATAGTCATAAACCACCAAGAAGTAAGAAACTGAGTGTCATTTGTCATAGGTGCTAAAAGAAAGAGCTACAACAAACATTTCCAAGAAGAGAGAAAAAGATAAGGGGCCACATGTTATAGGCACTACAAGTAGGTATTTGAAGGAACATTTTCAAGAAGGTTGAAAAGGACGAGTGCCACTTGGTACTCCCATATCATATGGCATCAATTTAAGAAGGTCCAAAGTACATAAACACAAATATGGAGAGCAAAAGAAATATTGAAGGTAATTAAATGGTTGTTGTTTTGAAGAGTACGTAGAAATGAACAATAGAGAGTCTACTACTTACAAATGAAATACCAGATTTGAAGAGAGTCCAAGCCCCATATAGTGCACATAACATCAAGGATAAAGAGTGCATATTAAAGCACATATTCAGGAAGCGTTCAATTGGAGAAATGAATACAAACCAACTCATTTACAAGAAGGAGAACGTGCACAAGCAAGATGAAGATTAACAAGTAATCAGCCTTACAGACAACATATATATTCCAATGAACTTGCAGACCAAAATCAAGCATAAAGAAGGTGAGAAATATTCATAATCATATTGTAAGTTTGATATCAAATGCACATTATATATTCTATAGATATTAGTAATAGGATTAATAATGTGTTTAAAGGAATATCTAAAGAAGATATTTATTATGTTAAAGAAAATATTAGAAGTAGAAGCATTTAAATTATTTCTATTGCTTCAAGAAAATTTGCAAACATTAAATACAAGGAGATATAAGGATTAGAAAAATCTAGTTTTAAAATACTTAGTATTTCTAAAACTTTTAATTAGGGAGATATAAGGAATCCTACTTCAATTGAATTTCTATAAGTTTAGAACCTATCATTGCATCAAAATTATAGTTGGAATATTAACATAGAAGGACTTATACACTCCAACTAAATATATTGAATTCTTATAATTGAAGATTACTTTTATAATAGTTATCTATAAATAATTGATTGCAAGTGATAGAGGTGAATCATATTTATAGCATATAGGACATATAAGGAAGTCAACTACAAAGAATTTATCAAATTATTGTTAAACATAAAAAGCTAAAATTAAGATAAATATCTATCTCAAGTAATTAAGTAAATAATGATATGAACAACACTATTATAAATGAAAGAGCAAGTATCATAAAATGTGGAATTAAATATTTCACTTATAAAGTTAGAAGGAAACATAGATCCTAGTTCAAAAAGGATCCATAGTGAAACTCTAAAATATAGGTTTGAAATAATGGAGCATTATCTACATGCACAACTCACTGAAGCAATTGGTAATGAAACAAATGACATTCAAATTCCTTTAGAATATGGAAGCATACTATACATGGCACTACTTATATTCAAATGTTATAAGGATGAAAATGTAGAACATAAAGGATTGATAGAAGTTAATATCCCTAGATCATATTTCAGATGAGGACTTTGGTCTCAACCAATGAATATCCTTGCAAATGTAAGAAACCTCAACTAGTTGATAGTTTTTTCTTTGAAAAGTCTCAACCATGGTGCTTTTTTTACGGAGCCAATCAGATACAGTCAACTTTTAGTAGTGTGGGAGATATTTTGTACTTCTGGGATACCCACTATATCAAATTTAAAGTAGGTCTTGGGACATGCTCCAACAATTTTGATGAGCTTCAGGGATTGAGATTACTAATGAAGTATGCTTTGGAGAGAAATGTAAAAATACCCAATATATCAAATTTAAAGTAGGTCTTGGGATATGCACCAACAATTTTGATGAGCTTCAAGGGTTGAGATTACTAATGAAGTGTGCTTTGGAGAGAAATGTAAATAAATTATATTTTTTTGAAGATTTTACTCGAATCATCAACTAGATGAATGGATCTACACAATTACAAAATAATCTACTCAGACATGGGAGATGAACTACATGAGGTGATTTTTCTTTTTTTATTTAAATAACTCTTTTACTTATCTTTACAAAGAATTAAATTAGGAAGCAAATAGGTTATCAAAAGAAGATCAACAAGTTCTGAAAGGTTTCTTACAAATGGAAGAGATCAAGGATGGAGTTTCTTCTTTCACTCACATATCATACCCCAAGTTTCTATGTTAGCTTTGGGTTTTTACTGTAGGTCTCTCCATCGATTAGAACATTATGGGAAATTTTAATTGTTTCTTCTCTTTTTGTTGTTTTCTTCTTTGTGGTGGTTTCTGTTGGTTTCTATCTTGGTTGTGGACACAGAGATTATATTAATGATTATGTATTGATATGTAATGATTTTTATCTTTATTATTTCCATTTTGCTTTAAACATGGATTTTTTTTTTTTACTGTAATCATATTTTGACACTGAATAATCTAGTTTGAAAATACTTAGTATGTCTAAAAATTTTAATTAGGGAGATATAAGGAATCCTACTTCAATTGAATTTCTAGAAGTTTAGAACCTATCATTGCATAAGAATTATAGTTGGAATATTAACATAGAAGGACTTATACACTCCAACTAAATATATTGAATTCTTATTATCGAAGATTACTTTTCTAAGTTATCTATAAATAATTGATTGCACGTGATAGAGGTGAATCATATTTATAGCATATAGGACATATACGGAAGTCGACTACAAAGAATTTATCAAATTATTGTTAAACATAAAAAGCTAAAACTAAGATAAATATCTATCTCAAGTAATTAAGTAAATAATGATATGAACAACACTATTATAAATGAAAGAGCAAGTATCATAAAATGTGGAATTAAATATTTCACTTATAAATTCGGAAGGAAACATAGATCCTAGTTCAAAAAGGATCCATAGTGAAACTCTAAAATATAGGTTTGAAATAATGGAGCATTATCTACATGCACAACTCACTGAAGCAATTGGTAATGAAACAAATGATATTCAAATTCCTTTAGAATATGGAAGCATACTATACATGGCACTACTTATATTCAAATGTTATAAGGATGAAAATGTAGAATAGAAAGGATTGATAGAAGTTAATATCCCTAGATCATATTTCAGATGAGGACTTTGGTCTCAACCAATGAATATCCTTGCAAATGTAAGAAACCTCAACTAGTAGACAAATTTTTCATTGAAAAGTCTCAATCATGGGGCTTTTCTGATGGGGCCAATCAGATACAGTCAAATTTTAGTAGTGTGGGAGATATTTTGTACTTCTGGGATACCCACTATATCAAATTTAAAGTAGGTCTTGGGACATGCTCCAACAATTTTTATGAGCTTCAGGGGTTGAGATTACTAATGAAGTGTGCTTTGGAGAGAAATGTAAAAATACCCACTATATCAAATTTAAAGTAGGTCTTCGGATATGCTTCAACAATTTTGATGAGCTTCAGGGGTTGAGATTACTAATGAAGTGTGCTTTGGAGAGAAATGTAAAAAAATAATAATTTTTTGAAGATTTTACCTCAACCGGATGAATGGATCTACACAATTACAAAATAATCTACTCAGACATGGGAGATGAACTACAAGAGGTGATTTTTCTTTTTTTATTTAAATAACTCTTTTACTTATATTCACAAAGAATTAAATTAGGAAGCAAATAGGTTATTAAAAGAAGGTCAACAAGTTCTGAAAGTTTTCTTGCAAATGGAAGAGATCAAGGATGGAGTTTCTTCTTTCACTCACATATCATACCCCAAGTTTCTATGTTAGCTTTGGGTTTTTACTGTAGATCTCTCCATTGATTAGAACATTATGGAAAATTTTAACTGTTTCTTCTCTTTTTGTTGTTTTCTTCTTTGTGGTGGTTTCTATTGGTTTCTATATCTTTATTATTCCCATTTTGTTTTAAACATGGGTTTTTTTTTTTTTTAACTGTAATCATATTTTGACCCTGAATAATCTGGTTTATCTAAAATTTTATTTATGCCAAAGCGCCTTTGAAATATAATTTTCTTTCAATCTTTCATTGTAAAAAAAAAAAGTCTAGCTCTTATATTAATTATAAAAATTATTCTTTGATCTAATAATAATTATAAAATTCAATAATTATTATTATTGATAAGTAAAACATATAAATTAATTGCACCTATCACCTTCTTATATTTAAAAATATAAATATGATTTGTACAATAAAATTCAATGACACTACAATTCAAACGCCTATGATAAACAGAGATGCAAATGAGCCGCTTCAATTTTTTCATTATCACCTTATATTTAAAAATATAAGAAATGTTTTGTGCAATAAGATTCGATGACACTACAATTCAAACGCCTATGGTAAACCCTAGTGCAAATGAGCCGCTCCAATTTTTCATTAATAATTGTCAGGGAACTGTATGAATTTTTTATGATAAATATTGATGAGATTTAATTCACTATAATACTTTTTTATTATCACCAATTTCTATCATTCAACTTGATATGACATGATGGAACTGTAAATAATGCAATTGTTGGTTCATCCCTTAGATGTTGAACGAATGATTCGTTTGATGGCGTATAATTCAATTGGTGAACTTATAAGTAAAACATAAAATAATATTTCTTTCTTTTTCTCTGCATAACTTTATATAATATTAGTTTTGCATTAAACATTGTCTTTGGTGCATGCAACAATATAGCCCTTAAAAGATAAAGGGGAAGCTGAGTGACTCTAATTTTAAGGAGACCTAACAATGTGTGTAGGGGAGACAAATAGATGATATGAAGATACAAATAGAGGTGATTTCATTCAAGGAGAGATAAGGAACTGAGTGACTCTAATTTTAAAAAATTCTCTCAAGCGCACTACACCAGTGCTTACCCATAGAAGATACGAATAGATGTGATTTCATCCAACTATATTGCTTTTTATCATTTGACTTCATTCAATTATATTGTTTTTTCTCGCAATGAGATGGCTCCACGTTGTTTATTGCTTTTTTTTTCTAGTTTCCCTACAAACTAAATATAGACATTTTATTTAATATAAATAATTAAATGGTGGCCACAAACCAAAAAACTACAGCAAAAAAAAGGAAAATTTAAAACATACTATATTTTCTTTTCTTTTGGTGTACAGGATCCAATTCACCGATGCTCCTATATCATGGATCCTCTTCTAGTGGGTTTCTCTTTTGTCAAAAGGTTGGGAAACCCTTTAAAAACCCCTTCCAATCAACTAATCAAAACAAAATAATCAAAATAATATATAACTATAAGTATAAGTAGACTAAAAAATATTTTAAATCATTATTAGGAATATAGAAGAGGATATTTAGAGCCAAAGTCATATAACATAAACATTAAGATAGTATTTTAAGCAAGGCTTACGATTTATTGTAAATTACAACCAAAAAAAACTAAATATTTTAAAATTTAAAAATTAATCTAATAGAAAATAGATCAATTAAGGCACTGGTCATGTTTCACTTTAGTTAGTTCTTCCAGTTAGTTCTTCTGGGCGCCTTTACCTTAGGTGGCCCCTGCTGTTTTCAGGCTTACTTGTTTTGCTGTCGCCGTACTTCCCCTTTGCCTCCTCTCTTTGAAGGCCCACGGCTGTTTTGTACAAAGTTCAGGACCTTTCAACCAATCAAAAAAATAACTTCTTATTTTTCAAATAAACAATTATATTTATATTTTATAATTAATAAATAGATACTTGATCTATTCGTTAAATGCATATAGACTTACCTCTCTTCGTAACCTTAAGATGCTCTAATTGGTCCTTTTTTAAAGTGCAGAACAAACTTATGACATAGTTTTGCACCAAAGACACTCCGTTAGAAATACTAATTTAAACTATGTTTCTAAACATAATGTTTTATTATATATTATTTAAGCTAGGTAGAAACTTTATCATAGAAATGTGGGCTCTGAAAAGGAGACGTTTATTGTCTGTCAGGTTAATAACATCGAGTTGGTAAAGATGAACGAGCGTTATGAAAATCTGAGTCGTCTATGCAGGTAATAAGCGATTTGATAGCCTATTTTTGTCGAGAAAATAAATAAAGAAAGAAAGAAGAAAAAAATAAAATTAAGTACATCATGGATACGTGGATTCATACTAGTCCAATTGTTTTCATTTTCAGACAAATGAATGGTAAAGAGTTGGAAGGCATAGAGTTGAAAGAGCTAGAAGGGCTAGAAGATGGACTAGAACGAGGACTCAAACGCATTAGATCGATTAAGGCAAAACATATAAGTTTGTTTTTTTAAGTTCAAAAAGCAAAAAGTTAATTTTTTTTTTTAATTTATAGATCACAATTGGCGTATCATTATTCTCCTTTAAGATAGAACATGTGATGCCTTTCTTTTACAGGGCGAAATGCTTTTGATGCAAATGGATGAGCACACTCAAAAGGTTATACCCTAAAGACATTCCTTCCTTGTAATGCTTAGGTCATATATATTAAGGATGGTACAGAGACTTTAGAGAGAGGGGAGTACGTTTGGAGAGAAAGACTAAGAGTTAAGAAGTTTACACTGACGTTAACTTAGCTGTGGCCAGGAAATGAAACAATTGGAGGAAAATAGTAAGTTGCATCCACAGGTGAGGCAGGTATGAGGACGTTTAATATGAGAATGAGCTTTTTTCAATCTCAAATTATGTTAATGTGTTCTTGTGCTTAATAAAAATTGATTCATGATTCCCAGAGACCAATAACAGCATTCATCAAAGAAAGAACCGGTCAAGACAACGAGACTTCCTTACAATTAAGGTATATATATTTTCGAACATATCCAAATGCCAAGGTTCTTAAAGTGATAGATTGTAAAGCTTGAGATGGCGATGATAAGATTATCATGCTTTTGACATTTATTATATCGATGCTTATTATTTTATAACAAGCTTAGAGGTTGTTACAGATTATGATATTTGAAGCGGCCGATGAGGAGATGCCCTCACTAGGTGTGGTATCAACTTCATTTATTTCTGTCTTGACATTAAGTCGAATAAATAAGAACAGAAAAAATAGTGAGCACTTGCCTTTGAATCATGAAAGGAAAGCCCAAACGGTATCTTCATCTAGTCCTTCACTGGCTCAAAGGATATGCTTAAGTGGTGTACTTATATATAGATAGATATTATATAAGAATTAATATACTCTATATTAGATGCATTTGTCTATATGAATTAATATACTTTGTGTATGTTTATATATATTATATGGTTTTTGTTGGATTTTTTTTTAATCATTAAATATTAAAATATATTATCTATTCATAAGTTATTTAGTTCAGATGTAATAGCTTGTGTTTTTTTAAAACATATTTGTCACTAATATTATTTTTTATTTTTTTAAATTTTATATTTTTAATTAAATGTTTTTATTAATGATTGATGGACATTTAGAATAATTTTATTGTTGATTTAGTATTTTAGAACTGTTTTTCAATAATATGAATAATAATCTATGAATTCTCTCAACTAAAATATATCTTTATAATTTTTTTAACAGTAATCTTATTCATGCAAGAAGTGCCCTAGCATCCTTGAAGTTCGATATAAAGCAAGTAAGGAGAATTTTACTTTTAATAGTTTGAAAACATGCTAGTGTTCTTAGGGTTTCCTCTTGAAATACCATTAAACTTAATGTTGATAAATTCAACTTCTACATCTTTATATCTTACAATGGATTGATGTAGATACTTTGTGCAAACTCCATTTTTATAAATGACATTTACGTGTATATTCAAATCATGTGATAAGAATGCTACCATGCTTTTTTCCACACCTCCTTCTATGGTGCTCACCACACTTATAGTAATTTTATTCATGTAAGAAGTGCCCTAGCATCCTTGAAGTTTGATATGAAGCAAGTAAGGAGAATTTTACTTTTAATATTTTGAATCCATGCTAGTGTTCTTAGGGTTTCCTCTTGAAATACCATCAAATGTAATGTTGATAAATTCAACTTCTAGACATTTATATTTTACAATGGATTGATGTAGATACTTTGTGCAAACTTAATTTTTATAAATGATCCTTACATGTATATTCAAATCATGTAATGAGGATGCTACCATATATTTTTCCACACCCCCTTCTATGGAGTTCACCATACCTATAAATATTCAACAAGAGAGTCAATATTTAGATTTGAAACAACTAAATCAATTGTTCATTTAACTCTTCCAATATCGAATGAATAGCCCAATATGTTCTAGTAATATTTAAATGGTAATACAAATAATAAAATTAAAATGAAAATAAAAAGGAATTAAATGATTTAATTTTTCTACATCTTGAAGAAAAATACACCTAAATGCTCATGATATCATCGTTCATACAAACTATCATTGGTAATAATTTTCTTTGAATTGCTAACAAAAGGAATCCAAGGTTTTATGGAGGGGTTTAGGTAACTAATATTCTTCCAAGGAAAATACTTGGGAATAAAATATCCTAATTATTTAAAGCTTTATAACCTAACTTTATTGAATATATACTCTCCTTCATATGCTTTAAATCAACTTATCTATTAAAAATGGAAAAATAGAACTTTGGAAGCATCTTTTAGAGCTCTTCTATTGATTTTTTGGCATCCTCTTCTATTACTTTTTTGGCATCCTCTTTTCCAATCAAATTCCAAATGGAAATCCAAATCTTTAAATTATTACTCATATCATGTAATTTTTTACTTTTGAAACTATACAAAGGCAAAAGAGACCCCAAGAAATGATTACCATTGTGAATCAAGAAAAAGAGGATAATAATTACAAAAAATAAGAATGATTTCATTTATTAATAAACCTTCTAATATGATTTTTAGTTAATTATAAACTCTTTATGTTTACTATCAAACTCATTAAAAATTACTTTTAAAATATTATCCTACTAATATCCTTTCATATAAAATCATATCTTGTTTACAAAGGAAGAATGAAGATCTCCTAACATAATTTCAAAAGATTCCAAAGAAAACAAGTTTGAATGTTTGTCAAATTTAGCGACTAATCCTATATATGATCTGGAAAGTGACATTATAAATATGCATAGAGTACAATGTATCTTGTGTGTATGTGGTGATGTATAACTATGTGTGGTTTTATTAAGACATTAGAAGAAGTAGTACGAAGAAAAGGTATCAAAATATATTATTTATTATTATGTCAAGTACTTAGAATCTTGAAATTGACCATTGTTGAATTCCCCTCCATTTACTTAGAGTTGTCTTTGTTCAAAGGAAGGATCAAAGAAGAACTATGAAATCCACTTTTGGAAGGTAAAACTTCTAAGTTAAGGAGGAAATATTGATCTGGTCAAATCTACTCTTCAAAGCTTGTAAGTGTTTTTTTTGAAAATTTATGAAAAATCACTTAAAAATTAAAACAGTTTCAAAAAACATTTCTATGGTCAGGGACAAATGATAAAAAAATTCCATCTTGTTTTCTAGGACCAAGTGTGCTCCAAGAAAAGTGCAGGAGGCATTGGGTTGAACATATTAAACATATAAACAAAGATTTACCAAAAAAACAAATCTAGAGATTGGTTTCTCAAGATAACAGTGGATGGACCTAGATTGTCTCTGCTAAATACTTGAATAGGGGATTAAGCTTCATGGAAGATCAAACCCCCTACATGGCTTAACCTTTTGGAACAACATTGTTAAAACAAAATATCTTCTTTAAAAAGGTCTTAAATGGAGATTAGGTAGTGGAGAATGTATTGACTTCTAGGAAGACGCATGGCTTGAGGACATGCCTCTCATGAAAACTCCTTATTTTTCTATCTTAAGGCCTAAAATTTCTCAATACTTTGGTCCCAAAGTGGTAAACTATATTGAAGAAGTTGATGGTATTAAGAAATGAAAATATATTATGAGGTTTATCCCAGCTCAAGGAGTGGATATTCCCTTGAAAACCCTTGATCTTACATTAAAATCCTAGGTTCTCATGAAATGTTTTTGCGTAGATGTGTTAATATAGAAAAAATAAGAGTGGCATCTTTTCAATGAAGTTTTCCTACTACCTTTTTGTTGATGAGAATGCTTGTTGGTTCCCTTGTAATTTGGTCTAGTTCAAGGAACTTACCCCCAAAGTTAATTATTTTTCATTAGCTTGTCCTCCAAAAAAAAAAAATTCTTTAGAGAATCTTACGAAAAGAGGAATGGAAATTCCTAACTGGTGTTATTTGTGTGGGACTCATGAGGAAAACAGTCAACATCTCCTTTTAGAATGTTCCTTCTCCTTGGATATCTTTTACTTTTTTATTTCAACCTGGGGAGTCATTTGGGTAGCCTCAAATTCTCTACAAGATATATTTTATCATTGATATTTTTCTCCCTTCCTTACCCCCAAATATCATATCCTATGGAAGCTCTACCTCCCTCATTTCTTTTGGGGGGTTTGGAAAGTAAGTACATAGAGGGCCTTTCAAGTGGGTTTTAGAATTCTTCGAAATTTAGTTAAAAACATCATGGTTATATCTTTCCCCCCCTATAATGTTCCTCCTTTTGAGGCTTCCTTCATTAGGGTCCCTAGTCCCCTCATGCTAGCTCTAGTAGGTTGTAAACCAATGGAGCTCTCCCCCTTTAGACTAGATTAAATTGAATTTTTATGGACCATACAAAGGAAATACGAGGATGGCAAGAGCTAGAGGATTGATCAGAAACTCCAGTGGATAAATTATAGCCTTTGTTGATAACCTTGGTCACCAAAATAGTAATTTTGCAAAGGCTAGGGCTCTCTTCCAAGGTTTATCCTTGCTTGACTCAATGGGATCTAATAAGATTATTATGGAAGGGGATTCTTTATACATTGTCAATATCCTCATTGAAAAGACTTCACCCAATTGGAATATTGGTAATCTTATGGATGAATAAAAAAATTTCTAAGAAAAATTATTAACTACCAAAGTAAGCATATTTGTAGGGAAGGTAACAAGGTTGCAGATTTCCTTACCAATATAGGAGTTCAAAATGAAGGTATGTCTATTTGGAAAGATAATTTCTCACAAGACATTATTTCTTTGGTAAGAAATAATATTATCCACATCAATAACAATAGTTTATTATTTTCTCTTATTTGGCATTTTGATTCTTAGTTTCATCTATTTACTCTATTCTTGTTGGATTTGGAATTAGTGGGTTCTATCTCTGGTTCTCTATTGTTATGTTTTGTTTATGTGTTTGCTATCTGTCACTTCTCCCATGTTTCTATTGTGGGCTAGTACTTCCCCTATACTCTGACATTTTTCTTAGATTTTTTTATGGCTACTTTGTGGTTGTGATTTGTAAATTTGTAAAAGGTTCGAGGACCCTTTCAAAATTCCTTATTTTCTACCTAATCAAAAAATATTATATCAAGTAGTTCATATTTAGTAACTTGTTTTTTAAATCAAATATATTACCACTAACCTATGCTTTTACTCTTTCAAAATTTAGATTTCTAAGTTAATGCCTCCATCAATAATTAATGGATATCCAAATTAATTTTATTGTTAATCCAATCTCTAGGTTCTTTTTTAACAATATTAATAATAATATATGAATTCTCTCATTTAAAATATATTTTCATCCCTTTTTAATAGTAATATTGATTCATATTAAATGGTATTAGCTCCATTGGTTAGATTCTTCAACTTTCAAGGTGACTCTCATTTGAATCTTTCTAGGTGATACATGCATAATTGCAAGCAATTGTAATACCACCATGTCATCATGATGTGGTGTGGGTGGGGTATGCTTCCATTCCATATAACCAGTTAAAAATTAGTAATATTGATTAATGCAAGAAGTGACAAATCATCCTTGAAGTCCTATTTTATTTAAAGGAATTGAGAAAAATTACTTTTAGTATTATAAATATTTGCTTGTGTTTGGATTTTCTTTTGTAGTACCATCTAAGCTCGACAAACCTAGATTTTGGACACCATGGATTAATGCATAAACTTTAATTAGAGATCACCCTTGCATGTATATTCAGATAATATAATGAGGATACTAGAATATTTTTTCAACACTTTGAACTTCCCATAATGAGCATTATGCCTAGAAACACTCAACTATATTGATTGAATAACCTAACATATTCTAATAATATCATAAAAATAACCCAAGTAATAAAATCAAATAGAAAATAAAAATAAATAGATCATGTAATGTTTCTACCTCTTTCTTACACAAAGCATACCTAAAAGGTTCATGATATCATATTTTATACAAATTATAATTGATAAAAAAATATATAGAACTATTAACCAATGGAATGACAAGGCCTTAAGGGGGGTTTAAGTTACAAATATTATTCCAAGGAAAATAGTAGGAAAAAATTATCCTAACATTTTAAAGCTTAATATTATAACTCGATTAAATATCTACTATATTTTGATATATATCAAACCAACTTATCCATCATGAAAATGGATAAATAGAACTCTTCGAGCATGTTGTAGAGAGCTCTTCCATTGCTTCTTTGAGATTCCCTCTTTTAATAAAATTCCTAATGAAAATATAAAATCCTAGATTATTGATCTTATCAATATAAATATTTACTTTTGAAACTATACAAGGCAAAGAGTCCCCAACCAATGGTTGTCATTTTAAATTAAAAATAAGAAGATAAGAATTCAACCAAGCATCAGACAAAAAAAATTGCATGATTCCCTTTATTAATAAAACCAACTAATATGCATTTTAGTTAATTATAAAAACTATGATATAAAATTTTATGTTGTCTATCCCTTAGGTAGTATTCATTTATTTTTAACATTTTCCATATCTACAAATGTTATATGCATTTAAAATAATATTTTAGTCCAGCATTTTAATTGTTTTTTAAATAATTTGCAATCTTATATGTGTTACCAAACTCATACGAATATAATTTTAAAATGCTAACCCACCAATATCCTTTAATATCAAACTCTATCCTTCGAAACTAATATTTAAAGACATGTTGGAATTTGGGTTAAGATTGAGCTAGTTGTTAGCCCATAATTTTCTGGAGTATATCTCCTAGCTAGAATATATTAAAAGTAGAGTGGACTCTATGGCTAGTAGGTGAGTCTGATACGGTGTGTTTCAGGTCTCTCTCCAAGTTCTTATGGCTATTTTATTCTCTTCGGCTCAGATTATGTATGGTCTTGGTAGACTACTTCTCTTTGTTGACTATTGTACTTTAGCTTGTTTAGTTTTATAGGTTGTCCTATGTATGCTTGTTTTGAAAGTGTGATTGCTTAGTGTTTGTGGTTTTCTCTCTTGTAAAAGGTTTAGAGCTCCTTTCAAAACCCTTATTTTGACCTTATATATATATATATATATATATATATAAGTTTTATCATATTTACAAATCAAGAAACTAAATGTCTTCTCAAATAATATCAAAAGAAAATATCATGGAATCTTGGTCAAATATAGAGGTTATTCCAATTAGTAATCTTGAAATTGATATCATAAGCATAGGTAGATTACAATGTAGAGTTTCTATGTTATACTTGTGTAAGTATATAAATATTTGATTTAATACACTATATGTGGCTTTTATTGGGATATTCTCATATATATATATATATATATATATATATATATATATATATATATATATATATATATATATATATATATATATATATATATATATATATATATATATATATATATTATGTCAACATGTTTTATAGCTTGTATTTCTATCAAATATATTTTCCATTATATAACACTTTATTTTTAAGTAGGATTTTAAAAGGGTTGCAATTTTTCTTTTACATCAACTTAGCCACATTGAGCTATATAGCCTATTTGGTGCATCAATATTTGAACCTTGGTATGGGCTACATCATCTATATATCACAAATATTACACTAAGGCCTCATTAGATAAAATTGTAAGTAATAAATATAATTTTAATGAGGGTATCGAGGTTTGAACTTATGTCTCCTGAATGAGAACCCAATGACTTACCTATATGTTATCCCTAAAGTGATGTAAATTAAAAATATGGGTTTTTATGAGGGGTCCATGTTCCCTCAAGATTTAGACTTAGAAAATATGGGTTTTTACGAGGGTTTTGGGTCCCCTTAAATTCTGAACTTGGATATCCTGAATGAAAGCCCAAATATATACCACTATGGTATCTCTCAATGGACTTATAATACTTAAAATCATGAGTGCTTATAAGGTGTCCTAGACCCCTCATACCGGGGTTTGAACTTGAATCTTCTAAATGAAAACCCAAAGACTTACTACTATGGTATCCCTTAGAAGAATCAAATGATGAATTGAAAAATAGCTTTGATGAGGGGTCTTGGGTCCCTTGTATTGGTGTTTGAACTTGGGTCTCCTAAATGAAAACCCAAAGACTTACCACTATGGTATCTGAGACTCACTATATTCCACTTTATCTTTCAAATTTTGCATTTTCAAGGAAGTACCTCGATCAATATTTTATAGACATTGAAAATAATTTTATGGTTGTTCCAATCTCTAGATCCATTTTCTTTACAACATTAATAATAACCTATGAATACCCTCAATTTAAAATTTTCATCTCTTTCAATAGTAATATGTATTCATGCAAGGAGTTCCCTAACATCCTCAAAGTTCCATACGATTCAAAGAAAATGAAGAGAATGTTGCGTTTAATATTCTGAAAACATGCTAGTATTCCTAGAGTTTTCTCTTGAAGTACCATAAAAATTAAGGTTGATGAACCCAACTTCAAGAAATTTCTATTTTACCATTCATTGGTGTAGACAATTTGTGCTTCTAGTGAATGTTTTTCAATTATGTAGCTTCTAGTGAATGCTTTCCAATAGCATTGAGAGAATTTCTTATCCTAATACCACTTGAACTATTGAGAAAGTCCAATAGACATCTCCTTACAATAATTAATCAAATAAATTGGTAGGTTACCTTCAATATATTTTATTATTAATTAGCAAGCATAACTAGAATCTCACCATATATATTTGACTTCTTTATAAGGACTACATATTTTTTATCTCTATATTTTGAATTATTATATGTTATTATTTTATTTCTAAAGAAAAACTTGATACATGTGTAAAATAATTTCTTCTTGGAGACCTCATATTTATCAAGACTAAACCACAAATTAATGATTGAACTCGAATATCCTATACAAATATTTCTATTCCAATTTTAGTCTTTAATTGTTAGTAGTAGTAATAAATAAATAAATAAATTTATTGATATATGAATCATGTATTTGAATCATAAAATAATATTATCTTTTTTTATAAGTGTATGTTAGGAATTTATTACATCATGTAATACAATTAGAGTTAGGTATTTGGGAGTTGTACTTGAATAGGTGGTTCACAGTTGGTTATTCAAACCAACCACCTATAGGCTTCATTGTATATATACATAATTATGATCAATACAATATTGTCTAGCATCCTATCGGCCCAATATGTGGTATCAGATAAGTTGATATCAAAATAAAACTTTAATTTGTGAAGTTGATCTAGTTTCCAAGGAGCAAGAAACACCTCTTAGATCTTGTGAAAGTGTTTTGCCACTAGAGAATATAGAAAGGAGTAAACACAAGTTTGATTGATGAAAAGGCCTTGGAGAAGAAGAATATTTATTATTGATTTTTCTTGTTTGTATTTGTAAGTGTTGCAAGTATTTATTTATTTCAGAGGAGTTATAGAGCCATCCACGAAGTATCCTGTTCATTATGGAAGAGTTTCCATCACAAGAATTACTATCATCTAGTGCAAGGATAAATGTATTATATAGAAAATATAGTCATTTGGAGTATTACACTAGAGTTTGAACATGTTGGAATCCTTCTCTTTGTATCTTGCTAGCCTAATTCTTATTGGAGATGCACATGGATAGAGAGATAAAAATAATGTGACTTGGTTGTCTAATCATACAGTTTGGAAAATATTACCTTCTTATATTGTTGTCTAGAAGAGTTATATGAAATTGCCATCTATAAAAGAGTTACCATTTGGATGATTTATTTGGAATTTCCACCTAGAGCTACCATTTAGAGATGTCATTTAGAGTATCTACCTAGATATGGCATATAGAGAAGGTTTGTTATCAAGAGATAGTTCTAGAGAAGAGTTGTAATGTAGAGAAAAGCTACCATCTTGAGAAAATGTATTGTTTAGATATTGAGCTATTATCTAGAGAAATATTACCATTTAAAGTTATCATTTGGAGAAGATCCATCTAGAGTTACCATCATTATATATTGTTGTTTGAGGTGAATTTAATATTATCATCTAAAAAATGACTATCTAACGTGAACTTTGACCATACTGTCCATTGACCATACCATGGAAACAAGATCATCTAAAGATGCATGAGGATTCTCTATTATGAATTTGCTATCTAATAAATGCATGGGTCATCTACAAGTTAACTTCTAGTAAAGTGCTACTAGCTAAAGGCTTATATTGCACATTAAAGAAAATGTTATGTATAATTTAGCAAGAGGAAAGTGTTGTGCATGATCTATTAAATGCAAAGAATAAACCATCCAAAAATGGAAAGAAGGTTCCAACATATTTAAATAAATATATATTTTTATTTATATTGTTATTAAATCTAGGTGATAATATTCATTTTTTAGAGAGAACAATTTGTAATTGGTCATTGAAAATGAAGTAGACTCATAGTTGTATGATTATATTGATAAACAACAAATAAATGTTATAATTGAAAATTGACAAAAAATAAATATTTTTGGCTATAGTTGAGTGGTTTAGAACGCATTTATTTTGGAGCCCACTTAATCTATTTACCCCACATGCAAGGGAGAATGTATATTAAAAAATTTATATTGTATTTGCTTTTCACAATGTTTCAACATCTTATAGTGGATGTCAATTGCTCTATACAAAGACCCTTATGAACAAGAGTAATTTGATTTTCCTGTATTTTGTAGCCCTATCGAGTTGTGATGAGTTGGAGACTCTTTTTAGATAAATAAAATTACTAATATCCCACATTCTCTATAAGAAGAGGGATGCAATCTAGAGGAGGGGGTCTAATGAAAGACATCTTCTGGAAGCTAAAATATCCACGCTAACACAAAAGAAAATAGTAACAAAAATTTAATCTGCAAGATCAGAGTACAAAGTAAAAAAATAGTAACACAACATTATTTCTATATATTAATTGTAAAATAAGTCATTACAGAGTTCCATAGTGGCTATAGTTATCATATATATATTTAAACAAATAAAAATATGACCATAGTTACCATAAACTTCATAATTGCTCTGATAAAAGAATCACATATTTGCAAGTACTCCTCATAAAACCGATCTCATTGCCAGTTTTACCAACTCCTTTTCGGTCATCTCAAATGCTTACTGACTCCCTTATTGATCTCTTGTTGATCCCCTACCAACCTCTTTTACTGATCATTATTGATTCCTTGTTAATCTCTTATCGGTCATGTCTAGTGCTTCTAGTACCCTTTGTAAATCATCTTGAATATTTGCTTACTTCCTTTGATAGTCTCTTATCAATTCCCTATCAATAACTTACCATTCCTTGTTGGTCCTTTGTTGTCTCCTTGAGATCTTGTCCAGTATTTTTTTAGTCATTGTAATTAATAACCACATTTGTACTCATGATCTTCTAGTAATAAAAAATAATTCTAGAAGATGGAGAGTTGTGTCCCTTTATCTTACCTTTTATAGCTAATATAAGAGGTCAAAACCATGTGTACAACATGGTATGCACAACAACCATGTGTATAAAACTAATAACCATGTGCACAACACCATATCCACAAAACCAACAACCACATACAACACCTATATGCACAAAATCTAAAATAATGATCCCACTTGGATGCTTTTGCATCAAAGGGATATTTGGCCCTTTATATGGTACTTTGGCAAAGGATTAATTTCACTCACATTGAAGTGAGGTGCTTGAATATTCTAATTGGCATAGACCTTGAGGTTTGATTGATTAATTAATTGAAGATTAATAAAGTCAAATATTTAAAGCATGATACCTTTATTTTTAGAACTATTTTTGCATGTTTTTGAGACTTTGATAAGAGATAAGATTAATTATTTTATCCTACTCTCTTGTTCTAGAACATAGGTATATTGTGATCCATTTGGAAGAACAAATTACTCTACATTATCTACTAGAGGTAATGCTACATTTGAGAGAAGTGGAGACCTTGTGTTTTGTGGATAGTAGAGTGTGTCCCTATTTACATATAATTTTTTGAATGGTTGTGTGTCCCCGATCATAATTAAAGTATTATAGTTGTGATTGGTTGTGTGTCCGTAATCACAAAATTCTATAGAGAAAGAAGTGTGTTCCTATTTGCAACTGCATCGATGGATGTGTGTATCTCTATCCACTTATGATGTAAAATCTTAGATAGATGTGTTTGTCCCTATCCTTGAATGAGTACAATATGGTTAGTCCCACTAAGATGAGTAGTTGAGTTTATCCCTATTCACAATGATGTATTTTATGAACTAATGTGCATCCTAGTCCATGAATTTTGAATTGTATAAGTTGTCGATTGTTAACCCTATTTAAAGTAATGATGTAATAAGGGGGAATGCTAGGAATTTATTACATCATGTAATATTGTTAAAATTGAGTATTTGATAGTTGTACTTAACTAGATGGTTGATAGTTCATTATTCAAACCAACCACCTATACCTTCATTATATATATACACAATTTTTATTAATACAATCTTGTCAAGCACCCTACTAATCCAACAATATGGTTAGATGATAAATAATGTTAAATTTATACTTTTGAAATATACCTCAGTGTGAAAGGCTTTTATGCATCCAAGGTTATTTTAAAAATTTGGTTTCTATCTATTAAAAAAAAATGGACAAATACATTCAATTAATAAATATGTTCTCTACCCAAGATATTTGATTTAGTATATTTATAATTTCAATTTTTATCTTCTAATGATGCGTCTACATGGCTACTGATGTACTTTGTATATGAATATCTAATTTTAAATGCTTACTATTTTAACAACTATTTTATTTTATATTTTTAAGGTCTTTCTTATTTTTATAAAGTTACACGAAACCATCTTATTCCATAAGTTTCTAATAAAAATTCTTATTCTCCTTTTAACCTTCTCAACATATTTTGAATGGATTAAAACATAGACCTGTATGTATAGTTATGCCCTGCAAGGTGGGTAGGTCACATCCCTGAACCATTCCTCTATTTTTCAAAAACAATCCATTAGATTTATAAAGTATACAATTCATTGTAAGCCATAGCCGCTTGGGTGGATCATCCGACCTACTTATATTTCGCAATTAGATTATATTGTAGGAATTGGAGATGACAACACAATCTTCTTATTGAAGAAATGGTATAAAACTGCAAGATTGAAGTGCACCTTTACTATGCAACAATAATGATTCGATGAAATATGTGAGCCCTGCAACTGCACCTAAATTTATTATAGGTAAGAATATATTATGTTTGCAAATCGTCTTTGTATTCTTTAATTAGGAATAAATTTAAATATTTTTATAATATTTAATATAAAATATCGTAATAATAAATCTAAAAAATTTGTATACTTGGTTCTCAAGTTTAACGGGAAGAGGGAGATCAAGCCAGTTAAACTGAAGACGTTATGGCTTGGCCCTTATAAAATTGGCAGTGTATTATATCTACATTTATATAAATAAATAAAGTTTGTGTCTCATTATTATTCTATATTTGTGTTTATATCCACTATATTTATCTGTGCGCCCTTTTACTTCAAACAAACTCAATAAACTACTTGTTCTATGTTTATATTTATATCTATTATATTTATCTGTGTCCTTCTACTCCAACAAACTCAATAAACTGCTTGTGATACATGTCCCTCCTCCCACTATGTGAAGAGTTTGTGGATCTGGTTTACTTAAACGATTGTTCATACACTGTTATATACCAAAAATACACTCACCCTTTGTGGAAATTTAGAAGTTTATTGCTTTTCACATCAACCTTAAATTTTTTATTTATTTTTTAGTTTATAAAAAAATTAGTTATATCTACATTTTTTTTACTATGAAATAGGATTCAAATTCTACGACTGCCTTTAATAATACTTATTCATTTTGTTCTTATTTAATCTGGTTTAAGGAGGAGAACTGGGGTCTCGGGATTGCTACAACCATTGTCAAGCTAGCATGCACTCAGGTTAAATCAAACTACTACTTTACAGAAATATACCCTAAAGTTTGAAACTAAATCTTTTTTTAATAAAAACAAAAACTTACCAATCTACTAACGCTAAGACCACACAGCTCAGCGAAGTCTGATGGACGTCTGGATCTCAATTTGGGAGGGTGCTACTCCTGTGTTGGGTGAACCTAAAATGGACAGGTGCTTGACCTTATTGGATACCGAACCAAATAGGAGAAGAGGACGACAGATTTGACGGGGTTAGTACGCAGGCATCAATAATAAGATTCTTGGTGTCCTCAATTAGGAAAATGTGGGAGGCGGGAACTGGTCCCTATTATGTCTGATTCACGCGGCGGGAATGGGAGTGGTCCCATTCACGCTGCACCTTTCAGTGGAGAAGTGGATTGGACACGTTGGAGGCGGGAAGTGGTCCCATTCACGCTGCACCTTTCAATGGGAAGTTGATTGGAGTCATGTACTTTCATTCCGTCATAGAAATATAACATTGAGACAAACAGATTCTCTTCTATTATCCCCTGTACTTTCATTCCGTCATAGAAATATAACATTGAGACAAACCGATTCTCTTCTATTATCCCCTGTAATGATGGAGTTTGAGATAGGGACAATTTAATAAGTATGATATTGATGGAAGGTTGTAAAGGCTTTAGAGCAAACATGGAAACCTTACTGATTTAGCAAATTAATGCTATGATGAGTATAAGACAAGAAGAAATATAGAAAATATGGATGTAGAAAAAGTAAATAGAGTGATATATGAGAATTTTATGAAGAACATGGGTGAGTAAGATGTATTTAAAAAATAAAATTTAAAGGTATGGTTTGAAGAAACTTTAAATTTTAGTGATCTAGATAAAAGTGATATTAACATCCTTAATGTTAAAATAATTTTATAAATGTAATTAGAGAAAACATCTCCCAAATATTAATAAAACAATTCAAGCACTTGCAATCAAAAAAACAAATTAGGTTGATTTTAGGTTGATGTAGGTATTAAAAGGCTAGCAACTTAGCAAAAAGGATAACCCAAGACATAAATAAGACATAGGAGTGAAAATGTGAATGATAGACTAAACTATTACCATTGTTCATGCATATCTTCAACAACTTCACTCAAAAAGCATTTGCAATGAAATGGAAAAATAGTAGTATATTTAATTGAAGATAGGATATTAGTAACCCATCAAATGACTATTTCAACAACTCCACTTAAAAAACACTTGGAATGAAATGGACAAATAGTAACATCTTTAATTGAAAATTGGATGTTAATAACCCATAAAATAACTAATCAAATAGTTATGATCGACATTTTTTAGCTTAAAAAATACAAATAATGATGATTTTATAGTTTTTAAGAGATTCAATATTAGCTCATTACGTCACACTTAGCCATAGAAAGTATGGAATAAGCAAGGAAAGGAGCTTTTAATTTTTGCTTTGTTAAATTTCAAAACAATTTTAACATAATGTGCAAAATCAAATCATACAAGAGAATAAAAAAGTAAATTACATTTATGGGTTATATAACAATAATCCACACACTATATAACCAAATATTAATAAAAAAATAAAATACATTATTTTTTTTCTAATTAACATCGAGTGGCGACATGTGTGTGTGGGGGTTGTTGGCCCTTTTGCTTTCTAATTGGTTCATATGATGTTGTTCACATACAAGATGTTATTTCCATTTGCATATTTATATTTTGGAATTTTATTTCACTTTAATACCTCTTCTACTTAGTTAGTGTAGTGTGTGCATGTGTCAATAATCCCACATTGACTCAGCTATGGAACCTGAGTGGTTTATGAGCCCCAACACTTGCTAAACTCTTTTTCAATGAGTTAGAAGTCTTAAAGGTGGAAGCCCTTGGTCCTGCTTATGTGGGACTGCTCACCTCTACTAACATCGAGTCACGACATGTGTGTGGGGGTAGTTGTCCCTCTTGCTTTCTAATATGTTCATGTGATGTTGTTCCCATACAAATTCTACTTATAATACCTCTTCTAATTTAGAACAAACAACATGGTAAAAGAATGTTGTTTATCCTCTTCTAATTTAGAACAAATAACATGGTAAATAAATGTTGTTTATTTCAAGTGGCATATTCCTATGTTGGAATTTCATTTCACTTTAATACCTCTTCTAATTTAGAACAAATAACATGATAAAAGAAACTTGTTATTTCTCACTATAATTGAATTACATATTGATAAACTAAATGAATGTAATTGGTTTTTTATATGATGAAACTTCAACTATATAAAAATAACCTCATTGTCTTGTATAAAATACCTTCTTGCTTAAGATATCACTTGAAGCTATAAATTATCTTTATAAGTAAATGTGATTGCTACTATTGTATAATCTCTTTAAAGAATATAAACACTTATGCTTCCAATTAGAGGAACATATAGAGATAGCAATAAAGTAAAAACATTTTAATTATTATTTTTGTAGACATGTTAAGTTAGAAGGCATAAAATATACAAAGGATAAAGAGAATAGGTAGTACTATGCTTGTGTTAGACTAGATGAGGAGGTACAAAACAACTAGACAAGACTATATATGCTTCAAACTAGATGTAGATATATAGGATAAAAATATTGTGAATAAACATGAGGTAATATCAACATTAATCCTATTCGATAGTAAGCATGACGTTTTGATGGTTTTGTTAGTACTGTATAGTCTTTATACCAAAATTTGGTCTTGTTGAGGACCTGGTTAAAATATTTTTTCTAGATTTTAGATTAAAATCATGATACAATAATTTGAAAACATTACCATCAAATAGTTGAAATAAAAAATTGGATCTACATTATATTTCTAGTATTTCATACATTTATAGAAAGTAAGTATGTATAATGCATTATAAATTTATTTTACACATAAATAGAAGGGGTTTTCATATCAAAATATCCTATGGTCTATTTTTATGTTATGGTGTCATGTTACTCATAAACTTAATATGAAATATTTAAATTTTAGTCTTTTATTATTATAGCTCAACATTATTATTTTTAAATAGAAAAAATACCTTTGTACATGATTTATGAACAATCAATCTAAAACTATTTAAGCAATAAATTGATCATAGACATATAATTAAAATATAATTTTCAATAAAAATAACATTAAAATCTATTAAATGAGTTGGAAGTTATATGTGATTACAATGATGGTAGTGGCATGAATTGTATTTTTATATTGGTAAAAACCAACAAATTGTAACATCTCCTTTCTAAGTATAAAAAATTGACAACCT
Source organism: Wollemia nobilis (assembly GCA_028583015.1). Classification (NCBI taxonomy): domain Eukaryota; kingdom Viridiplantae; phylum Streptophyta; class Pinopsida; order Araucariales; family Araucariaceae; genus Wollemia; species Wollemia nobilis. Next base: position 9,205 of record JAQPPZ010001280.1, on the reverse strand, counting down.
TTGCTTGTTCGAAAAGGCTTGATGTTTAGGCTCTAATAAATGAAATTTCAATGCAATTTGTGTAGAGGATCAATGCTATGTGCCCAAGCTCAATCACATGAAACAAGAAAAAATGAGAAGATTTTCAATAATGGAGAGAATTAAAAATCACATCATTTCCTTTGTGTTATGGAATTATATATTGAAAAAAATGAGATTAGGGTTAGGGTTCTCAAATCCATATTACATGAAATTTTAATAAACATGAAATGATATTAAACATTAAATAACAAATTCTAATGAGGTCTTATTAAATCATTATAACAATTAATTGGGAACCTAACAAATAAAAATGACCTTGTAGCATTAACATGTCTTCAATCCCATCCTTAATGGTAGGTCATTTTATTTCAATAGATGAGTGGCTTAGATGGCTCTTTGTGTAGCTGTTTAGCCAATTTTCATTAAAATGCAGCTCCAATCTGTCAGGTCTCCATATACTATTTGGTCATCCCCCATGCCCTTTTAGGTTTTCATAGGTTTTTATTTTCCAAAACTAGTACAACCCTTATCCTTTCATGCCCACAAGGGATTTTCACGAATGGGATAGAGAAAAGACCAACCAATACTTTCTTCCCACATGAAGGTGGTTTTATGAATAACCATTAGCCTTGTTGGTCTTGTTGCATCTCCATTGTTAAGGGGAGATGGAGGCTCTCAAGCCTATCTATTATCTAAAATGTTCAAACTTCACCCTCTATAGTGGTTTGGTGAAGATTTTAGTAATCTGCACTATTGTTAGATAGTAGTGCATTTATATTGTGTTATATTGAACAATTTCTTGGATCCTATGGACTTTTGTATTGATGTGTTTTGTTTTATCATGAAACACAATATTTTTTGCCATGCAAATTTTTGATTGACTATCCACATGTAGTCTTGTAGGACCTTTTTGAGTGATATGAAGAGTGTGTAATAACTTTTTCAACCATAGTGTAGACACAAAAATCATGTAAATTGGATAAGACTACTATACACCACTCTTATAGACATCATATGCCCCATTGGGCAACCCTTATGGGTTAATTAGGGCTCCCAACCAATTTTGGGAGGTTTTACCCCACTTTTGGAAGGTTTTGGGCCATGTAGACATGGTCGTCCCATCCTCAGATGACCATAATTCATGGCCATCCCACCCAGGGATGGCCACATGCAGTCATTCCTAGGTGGGATGACCATGATCTAGACCCCCCAAAGTTAAAGGGTGGGACAAATGGTAATCAATTCCTACCATTTATCCCACCCAATAACCCAAAATTTATTGGGAGGTTGTCATAAACATCAAGGCCTACAAATTGGAGGTTCCAAATGGGTAAGCTTTCCCACCTTATGCATGGCAAGGGTATTGGTAAGTGGTAACACTTTCCCTGCATGATATAACTTGCCCCTTTGCATATTTGCCCTATTTTAGCTATAAATTGTGGTTCTCCTACCCAATTTCAGGGAGAGACAATAATAATCATTGCTCACGAAGTGCTGCTCAAATTTTTCCTCACATTTTCCCAAGTATTTTCCTTGAAAACCTCTTCATTCGAAGGTACTTTTAGGGGAATCCCAAAATATGCCAAATCGATTCCAAAACCTATCAAATCTAAGATTTATTTGACCAAATATGATGACAACATATTTAGGATAGTTCTAAACTATATCCCCGGTAAAAACCACCTATTTGTGTGATTGTGCCTACCAAGGATGGATAACAGTCCTAGTTACACTTGCCAGGGATGACCACCAAATGGCTAAAAATTTTGATGTAATTTTATGATAGATCAATCATAAAGCATTATATTAGCCTTCTATTCAATTTTGGTTATTTGATGGGTCAATTTATATTTTTGTGATTGTAGTCTTAGTTGTTCCTACTAGGGATGGCCATAGGTTTTGATCATTATTGCACTTTAATTTATGCTCAAATACTTCCAAAATCATATTAATAACATCATATTATATTTTCAATTCATTTGGAGTTATTTTTATTTATCGTGAATAAGTCTTACTTTCTCTATTGCATCCTTTCAAGGTTTTCAATATAAAACACATATGCTATTAACAGTTTTCAATCTCTTTTGTGTAGGTGCAGGTATTCTAGGCATAATGGAGGAGCTAAGATGTATATTAAAACAAACCCAATATTAGCTATCAATTGTGGGTTATGAGAATAACATTGAAACACACAATTAAGCTCATGGAGGGATTCATTACCTTGTAATTTGTAATCTACAATGTATCAAAATGATAAGACCTTAAAGGGGATGTATTGTAACCTTTTGGAATTGATGAATTTATAAATACAAGTATAAATCCCCCATTTTTACTGCAAATTATTCACCATTTCAATAGTTTACATATTTTACATCTTTCCTTTGCATGCTTGCTGAGAAACAATAGATATCATTTCGGTTTCAATCATCTAGGCATACTAGTTTTCATGCTTATTTAGTGGTGATCACGGTGGGATCCTTTTCTCTTGTTCCCTTTAATTTTTTTCATTTTTGACATCCTTTTTGTGTTTTGTGTGTTGCAGGTTCTTGTCATTCTAATCAGGAACAACTACAGAATTCCTAGTTGGAACTGCCATGGATGACCACTGTAAACGTCCCTACTAGGGATGGCCCCAAAATTGGTAGTTTTACCATCCAGGGATGGCCCCCAAATTGGTAGTTGTACCACCCATGGATGGCCACCAAACCAGGGGGTTTCTACCAAAATTTCTAGAAATAACAAGTTTCAGAACATAAAAGGTAATCTTCCAAACCTTCAATTTGCATCTAGGGTGTTTCAAAAAGCCTAAATTTTAGTTTTTCTTGTATTTTGTATGCAATTGAAAGTTATATTTCATATTTATAAATTTTTCATTAACAAATCGAAGAAAAATAGGAAAAATAATATCCTTTCAAAATACATTTGTCCGGTTTGCCTACGTATGACCTACCTAAGGGTTAGGTTTTCATATAGTTTACAAATTTGGTAGTTTCATTTTATATATATGCTTATAATTCTAAAAGTGAAATACAATTTCATGCATTTAGTGAACAATCATTAAATGCTATATTACTTTATTTCAATCATTTTAAAAGGAATCACACACACCACACTTATTTTTAATGTTAGTGAGTTGGATTTCATCCCCAACCACTGATAGAGTTCAATGACATTGGGTTTCATCTTCATAAATTGGCTCAAATTCCATGTACCCTTATGTTTGGCCAAAGCCAACTCCAAGATCCGACATAGCTTGGAAAATTTGTATGTATTCCTCTTTGGAGAGTATAATGCTAACCAAGTGAGTACTGGGTGAAGACTGGTAGGACCTATGCTCCCTGATCGGGTATGGATTTCATCTCCATACTTTGGTTGGTTCACGTAACTAGACTTTCATTTCTAGTTGTCGAGTTGTGAGTGTATAGGTGAAAACCTTTAAACAATTGATAATTACATCAATATTCAAAACACATGAAAGAGATTCTTTACAAAAGCAATAAATTTGAAACACATTAAATAGTTTAGGAACACATAAATTTTAAAAGAGATAATAATTTGTAGTGTGTTTGAAACTATAAAAATTATAAAGGAGATAATCACATATAATTTTAGAGTAAGTATCTATGGTATATACCCGTAGCTAATCCCACTTAAGTGTGAACGTTACAGGGAGTAGGCAAGAGGACATAGAACATCTTCGTTTTGACCCCAAGGACATGGTTATTCCTCCTTGGTGGAAACCTACTCTCCCAAGTTGTCGAGTGGTAGATGAGTGGATGGTTAGTCCTAGAGTGTCCAAAATGGGACCTAGCCTATAAGGGACTCCTATACGGGGTACCCCCACAAGTCACAGTCCCAATCTAGAAAATCATTTCCTTAATATGGATATTGCAAATGCCTTCTTTCAATAAGAGCAACCGTTTAATTAGGCACATCCAAATAGAGTGATACCATGCATTCACATGCTTGATTGGTCTACTCCATGTACTAGTGTATGGGATCAAGACTTCTCACTAAGGGTAGGGTTAAATTATCATATTATGCTTTCAAATCACCCTTCCCCAAGGTACCAAAACCTATATGATTATGATACTCATCAGAATGGGTGAGTCAATTCATCCCTACCTTTCCTTATTTATGAGGGAAGAACTGAGGAGGATCTTGAGTATCCTCACTTGCATCATTCCATGCCAGAATGATGTGCCTCTACTCTAGCAAATAATCAGGAATATATGTTTAGGAGAGAATCTCAAGTAAATGTGACTTATCTCAATAAAGGGAAACTCGTAGTAGATCTCACAGATCCTCCTAAACAAGATAGGTATCAAGGTAGTAGTGTTAGGGCACATAGGATTAATACAACTAATCAAATAAACCAATTAGTCAAAAAGTATGTTGATCGTCAAGCTAAGTTTAATCAACTTAAGTCTAATAAACAATGCTTGGATATCTTAGATCATGGACAACAAACCCTAACTGACCTTACAGGGTTGAAACAATATGATGACGAGTCTATCACTAACTATGGAAATAGGTGGGGAATGCTCTTAGCTAAGCTACCCTATATATTTGCAATGACCAAGCTAACTCGGATTTTTTTAAAGAGTTGTTTGAAACCAATATCTTTATTTTTGTAACACTAGCAATATCCCACTCTTGAGGATGATCTAGCGTAAGCTAGAACCATATAAGAGATCAAAATACAAGAGGGGGAGATAGCAAAACCTCATAAGGAGGAGTGGACAAAGAATCCAAAGAGCAATCCGATACCATCAAAGTCAACAATGGTAAATCAAGTGGTCATTAATGCCCCAGGGCCTACACAAATGATACCTCCTCAAAAGGTAAATTATCAGGCCCAACATCCTCCTATGAGTTATAATAATAATACTCAAGTGAATCAGGTTGAAAATCAGCAACATCACCCTAGGCAATACTTTACATCCTTTTCTAAGTCAATGGACTCCATATTTGATCATTTTTGGGTGGCTAAATTGATTAATTTGCTATAAATCACGCCCATAGACCCAAATATAGGAAAACCAAATCCTATGGGATGTTGAGAAGATCAATTTTATTAATATCATCAACAGAATAGCCATGACTTGCCTACATGTTATTGTTTCAAAAACATAGTGTAAGACATGATAGAGAGGAACCAGCTCCAAGTGGATAATCCTCTTGCCCCAAATAATCAATATATGGGGGTTTTCAAAGACCCCTTACCTACTCATGAGGTATAGACAACTCTTGCAAAACCAATGAATGAGGTCAATATGATACCTCCTTTATAGGGGTACATCAGGATGATAAGTATTGTGACTAGGAATAGATGCTACCCAAGTCAAGTTGCACCACCTACAGCTTCAAGTGATGTTCCATATACATCACAACCTTCCCCACCTCCAGTACAGAGCCTTCCACCTAGGATAATAGTGACAATAAAGAGTAAGCTTACACAAAGCTTAAGAACCACATCGGCTAGATTATCCATTTATGAGCTAATTCAATAATATCCTCCTCATAGAGAAGCTCTAATGGATATTCTTAAGTAAATAGAGTTACAACTCCAGGAGTCTAACTCCATCAATTTTGTGGAGAATGTGCTACAATTTAAGGAACTAGTGATCATTTTCCATGAGCACGAAATCAAACCCATAACAAGTGATGCACTTGATCCTCCTTTGCACATCATCGCATGTGTGAATGGCATATCGTATAAGAGAGTTCTAATAGACACTGCTTCATCAAGAAACATAATAACCACTAGTTTTTTTAAATACCTAGGACTTCCACCATATCATATTGTTGTATCCACATACACCCTTTCAACATTCAATGATACAATTTGCTCCATAGTCGGTACTATAGTCCTATCCATTCAGGTAGGACGCAAAACTATATTGACACTATGTCATGTTTTAGAGGGTGCAATGACCTATAACATATTGCTAGGTAGAACTTGGATTCGAGACATGAAGTGTATCCCATCCATTTCCCATAAATATCTCAAATATACTTATTAAGGGTAGGTGCACGTAGTCTCTGCAGATCTAGAGCACTTTAAGTATTGTAACATGGTGCAGCAATTCTCTAAGTTGATATTACCATTGACTCATGTGGACTTCCAAATGAGAACATCCATTCAGAGTCCACTTCCCCCACCATCACATTCAATTACACTAATACCATCTTCATCCATACCATCATCATCATTGGAAACATTATAAATACCTTCGTCATCATCTAATCCTTCGTAAAGGAACATGTCAAAGAGGCCAATCGATGAAATTCCTCCCATCATTTCCACCATATCTACGAAAGATATTCCTTGTCCAGAAGATGAGGAAATATCTTAGGAGGTACATATTGATTCACTTCAAGACTTGCTTCCATCCCCCTACACCTTCACCATCCCAGGATACCATCCAAATATCTAGTACAAGGATAGGAGAATACTTAGTGAGCAATGTCACAACAGTTCCATCCATAGAGATAGTGCAATATATGGGAAAACCTCGTCTCTCCATAGGTAGTATTGTACCTCTAGGTATGCCTCCTAATAAAACCAATTTTATATATGGGGGTATCGAGTATGGAACATTACCAATTCCTCAGCAAGAAGAAGATGATGAACCTTTCTCTGAGGATAAAAATTACATGTCAAATCCTAACTACACATGATATCTTCATCATTGTCATTAGCACGGTTATGGGCTAGGAATATATGAGCAAGGTACTCGTGTTCCATGTCAACCAAAATATCGGTTACCATATGATAAATTTGGGTTGGAACACAATAAGTCAGTACCTTTATAAGTCCTCATAGAAGGTCTAAAATACCTATGTCTAAATTATAGGGATGAGTTAACATGCGATCCCTATGCCAATCCATATCATGTCCATTCATTGGAAGATTTTTTTACCATAAAAATGGTAGATCAATGGTTATCCAGTGATATCGCTCAATCTCATGAAGTGGGAGAGAGTTTTCATACCTTCCAATATGATAGTGAGGAAGAGTATCAAGGTCCTTCTCACGAATGGACCATATATGATGAGGAGTACTATGGCATAGCACCAATAAATTATCCAAGTTTAGAGGAGGAATATGAGTGATTTATCCCTTTGGATGATGAAGAAGAGTTCTATATTCGCATGTTCCTAGTACAACATCCCATCTGGCAATAGATTTTATAACTTGAAGAGCAAGATCATTGCCTTTCCCATCGACCATCGCTGGTCATTCCACCTCCACCACAACCACCCCCACGAGTTAAGAGACAACATCAGATCTCTAGACCCACTCACCCATGGAAGGGAGACCATGTATCCATAAACATGATTTCCATATATTTAAGTGCACCATTGAGAGATCCAAATAACCCATAAAAGCCATTGCACTTTGATGTTGAGGTAATTGACTTTGATCATGGAGATTATCCTCCATCTCCATTAGAGTATTGGCCTTGCGAGGAAATGTTACAACCATTTCATTTTTCTCCAGGGACTACTAAAAATGTCTTTCAAGTTGAGTTTGAGCAGGAAATGTCAATTGAAGGCATAAATCTAGCTGATGACATTTAGTTAATCCCTATTCCACACCAATTGGAAGATAGATCACATATGCCAACTGAGCCAACAGTTGACAAGGATATCAACATAGATCCTAATAATCCCCATAACATTAAATTAGAGGAAGGTTTATCCCGAACAAGTTGATTATATAATGTTTTTAATAGAAAATATAGAAGCTTTTTCTTGGTCTTATAAAGATATGCCAGGATTAGATCCTAATCTGGTCACACATAATATTACATTGGACCCAAATGTCAAACCATAAGCAAAAATTGTGTAAGATGCATCCAAAAGTTGCCTTGATGGTCAAATATGAATTGTAAAAACTATTGGACACCAAATTTATTATATTAGTAGATTATCCACCATGGGTTTCCAACATGGTACCAGTTAAGAAACCTGATGGAAGAATTCATATTTGCACTAATTTTAGAGATCTCAACAAAGCGAGTCCTAAGGATGAGTTTCCTTTACCAAAAATTTATGTTATCCCTTATGGATGGTTTCTTTGGATACAATCAAATTCATATTAATCTAGAAGACCAGATCAAAACGGTGTTCACAACACCTTGGGGGACATTATGTTACAAGGTCATACCTTTTGGCATTAAGAATGATGGCACCACCTACTAATGAGCCATGACATATATCTTCCATGACTACATGCATAAATTTCTGGAAGATTATATGGATTAATTACTGGCCAAATATCTATTACGCCATGAGCATATCAATGTATTCTGAAAGATTTTAGATCACCTCATTGAGCCTAATGTTAGGCTAAATCTCAAGAAGTTTTTATTAGATGTCACATATGGTAAACTCTTGGTATTCATAGTCTTTAAGCGATGCATATAAGTAGACCCAAATAAAGTCAAGATAATTCTAGAAATACCTCCACCCATAACTATCAAGCTACTACATAGCTTGTAAGGAAATGTTGCATCCATAAAGTACTTCATAGCGCAATTATCGGATAAATGTTGACCCATGAACAAGTTGCTACACAAGGGGTATCATTTCATTGGGATGAAGAATTTCAATATGCCTTTGACGAGATTAAAAAATATCTAGCTTCATTGCCAGTATTGGACCCTCCATGACCAAAAGTGTTGTTCTACCTTTACATCTCAGCTACTGAGCTTGCATTGGGTACCATGTTGGTCCAAAAGAATAAACTACATAAAGAACAGGCTATATATTATATTAGCGACACCCTGGTCAGTTATGAGGTAAAATATGCATACATTGAGAAGTTATGCTTAGCACTGGTCTTCAGTACTAAAAATCTATGTCATTACATGCTCAATCATACCACTTATGTAGTATCAAAATATAATCCATTGCACTACATGATGATTCGAACTTACCATAGTAGTCTCACAATGAAATGGATTATGTTGTTGATGGAATTTTACGAAGAGTTCATTGGAAAAAAATCAATCAAAGGATATGTTATATCCTATAAACTAGCAGAGGCTCCTCTCCAAGATGGTCAGCTTCTCACTATAGAACTTCCTTATGATGGAGTTTTTCATATCTCAAAATCACTAGATCCTGAAAAGCCTAAGTCACAAATTGACATAACTCTCTTTTTTGATGGTTC